>JACCIC010000049.1:3025000-3100000 GCA_018907035.1 Sycobia sp. Sy_11 | reverse complement strand
ATTCCAGCGAATGGTTTCCATCTCGCTTTACATTAAACTAATATAGAGTGATTCGAGTTCGCAGTTGCTGCCTACGAGAGCTGTGTGCGTGCGTGCGCGTGCATGTGCCGTGTGTGTTGTATGGACGGGCCTGCACCAGCTGTTCAGGGGTCCATAAAACTATCATAAAACGTAAGGCTCCCTCTCTCTCCCTCCCTCACTGTCGCTCCTTCTCTCTCCACGTTGCGCAACTATCGGATGTCGGGGCATGCGAGATATAGAAAGAAAAGTGATCTTAAATCAAAAATAATTGCTCTATTCGCTGCTAATTGTTATTAGAATCAGATTGTCGAGTACCCTTGCCATATCTATGTGAGCGCGCGTGTGTAATTCAGGCTATTGAAACAAGTAGATTCAAATTCAACGTATATTACAGGTTGTTTTCATTTATTATAGTTCTTGTTTAACATTACATTTACAATTTTGGCAATTCACAAAATATGTAGTTGCGCGTAAATTTAATTGCATTAAAGCAAATAAGTGAGCGTAAGATAAATTTATACGTAGTAAAATTTGAATTTTTTTTTGTGGAAAATGAACGAGAACGAAGACGGTTAGTAAGTTAAACGTTAATGAATTTTTTATACGATCTTGTTATTATATAATTGTCATTTCCATTGAATAATGTGAGCCAAGCCTTAAATATGGACCGAATAACATACACCCCCTGACCATCTCAAAGAAAAACAAATTAAAATGTTTATAATTATGCATATTTTTATTACTCCGGCTTGTTCGGCGCTGTCTTTCTTGCGGAAAATCTAGTTTTCTGCGCAATCTCCTCCCTTCTGTCGACATTAAAATTTATATTAGTCTATAATAAAACTTAAATTACTTTGCGAAAGTAACGTAGTTTTATTGAAATTTTAATATTATTATTACTGTGTTATATGATAATTAGATTTTTTGAAAATGAAACAAATAAATACAGCAATTAAGTAATAGAAGAACAACAACACGAGTTCTTGGTCCGTTGGTGCCTTTAGTCCTATAAAGTTCCATCAATTTTATCGGCAGCTAGTCTTCGATTATTTCTATAATTCTGTGAAAATCCGAATTGATATTATATTTGTCGTTATAATTGACGAGACTACAGTTTTGACATGCGCGAGTTCTTTTTTTTTTACTTATAGAATTAAATTGTACCTGTTCTCAAAAGTTTTTAACGTGCTTTCGTAAACTTTTTTATATAATCATAACAGCGAATTAAAATGAAAATTACTCGATGTATATTTATTATGACGTTTTCAGCTGCTATCTCGATTAAGCGACATTAGGGCAAACCTACTAAATACAAGACAAATGTTTGTCCAGATTATTCTTTTACATTGTATCTTATTGAATGCGCACGATAAATGATTAAATATATAATATAGGATAAATCGGATTGGTGTATTAATTCATTAGGTATTCATTTAATACATTAATTTGATCGTTTCTCGGAATTGAATGCGTGGCTACGATTGCGCGCAGAGATATATTGAGCGCAGTTGTTTTAACAAATACAGTAATTTGGATCTATGGGAGACTCTGCGATGGACGAAATTTGGTCGCGGACGGTCACGGTAATTCGACTTGTGATAAAATTGGCAAGATGATGAAATATTAAAAAAAATATGTATAGATCATAATAACAACCGCTGATAAAAGTAAAGAGAGGGTTCGTACACATACACGTGAACAAGCACGCGTGCGCGCGTACACTGAAAATTCGTTTCTAAGATCTATAAGAAATAATGAAAAGAAGGTATAATATATATATATATATATATATATATATATATATATATATATATATATATATATATATAGACACAGTTATCCACGCCCATGACAGTCAGTGCTCAATGAATTAAACTGTTGGTGCGCTAGGCTATAGATATAATTGAACTAACGGTTGTAGTGCAAGTCTATGTATATCAAGTCTCAAGATTGTAGCTTTCTTCTGCATCTTTTTTCTCTCGCCGTACTTTTGTTTGTCTATAATTTTTCGCGAATCTCGAAAGATATTATGTATATATAATAGGAAGTCTGAGCCGATTGCACGGTTTTCCTCCTCCGCTCGCTCATTCTCTTGTCTTTCTGTCTCTCGTGCACTTATATATATATATATATATATATATATATATATATATATATATATATATATACCGCCCTTGCTCGACTATAATTGAAAAACTTTGCTGAAAGACAGTAGAGTATATATATATATAGATAGTTGCTTGAAAGAGGAGAGAAATCAAAGATGAGTAATTGGTCTCGTTCTTCGCCGTATTATTCCGAACTTTATGTATATACTGACTCTTCCTGTCGTCGACGTCGCCGCCTACGATGGGAACTTGCGTTCGCTGAAAGCGTCGAATCATTCGGAGGGGCTGTCGAAATTTTGTTCCATCGGCCCGTCTATATATTTATAGTGGAGACGTATAAGGACCGCTACTCAACGAGGATTGAATTTTCACCTGGTTTCTTTTTTGCCAATTCGTCGAAAAAATAATGTTTTCGACTTATACTTCAGTGTCGCTAAAGAGCAATAATATTGAGCGATATTAGGATTAATAATAACGACTGGCTTTTTCCGTAGTATAATTAATTTTATTAGGATTAATATAGTAGAATTAATTGTCCTCTTTACAATTCGCTTCGAATTTATGGTATTGCTTTATTAGATCCGTTTTTTGTCTTTCTTTTATTATTCAATTCCACGAGAGTTTGATAATGGTCTCGGGATTGTAGAAAAAGTAAATCTTATGACTTCCTGGCGATCGAACGGGTGTTTTTTTCCGGACTTTAGATTCTATTAACTGGAGGCATTGTGTATAAAAGAAAACACGGGCGCAAATCACTTGTTTCAAATTAATGCGCAAATTTATAGATGCTCCCACTAAAGTGTAAAATTACATTATAAGATAAATGCTCTCGCTTACCGAACAGTAGCGAGATTATCAAAGGTATTAGAGGATATTAAACGAATAACCCTGCATTGTATACAGTACAGTAGAAGAATATTGTAGAACAGACAGTGCATATATATAGTCATAGTAGTAAAGGGCCGAACGCGGTACGACGGACACAAGAACCGACATAATTCGGTCGAAATCTATTTATTCATTAAACTCGCACTTTTACCGAGAAACATTCTATATCAGCTCTTTTCATTTATTATTCGTACTACGTATTACGTATATGACGCGTTTCGTATAAAGTAACCGCTATTTGAGCTATGTCTATATACAGATACAGTAATGGAACATTATCAAAATCCGCATTGTTTTGTCTTCGATAGTACAAGATAATGTCGAAGTCGATCTTTGATTCTTGTTCTCCCCTTTGTTTATGCACTTATTTAATTTTTTTCCCATTCGCCTTATGCGCTTCTCGAGATCGATTCCCAGTTTTTGTGGATAAATTGACATTCTAGATATATTCTAAAATATTACACATTATCTTAAAGCATTTTCGACCTGTTATGTATATGTAATGTATTGCGAAAGCTCCACAGAGGTATCTCCGTTGAAGTTGGATCTGCGCGATCCTCTAAGAGGGATCTACGCTGAATGGCGCCGAGAGTCGCGTTAACGTGATGCTTTGCGGTCGCTCTCGCACGGATTCGCTCTCGAGCAGTTGAACGCGAACGCGTACTAGATATCTAATGCACGATAGACGCGTAAACCACCTCCGCTCAGGAAAAAAAAAGGACGCGCGTTTGTCACAGTTTTACGATAAGAAAGCACTAACAACTCGCTAATTTTAACGCGTATGCCGTTAAATCTCGGCAGTGTGTCGGTAATGTGTATACATAGAAAAATGTGTGCGAACACGAGGAAAATCACAAATGCAAGTCGAGACGGCTCTGAACGTGGGGACGCGGAAAACGGAAAAAAAAAATATATATATATATGCGGGGGAAATCATTGCGAAAACGCAGCGAGAGCGGTGGGACCGGGAACAATCGCGGTGATGGGCGATAAGCGACGTATCGCGTGCGCGTATAATGAAGAAACTAATGTAAGGAATATTACTGCGCACGCGCGCGCCTGTGTGGGTATGTGTACTAACTTGCATCGGGAGTATTGAACATCCTTTTGTTGTTTTATTTTTGCATTTCTACACTTTTAATAAACGTCATATCTTATATATGACTTTCTTTCTACTTTAAGTCATAATTTATATATATATATATATATATATATATATATATATATATATTTTTTTTTGCGTCATTTTTACATAATTTACCTGGTCACCCTTGCAAGCTTCATAATACGCTAGCGTATACATAAACGATAAAGCACAGACATTGAGGCGCACCAGGATACTTCCATCGTCTTAGGTCTCTCTTCGTCGCAACCTCCATTGTATTTCCGTTGTCGCGACGGAATCCCATGAATTCGTAACGAAGGTCCGTACTATCTGACTATGTGGGACCCGGCGTCACTCCGCGTCGATCTTCTTGCGTTCAGCGCGCGTATTTTTTACACATGCACATGTAACTCGTTCTCTATGTATTAGCGGGTGTATAATAATATGGAAAAACACCGCACTTTCGTGCCACGCTATTAATTAGTAACAGCGTCATCTTTTTTTTTTAAATTAAACTGTAATTTTGTTTTACTATCCTCCTGTGGCTCTATTCGACTGCTCGCCCTGAGTACTTATATATATATATATATATCGGAGTTACTCAAATGGGCAGTGTACTTAAATGTATTTTTCATACTCCAGGTCTTGAGAATAATGTATTATCAATGTACATCTACCCATTGAAAATACATTCAACACGTCCATTATCGAGAAAACCGAGAGATACAATCTGTGCCTCTCTTTGCAACAATGAAATTATAATTATTATTATTATCGATAAAATCCTATGGTATCTTAGAAAGAAGCCCAGCGAAACAGTAGGTATATATATATATATATATATATATATATATATATATATATATATATATATATATATATAAAGAAGTCAGAGTCTATCCGCCTCAGAATCATTTAGGAGATGGAAAAAAAATCTGCGCACGGACGCGTCCGGTTTATTATCGACGATAGTATATATATAACGGAAGCTGCGATGTATATAAACAGCTCGCTTCGTCTTTTTTGCTTTCATCAAGCGTCCGTTCCGCCCCGCCCCGTCTGTGTTTGTTTTCACGTCCAATGGCACCCCCCGCCCACCGGGTCCGTTCGTGTACAGAAGCCCCCGCAAATAAGCGATGTCTCTTTCCCTCTTTCTCTGTCTCTGTTTCTCCCCTCCCCCTCCCTCTGCCCCCATCGCTGATATAAATGCACCCCTAGTCCTTTCTTCCAGCCTCCCCTTTCTTCTCGCCCTTGTGCTCTTTCTCCTCGACTCCTCTGTCGCCTCCTTCCATCTCTCATTCTCTCTTTGTCTTCCATTCGCTCACTGTCTCCCTCTCTCTCTCCCTCTCTCTCTCTCTTTGTCTCAGGCGAGAGAGGCCCCGATAGAGAGAATACGTATAAAGAGGAGGGGTCGGTCTCGACATTCGCGCGTTGTATTTCGCGCTCCCGGGCTTCGCCTCTTCTCCTATCCACTTCTGTCTCTCTCCATCGCGCACGATATTAAGTCGTGTCTGATGCTGCGTGCGCAGCGTGTACCTGCGCTCCATCCCACTTTTCTTTCTGCCTCTCCGCTATTCCCTTTATATATATATATACATATACATCGTTATACGATTCCCCATTGTATATTATACAGCGCCGAGTCTCCGCACTTCTTCCTTCTCTATCTATGCCCTTTATCTTACTCTATATATATATATATATATATGTGTGTGTACATACACACGCGCGCGCGCGCCCATACACATCAAGATAAGCGCATGGTAATCTGTTTCGAAGCTCGGAGTTATTAAAGAGGTTCGGTGTGTGCCATGCATGTGCACGCGCATTTGTGCCAGAGACGGATGCCGATCCATATGCATTTCAGAATTCAACCGCGTACGCAGCCCAGCTGGTTTTAAACCTTTAGTTGTCATTTCTCTCTGTATTATACATTTTTGTCCTTGTTTCCGATAGTCCAGGAACTTGATTTACGGTATATATTCGAGCTTTATTGGGAGCTGTAGTTTGAATGTGATTCAGCGATACGATCTGTGATAAATTTATGCTTGTACCACGGGCATTGTTTACATTTAATGGCATGTTCATACGAATTAATAATGAACATCTTATTATTGCGACTTTATGCAAAAAATATACGTGGATTCAAATTCCAAATCAGATTTTATTTTTGAAAATATAATGCATAACTCAACAGAGATTTTCACAGAAAAGATTTATTTATGAAATTTCCCTTTTGAAATTACAACGAAAATTTTTGATTGCTTTGTCTCTGAACCCGACATAACATTGTATACCTTTATTTTTCGTGTATTTTTGAAAAAAAAACTTTTGTCGCTTGATTTTGTTGAGAAAAATACAATGAGAGAGGGCATTTCTAAAGGGAGTAGTAGTAATAGCAAATTAAAAATGCCGCATAAATTTTTTCCCGTATAATTTTTCTTCCCACTTTTCTCTTTGTTTTTGCCTTTTTCACAGGACATTGTTTATACTTATCTACTGGGGAAACGATCTCAGCAGTCAAGGGACAGAATTTCATGTGGAATAATTTCAACTTTCATTTTAAAATTCAAATTACATTCTTTTAGTTTATTCGAAATTTTAAAACATATTAATAATTTTATAAATTATTAATATCCATTCTTCATGTCATTACTTCACTGCTTAAGCTCTTTTACTTTTAAGCTAATAAGATTAGTTATAAATTATATATAATAAATGGAACGGTTTTTACAGAAATTTTAACACAAATCAGTAACGATTAACAAAATTGTTATTTTTATTTCAACTAAATTATTTATCATTAATTTTATAATGTACAAACAATAATGATAATATCACATTTTTAAAATATTTTTAAAGTCATTTCAAAAAGTTTTTATGGCTTTTCTTCTCTTTCCCTACGTTCGGCCTTTCGTACACTATTTTATGCTATTACCACGAAGCTCTATTATTTTTTAATTTAACAAAAACAGCAACTTCGAATACAAATTTTTTCGTAAAAATAATTATTGTAAAAATAATCACGCAATATCGTTTATTACCATTGAATTTTAATGTAGTGCCAAGTTGCAGCATATTGTTATGTTTTAATATTGAAATTACGCACTATTTATATTCCAACATTCATACCGAGGTTGAGAAAATGCCCCCCCCCCCTCAACGGGAAACACATCGTGCGCCAATTGCGCCAAGCTGAAGTACGCGAATTTCTAAACGTATATCAGCGACTCATGGTTTCCGTTACGCGGCGTCGCGTCGTGGAAAGTCGTGCCAAGTAAAGACTTGGTAGCTTGGCGGGCAAAAGCGATTTCATTGGGTTCTCGTTGAAAGCCAATAATGTCAACATTTTAGTTCTGATAAGTGACGTAAGCATTTTAAAAATACTTTTCACTTCTATATAAGGACAATAACAATAATATTGCAATCAACAGTATTATGGCGGAAAATGTGGAAGTATAAAATAATCTATATGATTTTTATTATTAAATTAAATTATTGTCCGAATATCTACACAATTGAAGAAGATTACTTAGAATTTTTTCAAAATAAAAAATAGTATGCATAAAACATTAATGAATCAACTTTTATCAAATTTTTATTCGAAAAATATCGACGTTATATTTAGAAAATAATTAGTAATTGGAATTTGATTTGTTGGTTTGATTCTCATGGTTTTATTGCTCGATTTTTTTTGTTGATTTTACGAGCTTTCGCGCAGAACAGCAGTCGCATTGTTTAAATTACGCGCCATTCGATTCTGAATATAAAAGAGTAATTAAAAATTTTCATTTCTTTCCACTTTTTTTTTTATTTTGCTCTTGTGCCGAAGAGCGAAAGACAGTAGAGAAACACGCATGAAAAATACTTTTAGACGAAGCAAGGGAGTATAATTTTTGGAGCACAACCGATGTTATTCTGTTTATTTTTTTTTTTTTTTAAGTTAAAGCGCAATGCTAACGTCGGCATAAATAACTAAGTTATGCGAACCTTATTTACATGATTTGTTTATTTTATTTTTTTATAAAGGGATATATATCATTAGTTGATAATATACGAAAAACTCAGCAAATTTATGGAAAAAAGACTCAAGAGACTGATTTATCAGATAATCAAAGATGCTCAATACCGGATTAAGAAAGTGGCAGATCAAGCATTTTTTGTAGATCCACATCAAGTCATGAAAATATTTTCTTTTCATTCGTTATGGCAAATAAGGTGAAATAAATTAAAAATTAAAACAGTTTTATTAAAGATAGGCTCTATATCGAGGAATTCAAATTACTCTATAAGCGTCAAATGTGCATACATAACATACACGTACATGAAGCGTTTTCTGGACATACGCCACATTCGAATCCAACTACATTTGGTTTAAAAAAAATATATGCGCTGAAATATATGCGGGTATAAAACCGAGAGGGAGACCGAATGCTTTATCGGATCAAAAGCCCCCTCCTTTTTCTTCAAAGATATATATATATATATATATATATATATATATATATATATATATATATAGCCACAGGACAAGTAGTCCAGCGAGCTAGCCCCGGAACCACCGGTATCTTTTCTTTTTCCGTAGAGGAGCTATATAAAAGTCGTTCACGAATCCTTTTTTCCGCGCTCAACCACCGCCGACGCCGTCGTCATCCCTCTTTTTCCCCTTATTCTCTCTCTCTCTCTCCCTCTCCTTTTTCCGGGTGCCCCTTTTATCTCGAAAAAGCGCTCACCGGATCGGCGCTTTTTGCGCCCCTCTGCCGGCACTACTGCGCCTTCTGATTCGTGCTGCTATATATATATATATATATATATATATATATATATATATATATATTTATTATCTCTCTGTAAGTTCTTCTTGCGTGTTTTCTAGCGCGTGTAAGTATGCCCGCAACGGAAGGAGCGGAAAATACCATGAGGGAAAAGTAGAGGGGAAAGGAAATTTTCACCAACGCAGCGAGGTATCCTTCTTATCTTCTATTTTGGTTTTTCCAAGAGCGCAAGTTCGGCCCTTCTCGTACCGTTTATAACATATTATATCCGAGAATTTTGTACGAACGCACGTCCCTTTTATAACCTGTGTATGTGTGTTGAGCGCGCGCGCGTGTATGCCGGCTCGGAAACTTCGAGAATCTCGTGGAAAAAGAGAGCTGCTAATGGATAGCAAATAGCCGCTCTTCTCCCTCCTCCCCCAGCTCAATCTGTCTTTTATCCTCCATTTTCCCTTCGGTGCGCCGCTTCTTCCCGATCGGGGGCAGTGTTCTATTAAATTGCCAATGCGCGCCAACGATCGAGATGAAAAAACTTTTTATGTGAGAGTGCATAAAAGTGTTACGGTGGGGGTGGGGGCGGCCCTTCTAGTTTTTAATTGCCATTCTTTATATCTCGAGTTGCATTATTAAGGGCTGCGTGATTTATGAAATTTTTCATTATTAAAAATAACGTTGATAAAAAAAGTTACTAATGTTCATCGTGAAAAAGTTACAAACTAATATAATGAAGTTTTTCATAAACTTTTGGTGGCTTTGTTTGTTTTTTTTTTTTTTAATTAAAGCGTACAAATTTGTATTATCTTAAACTCATAATAAATAATTATAGACGCTAGAGAGTTTCATTATAACTTGTTTCTATTAACAATAAAAGTGAGTTTAGAGTTTCTTTGCAGTTTCGAATCGTAAATCTATGAGTATAATCTTATAAATATCTTTGCTATCTTTATAAATATAATAATTATATAATAATTATGAATTATAATACTTAAACGAGTTATTATATTTAATTAATTGTTACAAAGTACATATTAATAACAGTAATAATATTATATACTCTTTAAATAATAAAAATAGCGAGCTCTTAAACTGAACTGTGAATTTTCATCCATATAAATCTGTTCACTGCAGTGCAAATTTACATTGTATCCGTACCTGGTATATCATAACCTAAAAAATTACGAAGAACCTACGCTGCATAATCTACAAAAAATATCATCGGTTCTGAACATTTTCAAACACCATGAATTATTATTAATTCTTGATAAAGTGATAATAAAATCACACACACACACACACACACACATGCGCGCGCGCACACGAGTGCAGCAACTAATGAATGTTTGTAGATATATATAAGCACAAAATTATTCAAAGTTTAAAAGAAATTATATAAAAAATTCAAGTATTTATTACACGTGTAAAATAAGTTTACCTACTGTAGCCGTAATTTACACTGCGTATAAAATGTATATACGATTTTTTAAGAATGTAAAATTATACACGCGCCTGGAATATTTTTATTCAATTCTTGACATAACATTGTAAATTTATAGCATTGTCAATATTTACCACAAAAAGTTCGACCATAAAACTTTTTATCGAATTTCGTAAAGAGCATTGGGGCATTATTAAAAATATTTTCCATCCGTATGTGCCCTTATTCAAAGTCCTCCCACTCCCCTTCTACGCACTATAGAAATAGAATATTCTCGCCGCTCTACCTTCCAGTCTCTAACTCCTCTCTCTCTCTCTCTCTATACATATAGAACGACGTCTTGCGAAGCATATCGAGGAGGAAAATGGAAAGGTAGAGGGATGTACGGCGGGAAGGTGAGGGGGAGAGGGACTGGAAAATAAATCGCGAGGAAACCCGGAGATAAATCCCGATTGGTGGTAAGTGCCGGCTTGGATATAGGGTGCGCGTAAGGCCGTGGGGCGGGGGTGGATTGGGGAGGGGGGAGTTTGGGAGAGGCGGAAAAAGTGCGGCGCGGGGAGTTGAGAAAAAGGCCAGGGTATAGCTCTGAATCTATCTCCCGGGAAAGCCATTAACGAAAAATAAGGCGCGGCGCGTGGCGCCGACCGCTGCAGTCGCGCCGAGAGCTTCTGGCCTCGTCGAACACATTTTTTACGCATGTTTTATCATCCCTATTCTCTCTCTCTCTCTCTGTCTCTGTCTCTCGCGCCACGCGGAACAGTCTGCACTTTTTTCCTTACTTTTCCTCTCACCCCTCTGTTGCAGCAGGGGTTATCGGGCAGTTGGCAGACGGTATGAATTTTTCTTCGAGAATTATTATCCGCAACTCTCTATTATTTATTTATGCGATATTTTTTATTTAATACACCGCATGAATCACGTAATGTCAGATATTGCAATGTTATTGAAAATTGGGGAAAAATTTCAATCAGAGTATTGTTTTCCTCAAAAATGTATGAATTTTGGCAGTAGATTATCTAGTCTGCGACTTTATCAACACACGTGCTTTAGAAATCCATGAACGAAGTAAAACGTCGAATAAATCACGTAAAATAATTAGGTAGACATGTATTTTACATTAGAACATTCTAATTTGCTTATTTTTTACTTATTGAGACAATCCACCTTCTAAGCCTTCGTCGAATATACGTAAGTACTGCCACATTTACACATTAAGTGTGTATTGAGAGCGTAGATATATCTGAACGTTTACCATTTGTACACTTGACGCAAAGGCAACTGTCGCGAAAGCGTTCAGTGGTTATTGTTATTTATGCTATAAGTGTAAAAGCATTTTTAGATATTACTCTATCCTTCTTCTCAAAGCAATTTCTCCGCTACCGCGAGAGGAGTAAACAATATTTGTTGAACATAGTCCTCTCTCTCTCTCTCTCTCTCTCTCTCTCTCTCTCTCTCTATATATATATATATATATATATATATATATATATATATATATATATATATATGTATATATATTCTCTATATATCTATGCAAGGGTATGATTATATCGACGTGCTTTCCTATTCCGAGCACTGTATACATAGGCACCAGGGAAAGTGCGCAAGAGTACACTGGATTCTTCTTTCCTTTGCCCATCTCTCTCTCTCTCTCTCTCTCTCTCTCTCTCTCTCTCTCTAACTATATATATATACACATAACAACCCATCCCTGGAGCGTCAACGAACGGATCTCTCGCCCGAAATCTGCATATTCCGCATCGTTCGGGGACGGATTCTATATATATATATATATATATATATATATATATATATATATATATATATATATATATAGATGTGCACACATCTGCATACACACATCGAGAGGAAGCGGCTGCGAACGCGAGGGATTTTCCGCTTCTATATAGAGCAGATCCATTATAGAACATCCCTTATATGTACCCTACGCATAGAACAGATCCCCGTGACGGCTTGTCTTGTAATACGTCGAGGGATCTATAGTGGAGTTTTAAAAGAGCGCCCCACATCGACGCGCTTTCGGGTAAAAAACTTTCGTTTACGACTCGAAACGAAATTGCGACAGGGGTTAGAAAGAGGGAGAGAGATGAGGATAGATAAGAGAGAGAGAGGAGGGGGGAGATAAACAGACAGACAGAGACCGAGAGATAAAATAAAAGCCTCGCGACGAAACCTGCTTTTTTTACTATCTAATTTCTCACAGAATTTCCATACTCTTATGTTTAAGCGCTCTCATTCACTATGCTTTATAGCTCTCAACAGCTTTTATACGCTTTTTTTTTCCCGCGCCCCGGTATAAAGAAGATTCGGTCGCACTACGCTGTCCATCCACAACGTGGTTATATACACATATATAATAGGGAAAGTACCGTGGGAAGAGGGGGGAGGCGAGCGGAGTAATGAGCGAGCCATAGCGAAAATAAAATCGGGCTGCCGGTTATTTAAGGGAGTTAAATATATGAAATATGCAGTCTACACACACGCACACGCACGCGCACACGCTCACACACACACACCGCGCGCGCACACACACACACACACACACACACACACACACACACACACAAATGTTATATATATATATATATATATAGTATATAGAACGGAGTTTATAGTCCCGTTTATGGCGATATGGCGGTATGAAAACTTTAATAATGGCGGCGGTGCTTTATTTTCCTCCTAACCGTTTCTCTCGTCTCAATTTTCACCTATATATAATACTGCCTCTTAATTCCCGCGCACGCCGGGGGGCAATTATTGTTGAAGCGACGCTCTTACCTATATATATATATATATATATATATATATATATATATATATATATATATATATATATATATGTATATATACACACATAAGAGTGTTAATTTTCCTTAATAATTTTAGTAATTGCGCCGCGGACGGCGTCGCGGTGTAGGGGAGGTGGGTGAGGAGTGATTTTTAAATTATCAAGGATCTTGCAATTTCAGCGAATGCGTATATAAAAGAAGATATTATGCTTCTCCGTGTCGCGTAACGGATTTATCACGGTTGTAATAAAATTCGCAATGAAATTATAATATTTAACAAAAATATTTGTATCTTGCTTTATTAGAAGTTATTAGCAGGTATGCAACATGTGTAAAAGTAATGCCATAGTTGGCTTTGACATTCTGGAAGAAGTATTTATTGAGAACGTATTTTTCAAATTGCTATGGCTCTGTCAACCATTAATACAATATATGTTATTATCATTACATCCATTCTATTATCGCCATTCACCTATGCATAACTGTATGTATATAAAAATGCATAACTAAAGTCTATATATATACATACATATAAATACACACACACACACACATATATATACACACATATAGATATACACGCACACATTAAACAAATATAAAATTTGGAACCATAGTCCCTCCTACCTTTATTAGTGTTATAGTAACTGTTTCTTTCCGTTTCAATTGCCGTCTCAATCTATAATATACCATCTAATCTAATACATTCTCAATGCGACTGTTATTATACGTGTGTTAATGGGACGTCGAGTTTCCTATCCTGATTTAACCGTTACACTTGTTTTCTATTTAATTATACGGATTTAATGATAGACCATCACTGTTTTCGACATGTGTTTACTTTATAAATAAGAGAGTTTTTTTTTAAGGTTGCGGCTCTAGTGTTGCATGTAATTCATACATATATAATATTCCATTTTTTCTCTTGAACTATATATATATATATATATATATATATATATATATATAGATTTATAAATATTTGTATTGATCTTACAGTCCAACTAATTAAATTAAAAATTCATACATAACTAATACATGCAAATATATAATTAATTCTATTATAATATATAATAGAAATTCATAATCGCATTGCATATTTTACGCGATCCCAATGCGCAATAGTTTTCAATTGTATGTGCACGCGCGCGCACTCACGCGCAAAAAGAGAAATCTTTGATTGATTAGACGATAGAGCGGAGGTCACAGGTATACAGACGACTAATTTTCGTTAACGCGAGATTGAGGACCGTCCGCGTGTGTTCCATTGCGCGCTTCCTGGGTGAGAAATTTCATTAGATTGATAGATAGATAGATAGATACATGTAGTTAGAGAAAGAGCGAGCGAGAGATAGAAAGAGAGGGCAATGAGAAGCAGAGATATTTCGAGAGACCCGAAGCTCTCTTCCCATCAATCTCGTAGCAGCGCTCGGACGAGGATGAGCCTCGAATTTGATTCGTTCTCCGCGGCGCGGCGCCATCGGACGTGGATGGAATAAGGGGAATAATCCAATTTTAGTAGGTTCATTCTATAATTATGATGTACTCTTGGAAAACGAAGGTTCGCTCTCGACGATGGCCCTCGTCTGCCCGAGGGATGGGAATTTGTAAATTCATAGATTGCATATATGTATATGAGCAAATTCAGGAAATTTCCAACTTTTCCGAAACTGCTATTTTATTTGCTCCAGCTTGTAAGTTTAGAGGGCTTGTTCAGTGTGAAAGCGAGGATATTATTGAGAAATTACAGAAAACTGAATTTTTTCAAGAGACGACACAAATCAATAGATTTTCAAAAATTTTAGATCAAGTTTTGCGTCTCCTCAACGTTCGTATTTATAATATCTGAGACAATGTGACTGAATGTATATGTTTAATTGTTCGTTCAGACAGTATTAGCCAAATACATTCAAGATTATTGTATCGTGATATAGTAACGTATGCCCAAAACAAAAAACAAACATCTGATCTTTAAATTAAAGAAAAAATTTCTTCTTATTAAATTCACAAGGATAATATTGCTTTCGTCAAATATAATTCTCCTTTTAAATGACATAACACATTATTACTTATTGATATAATTTTTAATTATTATTTTAATAAAATTTTTGCATGTCATATAAATTGTATTAATTTAATAGGAAAAATAAGTTTTTTTTTTTAAATAAATGTGTACCCCTATCTTCACATTAATTAAAGCTAGTACTGTTGGAAATGTTTAAGACTTTCTCATATATAATATAAGATAAAAGTCCTCGTAAAAGTTTCGCCGATGTCATTTCCGTCGATTATTCGATTCCGTTCGATTCGTAAATTCTTAAAAAATCTCCGGACAAATCGTCGTTCGAAAAATCCCACGCAATATATATATATATACATCCGGCTTTGCGGAAATTGATTATTTACTTCGAGTAAGTAGTTTATCATCGAGCGTGGCTGAGAGGGAAAATTAAGTTATTTTTTACCACGAGAAAGCTGTCGAATCATTGAAAATTCCTATTGCAGAATTAGAGAGCCCGATGAAATATATATTATATAGAGTTGGTTTTTAAATTGAAACCTTGGCCGATGAAAAAAAAAACGCAGAAATGTGCTTACGTCGCCTACTGTACTTTATTTTACAGTCATACATCGGTATACGATGGTAATTATTTACTCGTTATATACGTACACTCTCGTATACTCTAACAATTATCGTTATTCATTTTTACATTAATTCTTCGCGAGATTAGCGCTCGTAACTTTCGACGCAGATGTATATTAGTTAGTTCGAGATTTAACGTAAAATTAATTTCCACTCTCGTACCGAATTCGGTGTGGGCTGCGTGGAGAAAATTGAAGGTACGGAATTCTGCAGGTGGAAATAGTCGATCCTAAAATTAATTGAATTGAAGACTTTGAGAGAAAGTTATAATCATCTCGAGAATTTTTAAAAATAAATACCACATTAAATGGATGTACTCGTATGTCTGTTAAACATATTTTTTAATAATTATAATAATGTTAATAATGCAGATATAATCCAGAAATTTGTGCAATCCCAGTAATGACCATTTCTAAAACAACAATAAAAAGATCGGAATTGTTAGTTTTTATCACTTTTATTTATTTATTTATTTATTATGCTCTTTAAATTAAATTTGAATCCGATAGCTCATGACCCACATTGCGTGCGCGGCATTAAATCTATAAATAGATAAAACGTTTATATGCTATCATGCGATATTTATCTTCGATGTAACAGCAGATGCATCTGAAAATGAAAATGATCGATGAATAATTAACGAATTCCTTTGCAGTGCTAATGATTGGCTATACGCGTGCCATTATCGGATACGAGCATTTTTCAAATATCGGCGAACATCGTTATGGGTATTTATTTCGGAGAACATCGTATATTTCACCGTATTTATTTTGCCGTTTGGTTTCATTTGATTAGATTTTTTAAATTACGCGCGTGTTCATACTACCATTTGGACGAGAATATATATACATGTATATTTGAACAGGAACATGGAGCGTTTGAATGTAACCCTTTCGCGGTGACGTCAGCAGCTCAAAAAAATATATACGTGTTTATGCATATAAATAATTTCAATGGAGTCCGCCTCTCTAAAAGTCACGGCGAATTCATCGAAGCGTGAAATCGACAACCAAGATTATATATATATATATATATATATATATATATATATATTATTGTCAGCCTCCGTGTATCATCAAAATGGCCGTTAGTTTAAGAAAAAGAAAACGAAAGAACAAGAGAAAATCGAGTCATCCTCACGCTCTTTGCCGAAACTCTCTCTCTCCCTGTACATATATATATATATATATTATATAATATATATAAACAAGTAAGAGGAAGAAGAGTCCTCCCCTCGGTGTGGGCTACAGAATAAAGTTTTGCCAACCAACCAACATCCGGGCTACGTCGCTCTTGCAGCCTTTCTCTAATTGCGACCGTCATAATAACGCAGCAGCTGAACAACAGTTGAGTATCAGTTGATAGTTTAACACTTTCAGTTTTTTCCTTTATAATAATATGTATAAATATAAATAAATAATATGTATAAAAAATATATATAAATATATAATATATTTATATATTATAAATATATATAATATATATATATATATATATGTATATATACTATATAATATATATATATATATATATATTTATACAGTGGTGCAAGAACTTATTACAGTTAAAAGTGTCCAAGTTTAAGTGCAATTTACTAGAGTTTATTTAATATTTCGAAAAGTTCTGTTAATATGTATCTATTCGTATAAAGCTCTATAGTAATACTGTCTAAATTGGCTAACATGGCTCTTCTTAATATATACATAATATATACAGAAATAAATAAATGAGTAAATAAATAAATAAGTAAATAAATTAGTATATATGAAATATATTGGCCAGCCTCAGTTTTGGGCGTCAATAACAGAGGAAGGAATGCTTTAATACCCCCAACACCCTCGCGGTTGTTGCGTTTCTATATATATATATGTATATGTATATATGGGAATGCATAATACGTGAACAGTCAGCTTCAAGCCCATCGTGTATATTACAAGAACGAGACATTGCTGCTCTGCGGCGCTGTCGGCGCGCCATCAAAAGCCGCTTTCCCGCCGGAGCGTAGGGGCGTACAGGAGATACCGGAGAGGGTGAGAACGGAGTGATTTGCCTTTTAGCTTATATGCAGATATATATATATATATATATATATATATATATATATATATATATTTAAATGTTTCGATTTGTTATATATACCGTTATTAGATTAATATATACGGAGATTTGTTAATTAACGATTTGTTAACCGCCGTCGGCGTATGTGGCGGTGATAAGATATGTAATAATAGCTATACTTTTGCCTCGTGCTCCGCAGTTTCGCGCAATTCGCCGGGGTCGAGCGGCCGGACACATGCTATGCCCCATCGGTCTCGCAATGCTCGAGATAAATACCCGGGGATCTCTTTCCGATCTCGTATTTAAATGATTGCTTGCGGTAAGATAACGAAAAAATTATGATGAGTCATATTCTTTTGGGCAGCTCTTGAAACGTAATGCTTGAAACTCGTTCGCGCTTTTGCGCGCCACGATTGGGATGAATGCGCGGGAGAAAAGTTCTAGTCTAATGTTTCAATAAAAGTATAACGAAGACTATGTACACGTACGATATAATTATGTACTGTTGCGCGTCGAAACATCTGCTACAAGTCAATACAGGTACGAGATTTTGTAAAAGCTATAATCATACTTTTTTACTTTTTAACTTTAAGCCTGTCATTATGGATGTCGTTATTAAAAAATGTTTTATGAAATTTAATTTTCCCATTATTATCCTTAGAATTTAAGAAATTCCATTAATTGGTTCAATTAAATTGTATTGACGATCGTAGCAAGATTTCACTTTTGCAAATATATTGTTTTATCGTCGGATTCCCCTTTCCGATTTTAAATAATTGAATATCTATATAAAACTTCGAACAGCAGGCTCCCGTTATTCATCGATGTACAAATAAATGTATTGCTTTCGCCGGCGGAAACAATGATTACACTTACTATATGCCATATCATAGGGTTAGCATTCAAAAAAGGAAATTCTCAAACACGTCTAATCATGCGGATTTCTACACTTATAGACGGGAGCGCGAATGAAAAAAATTTCCCCTATAATCTATTATACGACTTAAGCGCGAAAATAATTTCGATTGATTAACATCTTCCATGAAATACCATCGCCAGTTTTCACGATCGGGCCACGGGAATTTCTATGACACATTCATCTACTTTCGAACGATAATTATCGAGTCGCAGAAAACTTCGCGCCGCGCTGATTGATATTAAATGAAAGGTATGCGCGTTCATCAATTTCTTAGCCTCAGCGTACAAATGCAGTAAACGGCGAAAGTATATTAATCAATAGCGCATATTGTATATATAGGTACATATATATATATATATATATATATATATATATATATATATATAATTTTTTTAGTAGCATTATTTAAAACAATAATAGACTAACTTCTCTATAGACTTCGGTTTAACCGATTAAATATCTATTACCTTCTCGAATAAATAATTTTCGTAGCATATATACAATATATATGCCAAGCGCGTACACAGCGTGCATAATTATCTGAGAAATCATTAACAACTCTCTTCAAATTCTTCGAGCATATTTATTTATTAACAATTCTACGAGGATGCAGAAATAATTTTAAATATTATGAATCGAATATTACGAGTATACGTTTACTGCAGATAAATTCAATCTATCCACAATTAAAAGGAGTATGTCTCTCTCTCTCTCTCTATGTAGATAGATACTTGTGTTCGATAACGGTCGGTGAGTGAGAAATAGAGAGAGTCACGGAGGGTGAAAGTGGGAAAGAAAGAGATTCAATGGCCGAAGACAAACCGATCGAAAGGAATGAAATCGCACTGAGGGAATTGTGCAGCGCGTGCACAAAGAAAAAGGTACGGCCGCTCTGCTCTCTCTCTCTTTCGGAATCAATTTCATTTATCTACTACCACGGCCGCGAACCTCGGCAGGTCCTTACCCCGCTCCATCCCTCCTTCCTACTATCCTGCGGCCGAAAAAGCTCTATATATCAAAGCTCATATTAGACGAAGTTACGGCGCTGTTTCTTTTGTGTGTGTGTGTGTGTGTGTGTGTGTGTGCGTGTGCTCGCGCGCGCGTGCGTTCACTGTCTCCTTGTGCACGCTCATACACGGGGTCAACGTCAAACGTGGACTGCCACATCGGCGAGCCTCGGCGACAGGATCCTTTTCTCCCATCTCTTTCTACATTTCTATCTCTCTCTCTCTCTCTCTCTCTCTCTCTCTGTCCGCCATCCTCTCTCGTGCCCTTTTACAGAGCATTCCGACCACGTGCACGAGCGCGTATATATATACTATTATAACTCGAGAGCGCCTCATTTCCGCGGGGCGCTCGAATTTCTCTGCCGGGGAGCTGCGGTAGTGTGCGGTCAAGGGCGGTGGGGATGGGTTGGACGCAGGGCGAAGGAAACCCAGACGGCAATTACATCACGTCTTCGTCACAATTACACACGGGCTCGTAGCCGGATTTTCACCGGGGTCGCGAGAACTCCCTCGTCTTCCGGGTGTACATATATATATGAGTCCTTTGGCATTAGGCTTTGCGCGAATTTTCCTTTTAAACCCTCACTCTTGCTCGAGGTATTTTTATTTTTTTTTTTGGGAATACGTTGTACGAGTTAGGGGTCGATGTTTCGCCGAAACTGGGACGCTTCGAAACCGACAGTTAGAATTATTAGATATAATGGTTTCCAATTTATGTTGGGTACGAAAATTTGTGAGTATGTGCAATTATTAAAAAATTTTTTTAACGCGTTAAATTTAACGGATAATAAAGGAATTCTAATTTAATTATGAAATTGACGATTAAAAGTCCGACTATTTTTAATTTAGCTCTCCTCGTGATATTGTTAAAGGATATATATATATATATATATATATATATATATATATATATATACTTTGAAAGCAGTAGAATTTTCTAAAGACATAATAATTTCATTATTAATTACACATACAAAAGGCACATAAAAATTCCATATTCCATTTTTAATACGATATTTAATACGATATTCTCCAAGGATATAAATATTTCAACTTTATGTATAAATATCGCATACGTTTGTTATAATTATTTTATATTCATATTGAAGTGTTTTTATATATACGATGTCCGTGTAAATCACTGGTAAAAACCGACGACGCGAATCTATCGTAGTTGAGCTATATATTTTGGGATTTTTGCTACCCAATACAACTACAGAGAGAGAGAGAGAGAGAGAGAGAGAGAGAGAGAGAGAGAGAGAGAGAGAGAGAGAGAGAGACAGAGAGTACCAGAATGAGAGGGTTTGAACGAGGTAAAGAAAGATCTGGAGAATAAATATTCAGACGCACGGAGACTTTGGCGAGCACCGAATTCCGAATGGGTTAAAAAAAAAAAGGCGTACCGAGAGAGGCAGGACATACTGCACTTGACGATTCCCAAGACCTTCTCCTTCAATCTTATACTCAGTGCCTCGCGTCTAAATTCGATGTTTTGATCGTAACAAATATATTTGTGATTTTTATATAATTGAGGTTAAATGTACGCCACAATCGTTAGCGAAACATCGGGAACACGATTTTGACACTATAATATCAATTGTCAGTAAGCTTTCTTAGTACACTGGAATCGCTTTCGCGAGCAGAACAGGGAGGGGAGGGGGTGCTGGTTCTTTCGTTTCCTCTATACGTTCTTCCCCCCCCCCCCCATCCTATCACGAAGTCACTGGACGAGCCCAGAAAATAAAAATTCGGCCGGAACGCGAGTCGAATCCAGTATAAGACCGCTCGACCGAGGCTGAGTCTCTCCTTTTATCCTCCTCCACCTCTTCGTTCTTTTCTACTTTTTTTCATCTTTCAACCTTTTTGCCCCGGTCCCTTTTTACCTTCCTGCTCCCCCTTTCTACCATTGTCGACATTTCATAACGGCTTATTTTATGCTCCTTGCTGGCTCTCTTTCGTTCGGCAAAAATGTGTACATATTGCCTTGTCTCTGACTCTCTCTCTCTCTCTCTCTCTCTCTCTCTCTCTCTCTCTCTTTCTCTATCTTCCCTTTCCTATAGATATAATTACTTTTATTTCATTCGAGGAATGTAACGTTGCTCTTATTTCACGAGCCCGGCGAAGGAAGAATAAGGATGCCTCGGAGGGGCAGAGGTTTGTGTTCTTTTCTTTACGGGGAAGTTAAATGTACAATGTGCTATAGCCAGCATTCGTGCGGTATTCCGATGTGTATCCGGTTGGAAAACCGGAAATCAAAATGTTATTCCCTCCTCCGCGAAATATTACCCGGTAAAATGCGGCCGTAGATGTTTTGCTATCTTGTCTCTTAGTATAGCTTGTATTATATATCCAGCGTATCTAATAATACCACCGAAACATAATCAAGAATTGGAAAATAGTTCGTACGAAATTTACAGGATTTGACCAAATGATCCGACCGATGATTTTGGTTTTGTTCCAAAAATCGTTTGAAGTGTCAATTTCGTTTGTTTTCCTGTTTTTTTTTTTAAATAGAAACTTAGCACTTTTCACCCCGAATTGGGAAAGAACCGAAAATTCTAAGATTAGGCGGTGTATGGCGTGCCGCGAGTACATTTTTATCTAATGTAACTTTTAACCGATTTTCAAAATGTCCTCTAATGTCAACATACATGTTGAACACGCTTGCACATCGCCATTTCATGATGGTTTATAGTTTGAATATCAAGAAACTTTAGATTTGATTATATTTGATAATTTGGAACGAAATAGTGCACGTATATTGTTTTTTAGAATTTTTACGTAACAAAAACATGGTTTTGGAGAAAATTCTTTTTCATAAGATGAAAAAAAAAAAATTCTTATTTTAGTTGAGGTAAGGAAAAAATATTTCTGTATAAATATACACCCTAGTTACTTTAATTCAACGTTTTATTACAATAATTGAAAAAAATTTTAACAATCCAACCAAATCGTTTCATAATTGAAAAATATCTAAACATTTAATTAACTTTATTCCCGCGTCGTATAGACAGTCAAGTTTGTTTCAACCCTAATCGAGTTGTTTCGCAAAAATTTTCATCGGTTCGATACAGTCTCATATAACGTTTTGCGATAATTACCTGCTCGTACATTAATATCGTTCAAAAACTCACGCTGCCAAAAGGAACGGCCAGTAGTGTGCCAAAGAACCAGCCCCGACCACTTACAGTGATCAATAAATAATATATCGCCATCTCTATATTACGCGCACGTCCCTCACCTGTTTATCGAAATTACGCGTGTATTCAAATGCCATTAAATCCGGCAGGACGAAGAAGTACGGTCACGAGCGGGCGCACGTCCAAAGTTTTCCGTACACCGGCGACAGTCAGCTTCGACGGTCTGTAATTACTGAGGCAGGCGTTCGTTATTATACAACATCGCGCGCATATATAGACATATATATATATATATATATATATATATATATACAATGTTCGGTCAACAGCGCTGGAAAGAGAGAGAGAGAGAGAGAGAGAGAGAGCGAGAGTGAGAGAGAGAGAGAGAGAGAGAGAGAGAGAGAGAGAGAGAGTGATAGAGAGCGAGGAGGACGCAGGAAGGAGTCTCCTTTCGGCGCAACTTCGCCGCCGTCTCGACTCTCCCAATTGTATTAAAGATCAGAAGCGACCTTTAGGCGAAGAGGGTGGGGGGGTCGAGGAGGGGTCAGGAGTTCGTCGCAAGGACGACGCTACTACGTACTACACCTTGTATCGGCGACGTGCCCCCTTCGCGCGGCTCCTCTCTCATATACAGTTCGTATGGACGTCTGCACTTGCGAAATTACGGGGAAAAGAATGAGAGATATAGAGGGGGTGGGTGAGCTGTTATAAACTTAAGGAAGAGAGAGAGAGAGAGAGAGATAGAGATAGATAGAGTCATGAAAAGGAGCGCCTTTTTCTACCAAGGGAATTTAATTCCCGCGGATCGCTGATACGAAAAAAGTTTCCGTCGGGCGGTAGGAGGCGTGCCGTCGAGTAGGAGGGCGGGGCCGAAGATCCCTTTTAAGTGCCAATAAATGCGAAACTTATATATTACATCTTTCTCTCTTCTTCTCTCTCTCTCTATCGTACACAATATACTTTGTCGAGTAAGCGATATTTTGTATCTTGCGCCAGGGCGCGAGTTTTCGTTTTCCGCGGGAAAAATTCGGCGCACGGAGCACGCTAGATTTCACGTGTGGGGCAGAGCCCGATTTCATTGCGTTAATATATTCTAGTAGCCTAGGAGGCGTATAGATAATAACCTTATGTGCTAATGAGCCTATGTATATTGTAATTGCAGAATAAACGTTTACATAATTACTGCATTTTTAATGATCTCTTAATAAAATATTTTCTAATATCGGGTAAATATTTTCTTGTGTTATATATAGCAAATGAAATGCATAACTTAATTTGATAAATAAATTCATTCATCAAGAATATTTTGTCAAAGCAAGAATAGCTTATTGAAATCAAATTAATTCATGTGTTTCTATTGTCTTAAATAAGAAAATCTATTTTTCGTTTAAAAAATGATTTTCGTGGTAAAGAAAATTAATTTTATGATGACGGACTTTTTGATTTAAAAATTAATTGATTTTTTCATCATTGCCATTGATTATTTATAAAAAATACGTTTTCTCTTTGCAGAGTTGAATTACTTAGTTGGCCAATATCTCGTACTTAGGTCATACAAACAATAAAATGTGTTATGTGTTTTGTAATGCAAAAATTCTTTGTAAATAAAAATTAAATAAAAAAAAAGACAATTGAGAAAAAATCATTTTTCATCGATTTACAGAGTGGAAAAATAGCTTTTCCAGAAGATAAATAATATCATATAATAATTATACAAGCGTGATTCGCTTGAATTCATCATTTCATATATAATATTTAAATCGCCAATTAATCCAATATGTAGAGTTTGATATCAATTTCAAAGCATGAGATTTTCCTAAAATAAATAAATTTCTTGATCGGTTGATTTAACTAAAAATATAATTTATTTATCTTTTTTATATTTCTGCCCGTGTATAATCTATAAATTACGAATGTTCCTTATCTTCTTTATATATATATATATATATATATATATATATATATATATATATATATATATATATATATATAATTATTCATGAGTCAACGCTCATGTTCATGTAAACCCTCAAAGATAATGAAATTTTTCGCGAAGTTAAAAACATTAGATATCGAAGGGGGTGCGTATTAATTTTCTCAAAAAATTTGCGCTGTCGGCAACAGAAGAAACACAGAACAGAACTGGAATATCGACAGATCTGTATCGGTATAGAGGCCGAACATTAGGGAATAAAGTGCTCGATACGTGTATGTATATATATATGTGGATATAGACTTACCGCCATGTCCTCGCTCCTGTAGGCGGTGAGGGTCTGCTCGTCCTGGAGGAGGACGCAGTAGCAGGGCTCCCAGCATCCCTCGTTCGTGGCGGGATCGCCGACGCAGCAGTCGGCCTCTGTAACAGGCAAGAAAGGCAGGAGGGGGTAAATTTATCGTTCGTACTGTTCAGGCTCCTCTGGCGTACGAGCGCGCGCACGCGCACGCCCACGCCCGCCTACACACGCACACACACACACTCAGACAAACACTCGCGCACGTACGTCGAACCATACATATCATATCCATTGGTCGTTAAAGCACAGGTGCGCCAATTTGGGGGAGGGGGTCGTAAAAGATCTCCCCCCCCCCAACATGTCTCGTTCGTGCAATAGGACCAAAGTTTGTTCCTTTGTCTTTTCTTTATTTTTGATATAATACGCGTCTCGGCCACGTCTGGCGCTGTTCTTCACCTGTATCTGAGCTATTTTTTTGTTTTTGTTTTTGTTTTTGTTTTTTTTTTTTTGTTGAACCTTAGAGGAAGTCGAACACTCCACAGTGTGCGAGATTAATGCTCCGCGCTCCTTTTTATCGTTTTGCGCGACAGGTGTGAGACTTTTGACACTGCTTGCTTTCCTCGTGCATTTTCACGCTGTATTCCAGTATAATACTCTGCCCTATGCCTATAAGTACGTAGTGCTACTCGAAGATAATATGTAATTCCGTGTTTTGTGGTGGTGAGCTTTCGAAATTTCAAAGGGTGTAGATGTATAATTACGTTGTAAACATAGAGCGCAATTACAATACTAATAGCAAAAAAAAAAAAAAGAAAAGATATTCTCTGTAAACGATTTATCCTGTAACAAAGAATGATAAAGAAACATAATATTTGTATAATACTACGTATAATAATGTATTGCGTATAATTACAGTATATACGCACGGTATTTTTTATATGCGCGTTCGTTACAAAGCAGTTTATAATGCAAAAAGAAAATATTCCGGAGAAGTCATTTTGGCGCAGCGACAACGTGTATTTATGCTGGAAAAATTAGATAAATTTGTAAGAAAGGTAAAAATAAAGCAAAAAAAAATATCTATGGAAAGTTTCTTTCGTTAGTCTATTGACTATAATCGGTTTTCTGCGGAAATTTTTTTTCATCCGACAATTTGAAAAATAATTACTATAATATACGTCTTTATTCCACATACACGCTTATAATACTCTATACTCTGTTGATTGCAATGGCTCACATTTAACGATCCCGACACGCACATGGGAAAAAAGTGGTTAACGTTAATTTGGCTCGATTTTTTCTTATACATTACTTGTCGCGATGTTCTGAATAAATAACATAATGCGCGCACGGTTTAACAGCCGAATGGGATCCCAGGATAAGGCCCATCGAAGCCGGCGTCGAAGATGCGGGTTATATACTATATGATACTTATATCGACTAAATAACCTTTGCCCGCTTTAATTTTACATTCGAGGACAGTTTCTGTATTAACATACTCTCTGTGTTAACTATTTTCTGTATTAACTAACCGAACTGTGATTATTAACAAAGACCACTTTAACTAATGAACGCGTTCGGACTTCTTTAACCGAGTGAATACCGTTGCGAGATATTGAATTCCAAAGTAAAACTCGTGCTTTCACCAAATGTTTTATATATTATACATTACCATTTCAGTCAGCCTGGAAAATTATATTTCTTAACAGAAAATAGTATTTATTGTTGAATATCTGTTAATGGTAGCAATATCAGCTTAAAACCTTTCAGGAGAAATTTAATTGTCAACATTCTTAATATTGATAGTATTCGCTAACTTTTATTACAAAGATATAGGATCAGAGTATACTGAGTTGGACTATAATTTTATTATATCAGAGTACTAATTTTCTCGATTAATGCGCGATGATAACATTCATCCACTTAGACCCCACACACACACACACACACACATTCTTTTTCTGAATTATTTCCAAAAAGTTACAAAATGTCTCTGCAAAATTGCTAATCCGAGCGTTGGTTTTCATTCTATATTGTACATAACATTATACATGAGTGCTTATACAAATGTCAAACTACACCACGTTGATGAAAAAAAATGTATATAAATCTGTGTATTTGTATATATGTACTTATAATAAAATAGTGCATTCCCCAATTCTGTTTACAACTATCTTATTTTTAGTTATTTTTCTTCAACCGCACTATAATGAATTTACAGAAAAACCGTTGACTACTTCTTTCCTCATCATCTCTCTTCCTATCCCTCTCTCTCTCTCTAAATATATATATGTATATATATATATATATATATATATATATATATATATATATATATACATGGTCTCCCATTTTTCCGTGCTGCAGACTATACGTTTTGCCGATCTCGCCAGTTAACGTATATTTACGCGCGCACTTACACGCGAACTCGCTAGGATCGCTCGGCGAGTCGTTCGTTAGTGCTTCCATTCCTCTCGATCTGTCTATAATCTTATCTCTTACGAAAGTTCGTTCTCTCCCGTACTCTGTCTGTCTCTCTCTCTCTCTATCTCTCTCTCTCTCTCTCTCTTGATCAAAGCTTAGCTAAACTTGGCGTTGCGCGTCGTCGTGTATGTATATATATATATATATATATATATATATATATATATATATATATATATATATATATAATGCAGCTGCTTCGCGCAAACGGCGCGCGATCGCAGACACGAGCTGCTTTCGCAACGGTGCAGTTGTTGCTGTATATAGTACGTTATAGATACATATATATTTTTTATTATTTCCTTTTATATCCTCTCACTCTTCCCCAACGCTGGTCGTGCCTACGGAAATAGAGCGAATCATCGACCTTTTTTGCAGGATGCGCAACATTGGAGCACTGTGGAGTTAGCACTGTAAAATCGCGAAAATTGTATGTCTCAGGACTGCGATAATTTTTTTATTTTTCTATCGCTCAATTTTTTGATCATTGGCCCAAGAAAGACTCAGCAATGATATAATCTAATAATTTTGCCAAAGGTACTGTAAAATGAAGTCTACGGAAAAACGGTTTACTTATGAACATATATTGAATTTGTCTGGGTTGTCAATAAAGCTGTGGATCGATATATTAGTATTAAATTGATCCGATTGAGTAATCAAAGTTGGTTAAAAAAAGATGTCACTATTTTATTAGTAACTTTAATTTTAACTTTATTATGAATGTAATCCTGATGTAGAAGCATATTTATAAATAATAATAATAATATTTATATGGACAATTTTATTAGTAATACTGTAAATCAATATTAGACGTTTCGCCCTGGGTAAACTGTTTGGGTTCATCGGAAGAACGACAGCCAACGTAGAAAGATATAATAATAATCGAATTAGCGAATGTATTAATTTTCTATCTATAATAGCTTATTATTTTCCAAATTAGCGAGATCGAAGTTGGAAACTTCAATGGTTCGCAATACAGTTGAATTTTGTATAGCTAACGTTTTAACCGCGTAACTGGTGTACCACACAGTATATATATAATAAATCTGATATAGGTCACACATCGGAATTGTGAAGAGATGATACAGAAGTCTTTACATAATTTTCATATTACACAGTCTATACACAATCTTGTATAAAATTATACAGATGTATACGTATAATGGAAATACTATTCCATATATCATGACACGATCGTTCTACTTCATCCGAGACATTCTCTCTGCTAATCAATTCTAATTCACGCACGACAATCTCTTTTACACATATGTAAGTCGCGCGTCGGGAGTATTTGCCGCCCTCTCGACTCGTTTTCTCTATATCTTTCTCTCTCCGTCTCTGTCTGTCTCTCTATATCCGCAAATCGATCCATCAATTCACGCGTTAGTCCTCGTGGCCATCGAGGCTATTATACATAGTCGCGAACAAACGGGCCTCCAACATCCATCCTATTCTCCCCTCCACCCTTCCTTGTCTTCGACGATTTGTCGCCGCGGACAGGTCCTATATCGATCCCGTATCGTCTTCGCTCTTTCTCTTGCTATTCATCAGTATACATATATATATATATATATATATCCATATTATACTCTTATTCAGCGAAAGTGCGCGCATGCATATGCAAGTGGCGATCACGCGCGCGGGTCGTCTCGAGCGCGCAAGAATCTGTTTCTTTTTTCAGGTGTGCGTACGTGTGTCTGTATGTATATGTACATATACATTTGAAGCGAGCTCGCAGTTCGCACTGTCGACGAAGGAATTATTCATGAGGGGCTGCTGTTCCTCCGCGCTCGACGTAACACACGTGCCTTATATACGGACACGGGTTTTAATTTCTCTCCCTTCCTTCTGAATGCGGGAGAGAGAGAGAGAGAGAGAGAGAGAGAGAGAGAGAGAGGCAGAGAAAGACCGTCGGACGTGACTCCGAGGTCTGTAAGATCTGTTGGCAGGACTTGGTTGGGGCAAGAGATCGGAGAGTTACGCGAGATGTTAAAATAAAGGCCGCGAAGTTGAGAAGGTGTTTATATATATATATATATATATATATATATATATATATATATATATATATATATAGGAATTGCGATCTATTTTATCCTCTTCTCAGTCACTCGCTCTGAGAGCAAGGAGCAAAATAATCGTGACATTTGATATACTTATGAAGCCTCGATACGGCGCTTTACTTTTAATTTGAATTCTTTTCAAATTACCGATGTTGGAAAAGAAATACATAGATGATTAATTGAGTGAGATTTAAATATTTTCACAAGATTCTCATTTACTTTCAATTTAATTAGGAATAATTTTTTAAAATTATATATCGATGTTTCAATGAGTATAAATTTTAAGGCACGTTTCAATAGACTGGTGTTATTCACAATTATTCTTATTTTGCTAATTTGGATCAATTTGTAGGAGAGGCATGGAAAAATACATAACTTTTAACACGGAATATATATGTTTCGTTGATAAGGTAAACCATCAAAACTTCTGTCATAAAATAATGTAATGAAAATGTATGAAAAAAGATTAAAGTATGATATTTTTCTGATTATTTTTTTGTCGGAATCATATACTCGAGCCACATTGAGTACAATGCTCAAATTTTTCAAAACGAGGATTTTCTCTGTCGTTGTTGATGCAATACGTACATTATAATTGTATCATATATATATATATATATATATATATATATATATATATATATATATATATATATTAACTACATATAAGGTTGTAAAAATTTCGTTTAGAGGGAAAGCCTCTCGTTGCGTTCGAATGCCTCGTCAATAATCTGCGATCTCCATCGCTTTCCCTCTATTATACACACACACACACACACGCAATGCGCGCGCGCGCGCATACACGCGCCAGGATTATAACTGCGCCTTTCTCTCCCTCCCTCCCTCTTCAAAACCGCGGTCAGCAACAATGGATAATGTATTTATAATACGGTTAATCTTGCGCAGCGCGCCGAATACGTATATTATATATATATATATAGAACCGTTGAAAAGCACCAATTGCTACGCCGTGCGTCGGGATAGGCGGGGATGTTTGCCGCTCTGATTGGGCAGCCAGGCCGCGCCGCTGCTCGATTAATATCACTGTGGTTAATAAACGATTGCGTGCTCGATCGTCGCGCTCGCGCCACCTAATGCGGATATATATATATAAACGCTTTCAGCGCAGCTGTTGATTGTTTCGGCTCCCTCGCACGCTACGAATGGACAATGACGTGTGTCTGTATATATATATATATATTTAAACGGTAATCAGGACCGCGGCTTGGTTTATCACGCACGAAATGCGAGTGCGGGAATTGCCGTACGATCGTTGCGCGAGGACGAAGATCGGGGCGTGATTCCGTGCGGTCGGTCGGTGCCCCGCGAGAGCTTCGCGTCGAATGAATCGCAATTGTGGTAGCGCGCGCAGGTGCGAAGTTCGAGGATCGAACGGAGGCATGATAATTGGCTTTTTGGCTGGAACGCGTGCGCGTCTGCATGTATAGATGCGGATGCGTCGATCGTGCTTCTTTTTTTAACCGATTGCTCTGCGTTCATAACGTTTTCTGATAAATTAGTCCATTTGTGTAATAAATGTATCGCTCGATTTGCACGCTATTCGAATCGGATTTGAGAACGAATAGCGAAAAAATGCGAGATAAATTAGAAACCATCATTGATGGCGAAGTGTTATATTAATAATTAAGTAACAAAATTCAGAAGATTTCGTTCTTTGGCCTTCTGTCTAAAAAAGAATATATATGTGTGTGTATACGATATATATATATATATATATATATATATATATATATATAAAAGGAAAAATCGACCTTCTCCAAATTACTCCTTCAATATTCCTTGATATGACAATTGTGGAACATTGTTCCAAAATATATGTATGGGTAAATGCAAGGATTGGATAAGGTACTTAGACATATTGAATTAATTTGGCAATTTCAAATAATTTTTTTTTTTTTGGGGGAGTCAACTGATATTTCAATGTTTTCCATACATATCCATATATGTATATGAGAAACATTTGAACATTGACGATTCTCTTAAACACGATGAAATGACAGAAAATTATGAATTTAATGGACAAATTTAATATATTTTCTTGTCATAGCTTTAGAACTCTTTGGTGCGCTATTACATCTTCGAAAAATTAAAAGCATTATTTTACTTACATAGTGGAACATAATTTATGATATTGAATATAATGAAGTGAACATAATTGATTCCTGAATGTCACTTTTTACACGACCATTCACTTGCAGAGATGCTTTTAACTACAATAATAACAGTTTTTTTTGCGTCCTCTATAGAAGTAAGTAAAGAATATTAGCTAAGAAAAATCAGTGTGCTTAAACAATTTATAAAGTTGTAAAATAATTGAAAACTTTTTTAACAGCTTGAAATTTGGGAAAACTGCTGTAGCAGTTTTTAATATATATTTATTTAAGGGTTATTTAAATATTTTAACGCAATCAATATTTGTAAGCGAATGAGGATGAAAAAGGACGAAAAGATACGAAACAGGCTATAAATATTGTTTTAAGTAGAAACGCCCGGCTCTGTCAAGACAAACGCCCTCTATAAATTTTCTTAAAAGCAACGCACCTGATTGATCGACAAAACAAAACATCGTTAACTCTAACAGCTTCATATATCTACATAAATACGTCGGTTATTCATAAAAAACCCATTGAATAATATAGTTATTAATCTAACAAACCGATATATATATATATATATATATATATATATATATATATACATATATATGAAACTCCCAATTATCTCCCATTCGAAAGACAAACAGACTCCCGCCCTCCCCCCACCATCAATTACTCATCTCGCGGCTGAAAAATTTAATATAGCATCGCTCGCACAACGTCTAAATGCATTCGGAGTCGGTGACTTTTTTGTCCAGCGAATTTTCCCCTGGAGAGGGCGCGCACGCTCGCACGAGGCGCATCCATTCGAAATAAATGGGATCGGGTAGGTGGAGTGGAAGCGGGCACGCGCCTGCAGTGAAAGCCGCGCGCATCGGCGAGGTCGAGGTTATGAATGGGCCGTGCGCGGGGTCAACTAATGCGCTCGCGGATTTTTATCTCCGTCTATCCCATTCTCTCTCTCTCTCTTTCTCTGCGAAGGTTCGCGAGCGAATATAATAATAGCAGTTCGCTGCGAAGGTGTTTTTTTCCCACCAGAGGGAGAGAGAGAGAGAGAGAGAGAGAGAGATAAAAACGTTGCGCCCGTCCATCCGTCCGGAAAAAGCGAAAAGTATACGGGGGGGGGCGTGCAGGGAAGGAAAAACGATTTATAAGGTCGGCCGGACGTGGTGGTGGCGGCGGTACCGAGAGGAGGGGGGCACTTTACCAGTTTCCTTCGGTCAGAAGAGCCGCTCGCCCGCGTTTCTATACACGGGGGCGGCGGAGATGCGAGTGGGAATCCGCGCGCGGCGCGATCAATCATTCGCGAGAAGAAATGTTTTTCTCTCCCCCCTCCCCCCGTGTCCCGTTTTTCCTTATACACTTCGCTTTTTCTACATCCCTTCCGTCACCCCCTGCTTTCTTTACCTTCTTACCTTCCCCCTCTCCTTCCGAGATTTTTTCTCCTCTCGGATGCTCTCCTCTCTCTTATATTTCTTCTCAAGACCCCCTCCCTCCCTCCCTCGCCGCACCACTCGACTTTTTCCTCATCTTCCTCTCGATGTTTCCTTTTCGCGTCAGCGCAAGCGCGGCATCGCTCAAGAAGCGCGACGCGCGATCGTATAATTGGATTCGAGAGCCGGATAGCTTAGGCCGTAGATTAAAATTTATGCCTGTGCGCGATGTTATAGAGCGGGGAGAGTGACTAAGAGCGAGAGAGAGAGAGAGAGGGAGAGAGAGAGAGAGAGAGACAGAGAGAGGTAGGTAGGCATCGGGTAGGCAGGTCTCTTTCTCTTTGGTTTTGTCCGACGCGCTCTGCCCCTTTGCGGAATAATAAAAACGCGACTCTATATATATATATATATATATATATATATAGACACACACCTGTGAAGGCAGAACAAGTAAAAGTACGGTAGCGCTGATGATGCCGCGCGATTCGGGCGAGACTTCCGCATAATTATAATACCGATTAGGCGTTCGATCGTATTTTACGCAGCCGTTAAATTAAGCAGTCCTTATTATATTTGCATATCTTCCATCATGTCTCGGTCTCGCGCTAAGAAGTAAGCTTCAGTTATTTCGCATTTTTATTCCTCAACGATGCTCGGAGCTTGGAGATTCGATTTTTTTTTGTGTCGTATCGAGGACGTTGAACCAATGTTTTTTTATTAAGGCGATATTATTCACAGGGATTAATGCGAGAAATTGCTCGGATCTATGTGTGTAGATTGTTGTAGGGGGAGCATAAGAGGTTACTACCAACGCGGTTTTCGGCCGGGGCAAAAACCACTCAGCAGCGATAATTGAATTAAAAACTTCGTCCGCCGCGTATAAAAGCCCCCTGGAGTGTTATAATATATATCTATATATACATTTCTATGTAATTTCATACTCGCTCCTGGTGTTGGTGAAAAAGGGAGATGGGGGCTAATTCGCATTAATGCGCTAGAAAATCTGCGAGCAATTACTAGGGAAAAGAGATAGAAAGAGCGAGAGAGAGAGAGAGAGAGAGAGAGAGAGAGAGAGAGAGAGAGAGAGGGAGGGAGTTTTGTTCCATGGATCGACTGACGGACTGTGCCGCCGCAATTTCTCTTTTCGTTTCGTAAACGCGATTTGAAATTTGTTGCCTGATGGTGAATTACGCGAGTAAGCGCGCGGCTTAAGTTAAGAGGGAGGGAGAGTGAGGGAGAGAGAGAGAGAGAGAGAGAGAGAGAGAGAGACAGGCGGAAATGAGTTGAGAGAAGAATGAGCGAACGGACGAGGATGACGGGGCAGGAGGACGGGAGATGTAATAACACGGAGAAGCGGGCCGGGAGGGAGGGGAAGTCAGTGACAACTTGGCGAAAGAGACGAACGGGGCGGTTGGTGGAATGGGGGGGGGGGTGATTTATCCGATAACGAGAACAGTTTCCGAGATCGATGGGAGGAGATAAACTTCGATCCTTGAGTTTACTTCTATATAGAAATATTATGATGATTATTATTATTATTACTATACCCGTTTTTTCCTCGACAAATTCTTCAATTATCTCCGTCCCAGGATGCGCTCAAGGAGCGACGGCAAAAACTTCGCGCCGCGTAAGGCGCCGTCCGGCCGTTTTGCGATAACGAAGCGCATCCATCGGTATGTGGAGGCTGCCCGATGCTTAACTCGCACGCGATCCAGACGACTTTCGAAAACCGAGCCGTATCGTGGAGGGGGGGGGGAATAATAACCGAGGAGTTCAATCCTTCGGGGAAATCAGAGGGGCTCTCGGAGCAACTGATCAAATTTTTTGGGCGCGCAGCATCCTCCCAATGAGCCGGAAAATCCTTCCTCGACGATTTAAGGTCCGCACGTGTCGGAGTACGTCCGCACGGGCGTTCGGCTTTCACTAATAACCTCTTCTCGACATATTCCCCTTGACGCACTGGTCGAGATAGTTGGGGCAGAGCTTCGAAGACACGGGGATTTGTCCGGAGGAGAATCGACCCGATCTCGGACCCAAGGTCTGGGTCATCGCTCAGCCCATGAGAGACTGTCACGTATGGGTGAAAAGATTTAGATCGTGTTATGCGAAGTCATTTTAAATTACGCCCACGATCAGGCCAGTAAAGTTTTAACGCATAAATCTGTTTCATTTTTAAGATATGATTTTTTCTTATCTATAATCAGTTATTGAATTCGGCATTATTACGAAGTGAAACCTATTGTTTTTAATGTTTAAATTTGTTGACAGTGATATTGAAATAACATAATATATTTTAATGTTTACAGTATTCCAAAAATTTGTCTTTGGTTAATTGAAAATAAAATTTTCTTTATGTTTTAACATCGAAATTAAATTTTAAGTTTAAACTTAAAGACTATAATATTAATTTTTTTTTCTCTGAATGGGGCTCACGTAATGAGAAAGCTCGACGCACAAAACAAAAAATACAAAAAAATTGTTTTTAATTATTCATAAAAATACCTTTTATGAATATACACGAGTGAAAAATAAGCAATTTTAAGTAAGAATGAGTCATACTTTTTGGATCGGTTCATAAAATGATACATCATTCATATTAGCATCCACCAGAGTCATACTGCCTGCAAATTAAACCAAATCCATCATTCACGTGTCACAGCTTTACTTTCTTATTAAAAGCGGCTAATATATATATATATATATATATATATATATATATATATATACATATATATATATATTATACATTTAATGACATTTTGGCCCTCGGATACTTAGCGGTTCCAAAATTCGATCAGTTATTCGACAGAAATTTAATATGAAATTTATCGATATATCAGTGCCACTGATGATAAAACGAATTAAAATATTTATTAAACAATACAACATCATCGACCGATTGAATTAAAAAAAAAACGCTCTTTCAGTATTAAAACTTTTCGTAATAACTACCTAATAATACTTGACAATCATGTTAATTCTTAGATGGTTACATATCGACGACGATAAGTATGATCACAATTATATTTTGTTCGTATTTAATTATCCCGAAAGTTGATTCTTGAATCATTAATGCACCCTTCAGTGATTATTCTTTTTTTTTTTTTGCTTTTATTGCTCGTCGAACCGCGTCGTTTTTTCAATAATCCGCTGCGTCCGCAGTTCTAAAGGGAACGCTCTACGCAATGTAGACCGTCGACGACGGCTGAGCAGCGGCACACCGTAGCATAAAGATGCGCGGGAGGAGGACGGAGGAGGCCGTGAAGGGGGAGGACGAAGCGAGGAAAGCCGCGCTCGCGCGCCACATAGATCGTCGTCACGGGCAGCGGGGCCGGCCGCCCGGCGAAACGCAGGGTAAGCGATCTGCGCCGCCGGCTGGAGGGAATGTACGGACGCTGGCCGCGCTCGCTGGAAATTAAACAAGCGCGCGCGCGCGCGCGCATACACGTTTAGCTGTAACTGACGCGGCGAATGGCGATCGCCCGCTCGCGCTCCCGCGGACACCTCGAATCCGCGGCTCGGCGGCCCGGCCTCGTCGTCGTCGTCGCCTCGCAGCGGCCGGCGCTGCGCACGCCTCGTTCGTAACGGGAGTTAGGGCGCGAGCGCCTGCCGCGTTCTGTGCGTGCGCGATATACGTAATAGGACATCGAGCTCTTCTAGATACCTCGGATGCAAAATGAAGTTCTCTCCGGTTCCCTGTACTTTCCTTCCCCACGCCTCACTCTCTCTCTCTCTCTCTCTCTCTCTCTCTCTCTCTCTCTCTCTCTCTCTCTCTCTCTCTCTCTCTCTCACTCTCTCAGTCCCTCTGTCCCTTATTATCAGTTGGTTTTCAAGTTTTCAAGCAGTTAGGTGTAGTGGGAGAGTGCGCGGGCGCAGTGTGGCAGAGAATGAGAGAGAGAGAGAGAGAGAGAGAGAGAAGAGAAGAGAGAACGAAAGGGAATCGGAATAAGTCCGCCGCCGCGCGCCGTGACCGTGCCTTCGCCATTTGTTTTGCCTTCCCGCCGTGCTTTCCGCGAAAGCTTCTCGCCTATACACGGAGGATATTGGAAATTACGAGGATGAAAAAAAAGCAGCATATACGAAGGCAATAAAATTCGATTTGCTCTCCCCCCCCCCCAACAATCCCAGGCCCGCTCCACCTTCGTCTCGCAATTCTGCGCAACCTTGCGGACGATTCGTTTCGCTGTGCGTTCACGCCGTGTGTTTTTCTCGACTTTTGAATCGACTGGCTCTCCCCCATCCCGTACCATAACCCACCGTAACTAAGCTTATTTTTATGATTAAAAATGTCACTTTTTGTTTTTTAAGCGAAAGAATAAAGCTATATAAGCCATATATATATATATATATATATATATATATATATATATATATATATATACATATATACACTGCGCGAGCGATTGGTCGTGTTCACACGTGACGCGCCATTTGCGCGATATTCGACGGTTTTTTTTATTACAACGAATGATATATCGTCGCTGTTTTTAAATTCGTTTTGACCTTTTATTTTTAACAAAATGACTATTACAGGTAAATTAATGAAATAACTTTGTAGCGTTTGTCAGTTGAGGAAAAAAAAGGCCAAATATTGTTTGGCTTTCGTGTATTGCTGATCGCACTCGGAGCGTCATCTCTGTGCGCTCGTTTTATCCGAGATTACGTTAGGTATGCGTGTTAACTTGACGCAAAAATAATAATAAGTGCATTATATACGGGGTGAAATCCATTTTACAAATCCCTTGGATTTGGCATTCTGTTCCGATTTCCACCCGACCGTGTTCCGATTTCATCCAATATTTTCATCTACTATTATCGTCACATTTCGTATTTAAAAAAAGAAAGGAAAATATTCTCTCTTCCAACGAAAATGCAAGAGAGTAAAATATAAGACTTCGCGTTTCTACATATATATATATATATATATATATATATATATATATATATATATATACACACATATACATACACGCGGGCATATACGCGGCCGGCTAGATGTTCCAATAAATCTCACCTCGGTCGAGTCGGAGACAAGACTGTTTTCCCTCGCTCTTTCTCGCGCCCGCATAGTTCGCCCTCTTTAGTAAGAATATTTCCAACGGCGAAATTCACTCTGTACGCCTCCCCCTTTTTTACGCCCATAGCGAGCGCGGCGCGGCTGGCACCAATATCCATTCTTATGTCATACGTGCATACCGTGTATATATATATATATATATATATATATATATATATGCGCGAGCTGCATAGCGCGCACGTTGTAGAAAAGTAATAATCGCGCGGCACAAAGACTCGGCAGTTCACCGGGGAAGAAAATCGCGCGTTATAAATCGGAATTTTCGAGCGCACCCTGCAGAGACGTACGTATATTGTACACGCATAGATCCAAGAGAGATTACGCGGCGCCCGACGTGGACGTAGCCGCGCGAGCGAGATGTCCCATCCCTTTTTATAATATAATATACGTATACAGGACGGGCGATGGAAATTTTTTTCATATCTGTGTATATTTATATATATATATATATATATATATATATATATATATATATATACATATATATGCTAGTGTTACCTACGTAGGCGCGTTCTCGCGGATGATTATTAACTCGATTCTTTCCTCGGGTATGGGGCGAGGAGAGGTACGAAATATTACGTGTTTCTGGTCTCGGTATCATTCGAGATTTTTTTAAATCTACACATTCACTGTATTATTTCTATTCGTCTTTTTTACCTCGCTAGAACTGGAATCGCCGGAATAGGGAAATATCTAGGTAACTACGAAAATGGTAATAGTGAACTAGAAACATTTTAGTCAGGCTAGATTTGTTTTTTTCAAATGGAAATCAATATTTCTTCGCACCTTCCTTTAAAGCGACAGTTTTGAAATTTTTATTTTATATATTTTAATGGCTTTTGCTGTTAAGACTGTATTTGTGATTGTATCGGATTTTACCGTTAAAATTTCAAATCGCTCAATAGAATGGGGCAGAAATAATTCAGTCATTCGGATTAACGACCGAGAAGAAAAACTGTTCGAAAGAACGATCTTTGAAAATGTACACCGAGACATGTTATTTGCGCATGATACGGAACAACTGTTTCAGATCCTGTTAAAACTGCTCTTTTGATACAAAAATCTATTGGTTATTGTTTACATTATACGTGTCGCAAATTTTCTCCGACCTATAGGTACATGAACGCACGATTTAAGCACGCGTCTGTATAGCGACAATCATATTTGATAAAATCCAATCCGCTTGACTTTCGTTCAACTTACACCGAAAACTGTAGAATAGGGCAGGTGTAGCCGAGCAGGAAAGCAACCGTATTGGGCGCAATCGACCCGTAGCAGTACGGCGCCACGTTTCGCTAATCTGCAAATCCAACGATTTCTCGTCGATATTGTAGCCGCGCTGCTCAATCCACGGATTTAGCCCAGCCTTTGAAAGGCCTCAAAATTGCGGTGCCTCTGTAGTCCCCCGCCCCCTCTACTTCGCACTACTACGCGTCGTTACGAGACGTAACGTAAAACGTATGCCAGAGCCGAAAAGCCAGCGTGGGCATAAGTTTGTACGTGCAGAAAGAGGGATGTGTCTCTGTGTATGTGTGTGTATGTGTGTATGTGTGAATGTGTCAGCGCGAACAAGTAAAACGCTCTCCTGTATATCCGAGGGTAAAACAGCGTCCCGAGCATTTTTCTTCACCTTCGGCACGACGTTTTCATGCTTGAGGTGAACGTGGCGCCTTCTTTTTCACCCGCACTTTTTGTCGGGTGATAAATTTACACGGGAGACCCTCATTCGCTCTTCGTCGTCGGAGTACGGAGATAGATCGACGATTATAATCGAGGAGTGGTATACATGTACACACACACACGCACACGCACATACGCACGCGCACGCGCGCGCGCACAAAGTAGCGAGAGCGAAGTCACGGGGTAAAAAGATATGTATATATGTATGTATATATATATATATATATATATATATATATATATATATATATATATATATAAGTATGAAAAATTTCACCGGGAGCGTGGGCGCGGACAATGGGAACACGGACGAGAGGATAATAATAATTATAATGATTACGAGACTCTGACAAAATTTCTAGTAGACGAAAAGTTTTAGCTCTGTAGCTCTTTTTCTCACTCTGTCTCTCCACCCTCCCCCCTCTCTGACTCGGATATTGTTAGGCTCGAAATTACCGTGGGTATATGCACACGCCGCGTTGCTTATCCATATATTTTTAGAGAAACGTAAAAAAAAAAATGAAAATAGACGGTGGGCGGGAGGGCACTGGCATAGAGGAAGTTATGACTCTAAGCGCTTTGTCCCTCTCGTCGCGCGTGCGAAAGAACAGCCAGAGAATATAGAGACGGAGAGATAAATATGTCGTTGCAGAGCGCGCGCGAGCGTTTACCGCGTAATATATATATATATATATATATATATATATATATATATATATATATATATCGGGTCGTTTTTCCGCGCGTTAAGGCGAGCGCCGGAAAAAAAATCCGCGCAACAATCGATCCCTTGGTTATGTCTCTGTACGTCTCCGCGGCTATAAAAAGCCTCTTTTAGCCTCGTTATTTAGAGGTCGCGTCTATCCCGGAGGGTCTATCCAAGAGCTGCATCTCGCTTTCTCTCTTTCACTCCCACCCTACAACAATGGGCCCAGCAAGCGAACAATATCCCGGCTATTTTTTTTTGCGACTTTGCGGCGAGGAGAGCGATCCCTCCCATGTTTTATATATATATATATATATATATATATATATATATATATATATATATATATATAGATAATTTCAACGAGACAATAAGCCTTCTCGCCGAGCGAGCGTGTCTCAAGATGCAAATGGTACGGTCACGTATATATGTATACGCGTACTCTGAAAGTGAAGCGCTTGTACGGTTCGTCGAGTAGTAGCAGTCGCAGCTCGCAGTCGGCCCGTATCTGCATCTGGTCCTCGTCGCGAGACTGACGCTCATTAGGCGGAAAACCCTATAGTCGTGGTGGTAGTAGTAGTAGTAGTAGTTAGTAGTAGTAGTAGTAGTAGCAGTCGGCAGTTCAGCCGCCAAGCTCGGTTCATTACCGCTGATCTTATCACCCTCGGTCTCTCTTTTTTCTCCCTCCCCATATCGCGATTATTCTTTTCGCCGGCTTTCGCTCTTCTATTTTTACCCTACATCTGCGCGAGCACCTCCTCGCCCATATATCCCACTGCCCTCTCGCGACGTCGCGAGGCACACTGCTGTATTTGGCGATATATATATATATATATATATATATATATATACACATCCTGAAGTTCCTGAAGACTCTTATCGGGCCTCCATCGTCGAACTTCGTCTCCCTAACGACCTGCTTTACATGCTCATATATAAGTGTACATGTGTAATGAGTCGCAACGAGTCTCAGTCGATGATCTTTCGAAAGAGAAGCTGGAATACATACATATATATATATATATATATATATATATATATATATATATACACGCAAAGGCGGCCGCTCTCTTCAAGTTGTAAACAGGGGGTAATGCAGAGGGGCGGGAGGAAGAAAACGGATTTTCATTTGCTTCGGTTTTGTTTTTGCCGTTGGATCGATCGATATCAATGGTAAATCTAGATTATACTTCCTGGCGACGCGTCAGTGGTAAAGATTCGAAGCGCAGCTTTCTACATACTTGGGACTTGACTGTTACATCTATATCGATCGGGATAGTACAAGATACAGCCCGATTTTCCGATCGGATCAGAAAATCGGTCGCGCGACAGTTTGAAATAATAAGATCGCTAAGCCGAGATATATTCCCGTTGGACTTTTTATCGTATATATATATATATATATATATATATATATATATATATATATATATATACCTAATCTGAACAGCATTTGGTTCTTAGAGCCTCTCCCGATATGGTTCGACGCTGACTTTAAACGTCGCTACGATGTACGCGAAGCGAACACGACAGTTTAATTAATTATCTTTTCCTACGAACGGAGATAGCTAACCTTGGACGAGCTTCGCAGCTGACGAAACGTTGCAACAACGGCAAACGATGTTTTTTCTCTTGTATATATAATATATATATATATATATATATATATATATATATATATATATATATATAGTTACCTTTTTTTACCTATAAATAAATCGTCTAATAGAAGATCCTTTGATTTTCATTTTGTATAATTTTTGAACTGTGTCATTGTGTGTGTGTGTGTGTGTGTGTCATATATCCAAATGGACTCGCGATCCTTTAAAAAGACAGCTTATTTTATAGAACTTTTCTCGTTTGTTTGCCACCGCCATCGGTGTACGATACGTTGGCGGAAAAATAATTTTAACGCGGGGCACGCGGGAAGGGCGTCAAGATTTCCAGTTAACTAAGCTGTGATATACGGCTGTGAACGGGATTGGGTCGAGGGTGGCTCGAAACGGAACGGCAATTCCACCGACGACACGTGTGCGGGCGAGGATTTTTTGTTACATTTGTCCGATCGCCGTTTGTTACATTGCGTGGGCGATTACGCGTATAAGTAACGAGCGCGGAGGCTCCCCTCTGCCTCGAATAAATTTCCGGGGAGGGCGAATTATACGGCACGCATGTAACGAATTTTCATGAGATCCCGGTGCCGGATGGTATCGCACGTCTATAATTACGGCGAGCCGAGCGATCCACGTGGTCTCACACTGTGTTGGAAAAACTATCGCGTACGTATATATATGAGTAGATCCGTACGAATGTGTGTGTGTGCACATATGTAAATAGTTATCGCTGCCGCGTGACCGCAGCTTCACGTAATGAAGAAATTAAAAGACGCATCCCGATTATTTTTTGTATACGGGACGTTCGCTATTCAACGCAGAATTAATAATTTAATCAGTATCTATATGACTCTCTCACTTAAAAATCTAAAAATACATTAACCCTCCGACTCTGAACACGAAAGGCTTGACTTTGGTATTGAATAAAGTGCTATCCTATTTTAAAGTTTCTGGTTAATCTGAAAATTTCTACAAGGAAAAACGTATAATTTTCAAAAAGAAAAATTATGATATCTTTCCTTTTATGTTCGATGCATCCCTAACTGGAACAGCTCCTATAACGCCTACGTTGTTTACTATTTATGTATATATATATATATATATATATATATATATATATATATATATAATATATATATACATATACATATATAGTTTTTGTTTGAAAAAATTCCAACGGTTGTCTCAGCATTAAATAAAATTTGACGAATTTTCCAAAGCCCTAAGAAGTATAGTGACTATATACCTTTTAACTTTCCGTACATGTATATAATACTAACTAGACGCTGCTTTAGACGTACGTCAAGATGATGACGATATAGTTAATTTGATACGCAGATAGAGATCGACACCTGTAACTAGAGCTTTCATTAATTATTCATTCGCGGACACTTTGTAATAATAGAAATTAGGTCGAATTGGGAGACAAATCGAAATATAATCTAACGGTTCGCAGAGATCAGTTTTTTTTCTTTTTCAACGTTATAGATAACATATATATATATATATATATATATATATATATATATATATATATAGTTATCTATAGGTAGTCTATGCGCATTCGTACTCTTAAATACCTCGATCCTTTCACTCCGGTTCCGAAGCGCGCACGTGCTTCGATTAATGCACGATTGCTCGCAATGGGCGTTACTGTATAAAGTGACTACTATATATATATAACTACTATATAATATACAGGATTTCAAATTCAATCCAATATCTTACAGGTGCATATATATATTTGTATGTATGCAACATATATATTATCGGATTACTATACCTTTGCTCCCTCTCGGCGATCGCGAAAATAAAACTTTCTCACCGCGCTGCCGATTATGGTTTTACATTGGGAAATCGACCCTTTTCCTGTCACGGAATGCTCGGCTGGGGAAGAGGGCAAGGGAGTACCTTATATATATATATATATATATATATATATATATATATATGCGTGTATATATACATGTATACCAATCCAATTCACCGTCCTACTGTATTTTTACAGGTGGGTCACCCGAAAAAGCGGAAAGGGTGGGGGCCGACGGAATGAATGTGGACTCCCGACGTTTCGCCAAGTTTTCGGTCTCTCGTCGCTGTTGTTGTTAGCTGGTGCATGCGGAGTGCGTGCGTTTCAAAGCCTTTCTCTACCTCCTCCCCTCACCTCCCACTCCTCTCTTTTTTCAACTCGACGTGAATTACTCGGCGGTTTAGCAGTCTTTCGACGGGTCTCTCTCTCTCTCTCTCTCTCTCTCTCTCTATATATATATATATATATATATATAGTCACCTGTTTATTTTCTCTGTCTCTTTCTGCCCTACCCCCACCCTTGTGGCCTTTGTATCGGTAGCAGGGGGATTGCCTTTTACAGACCAAAGCAACCAGCGTCTGGTGCAAAGATATATATATATATATATATATATATATATATATATATATATACATTTGCGTGTCTGTGCGTGTGTTATATACGATGTCTGCAGCGCGTGCAATCGGTTAGAGGTCCTTGAATAACAAACAGCAAAAGAACACTGCGACGAGAGATTGGTAGACGCGGAACCTGAGAGAGAGAGAGAGAGAGAGAGAGAGAGAGGAGAGAGAGAGAGAGAGAGAGAGAGAGAGACAGAAACGATTGATTCGTTCACCCGAGACTGCCGAGAGACGGGCTAGATGGAAACAGGATTTGGCGGAGTCGCGCGTGGTATGCTGTACCAGTAGAACAGTCTATGTACAGGTGCTATTGTGAGGCATATTATATGCAGGTAGTGTATATATATATATATATATATATATGTGTGTGTGTGTGTGTGTGTGTGTGTGTGTGTGTGTATATCATTGTCCGGAGAACGAGCAGGTTGTATTGGCGAAGTATACGACGTTGCTTTCCTCATGTGGAAATATATCTATTGGCGAGTGCGACAATGATTATTCGAATAGAAAGCGATAATTTAGTTGTCGTTTTCATGTCACATTTGGACGTATATAATGTAGATATGTATATAGAACAAAGTACAATCTGATTCAAATGTATGATTAATACATTATTGTTCAATCATTAATCGATTTCGTTTCTATAGATATATAAAATTTATTCAAAATACGTTCCTTTACGAACACGAATATATGGTATCAAATGATTATTAAATCGAAATTTAATAAATGCCCTATATTTGCTTATTGATAAAAGATGAGTTCTAGTGTCAAATATATGTTTTCCTATCGAATAGACTATACATTCGTTTTGTTGATTAAAAATTTTCAATCTACTTAATCCGTCAGCATTACGTGCTTCTGCCAAGTGTAAGATACCAAAAGTTACTATACCAAATTTGAGTTTACGTTTAGCCTCGACAATTATCCCATCAAAAATTTATTTGCAATGTTCTTTAAAATGAAATTTAGTTCGAAAAACGTGGTTTTACATTTTTACATTATAGAATATTTCGTAGATCCGATGCCCTGGTTCGATTCTGAGACCAGATGTGCCTTCGTAGCGTATATAAAAATCTAAGCGAAAAGTACATTCTATAAACGCGAATAAGTAAAACTTTAACGTTTTCATTAAATTTAATTGATTGAACTTACCAATGAATGAAATTGCATGATAAGTCTTGCACTTTAGCAGGATATCATCGACAAAGCAATTTGAAACTTTCAGTAAGGATATTTTACTTTTCTTTGTCTGTCAATAATTTCAACATTCTACGTCAGCCGTATCATCGCTCACTAGATGGCGATTTGCATTTTTCGAATATTATCTCAATGTGTATTATAGCCTTGAAGGTGTGCTGAATTCATAGACGCGTTTTTATTAACATTTTTATCTTTTCAATACATACGCACTCAAATTGATAATATCTGGATGTTTCTATAGATTCTTTTACTTATTATAATAGTGTATTTTCATTATTGACTAACAATTGTATTATATGAGGTAAGCCCAAATTTATAATCTTATTTTTTCTGAATGCAACAAAACTTATCGAAAAACTATACATGAATTACATTAAATACTTTTAGCATATTTAATTTTACGAGTGCAGTCGTGTAAAATTTTTGTCAAACATTATTTTTTAGAATTCATTGGCATATATATATATATATATATATATATATATATATGTCTGTGTGTGTGTGTGTGTGTGTATATACGCGCTGTATATAATATGCACGGAGTGATTGCCGGACTCTATAGCCGAGTTCACCGGGCAGAGCGATCGGACGAACGCGACCTGGAAAAAAAATTTAATTAACTCGATGCGCGACCGCAGGGTCGAACACCGCAAATTGCGACACCCGCTCGATTCAAGAAATAAAAAGAGGGAGAGCGAGTGATCATAAGAGGGAGGGGGAGAGAGAGAGATTGGACGCATACAATTCGCGAGAAATATATATATATATATATATATATATATATATATATATTCATGCAGATCCGATTAAAAAAAAGAGGTTCCGTCGTCGCTATTTTCCATTATACGCACCGCCGGTCAAATCTGACAGTCTGAGCGCGAAGGCGCGAAGGCGCCATTCGCGAGCCGGCAGGCCGCATAATAATAAAATTGGTTCTCCTCGTTGTTTCTTCGTTATACCTATCGATATATATATATACTTCGATTGTAAAGCGATCCCGTATTCGATCGTCTTTCTCCCGTGCGCGTGGGTGGTGCAGCGCTCGCCAACACTTATGTAGAAGCAAGCGCGCGCGCGCTCACGCTTCGATTTGCTTCTCCGGTGCACGACTTGCGCGCCGACCTAGATTTGCCGAGCGGAGACTCGGCGATATACAGCAATAGGAATGGAGATGCAATTAACGAACTGGTCGGCGGGCACCACCGATTTAGCCAAGTCCGCAGCTGCTCTGAATCCTGGTACAAGTCGTTCACGATTCTTTTTTTTCTCTTTACTCCTCTCTCTCTCTCTCTCTCTCTGTCTTTTATTTTTTGCTTTCGGTTTTTTTCTTCCTTGATTTTTCGATCTATTTTTAGGAGAGCCTCTTGAGAGCGAGCGTGGACGATCGGAGTCGCGGTTATTTTATATTCAAAATATTATTTTTCGCCGCTACATTAACTAATGATGAAAAATTTAGTTGAAAAAAACTTACGCGCTTTATGTATTTTAAATGATTTTATACATATTTACTGGGTGGATTATAGGATATCTCGATAACCTGATGCGACGTACCAATTTTGACATCAGATTCGTGATCAACCAATCGATAAAATCCTTCCGAAAAGTATCTTCTGTTTGCGGCGTGTCATTTTTATTGCCTTGTTTTAATTCAGGTTAGAGGGAGAAAGAGGGAACGAGAGAGAGAGAGAGAGAGAGAGAGAGAGAGAGAGAGAGAGAGAGAGTAGACAGAAACACAGAGGGCGGCGACCTGAGACTAAAACTTGCTTAAGCGACTGAAAAAATTACCTGACGATACTCTCAGATCTACAGAGATGTTGCAGACTCTGTATAGGATAGAAACATGTACATTATAGTATATTATCTATAAAATTGTTAAAATAAATCATAGGTAAAATTTTTACTGTGCGGAATTGAAATGATGCATACAAATTTTAGAAGACCTTGAATAAATTTTTTTGCACCACTGGTTATCCAAAACAAAATAAGCATGAAGTTATGTATATATATATATATATACGTACGCGCACGTACATTTACGTTTCTTTTTCGTGCGTCCGCGCGGGCTGCCATTATGTTTTGATACGTGCACAGTACGATCTCGTTTGTTTTGCTCGTTGCTTAAAATTACTGTAACCGACATGATCTACATAACGATTGGCCGACCAGATAAGCTCCGAGGAATTCCCCCGGCACTATCTGTGTACGATACACTTTGCTTTATACATAAATTCTCTTAGAATTTCGAGATTGCACGGGATAACTTTCGAGATATATATTTGTGTGTATATATATATACACATATGTTTTAAAAAAATATGTACTTATACATGATACATACATAAGTAATATGATAAGGCGCAGGTAGAGAAAAAAAAACATCTGCAATGCTGTACTGCAGTACGTGTGCATACAATGCAAGCATAATAATATTGCGATTCTTGTACTCTATTCAATGTGATTTTATAGGACTAATGTTGAACACAACATTTATATATATATAATGGCATCCCTCAGTAATATATGAGAGTCTTCCGCTCGTTAATTTTTTTTTTAGATAACAATCAATTGAACGTGATTTTGCAATTAGATATAAGAACCATGGGATTTTAACAAATTTCTTCCTACCTCAATTTAATCTCTCACTAATTCAACTCCAATTTCCTTTCAATTACGTATGCCGAAGCCTTCAAAACGAACGGAACGAACAAACGGTATCTGTGTATCGGATCTGGCCCATTCAATTGCAGTCGTCCTTGCCATTCAGGCGGGAACAGATTCTTATTCAATGGAAAATGATAGCATTTGGAAAATATAATAAGTTCAATATGAATCTCGGTGCTTGATCAATTCATAGCCTTGAACCTATGAATGGATATTTCCGACCCGATTCGTTTTTGGAACGATGAATAATGTCGACGTTGATATAAAATAAATATTTGTTTTAATTTACTTATAATATTGGAATATTGAATATAAAATTTTATTGTGGAAATTCTATTATGCAAGTAGAGGGGTCAAATATGGAAAACGATCTAACGATCTCAGTGTGAAATATATTGAAAAAAATTAAAAAAGACACGTACTCAGAGCCAAAGCGTTTGTATTTATTAATTAACTATCTTTAAAATTTTATCCATCTTCAATAGCTACGGACTGTACATACATACATACATATATATACATATACACATATATATACACATATATATATATAGATAAATTTTGATATAACCGTTACAATAGTGAGAGAAATTTCCACGAAAATTTATATTAGCCCGTGAAAGAAAAAATAATCGTCAACTTATTGAACCGCAATTAATTTAATGCTCGATCGACCGTTAGGAACTCGGACAGTTTTAACATAAAAATAATTTTTAAGCTGTACCGTTAAAAAATGATTTGAAACATTGGAGCAACTTCCTTTTGCTCGAGGAACATTCAATATACGTTTTGCCTTATTTTCACGGAGACCGGGCAGCTTGAAAATGTAACTGTTCCGCCGAACAATGGATTAAATCGTTAATAATATTTCGAACGAAATGTACCTAAAGTATATATATTTATATATACAGATATGCGTGTAGACAGCGATTATTTTTACAAGAATAATTATGCCGAGCATTGACAAAAAGACCGTCGGTCTTTCACCGTTGCGCCGATGCCGCGGCGTTCATCGACCCGGGTACAATTTAGAAAATCTCCGCCTCGGCCTGAGCGGCTCGAAAGTAGGAAGAGGAGAGAAAATCCCCGGGAGAAATCAGTTCGATCGTTATAGATATGTACGCACGTATTGGCATGCAAGCTGCATTGGAATAATAACAATCCGCCTCCTTCCAATAGATCGGCGGCGTAATTTTCAACCTTCAAAGTATCATACTGCGCAGGTAAAAAGTCAAACCTCCCCCTCCCCCCTCCCTCGTACAAAAAGTTCCGCGTTCGTGCTTTACGGGCTCGCCGCCGCCGCCGCCGCCTCCTCCGCCGCGCTGTTCAAAGTCCACCTGGGCTATAATAACGGTAATGTGCAAGTTCAGCATATTGTGTTAGTGAGTATATATATATATATAAGTTTGCCGTATGAAAGTGCAAAGCTGCTCGACGATAGATGTTGAGAGAAAAAAATTCACTGACACGTTCCACTAGCCAAGTAGTAATAAGACGATGCCATCTCGCGCTTGCTTCGGTGCACGGTAGAAGGACGCAAGAACCCGTTCACACACGCAGAATGCTGGATTTTCGAATAATTTCGTATACATTAATACATAGTACACCCGAAATGTAATCCCTGGAATAATTTTCTCGTTTAGCCCATCTCATACAGTCTGGCTCTGTTTAGGATGATATCTCCTACCATCGCAGATAGATATACTTTACGCATGGATTTTTTAACTATTTTAGTTCGAACTTTTAGCTTTACGCGCCGAGTATTTAAAGAAACCAAAGAGTGATGCAATAAAGATGAAGAAAAAAAGAACATAACCAAAGAGCAGATTGTCTAGTAGTACCGAGGGTGGTCCAAAATTTTCTAATTTGACGGTCAGTGGAAGGATAAGTTGACCGTTACTGACAGTCAAAATTGGTTAGAAAATTTAAAAGACCAAAAAGCGAGCGTAACTTTCATAAATTAATTTCTTCAATAATTCACAATAAGTTATGATGATTTAACAACTATATGAATACGATCTGACGCATTATTTATATTTTCATCGTACTTATGAGGCCCGGTTATGTGCATCGGGATTTAAACTTCTGATATTCTGAGCAATGTACGTCAATCTTTCAGCTCTTTCAGCACCGAGACGATTTATCTCGAAACTGAGAATCCAACAGTGCGTATTAAAAAAAAAAAATCCATTTCGCTCACGATTCTGCTCAAGCATATATTTTTGCAAGCATATTTCGAACACTAATTAATCTAACGGAGTTTTGAATGAATTTTTGACCAATTCGTTATCATTCTAAGAAGATCGACCACTCAAAGGGAAATCTCTGTCATAAAAATTTTTGCCAGGTCAAAATTACCACGGTCAATTGCTCACTGCCAGCATTTCATTATCAGCTACTGGCGGAGATTGGTTTGCTGAGGAAAGATCACACGAATGTCTCAGTGAGCTCGCCTGACATTTTTTATTACCCGCGAACCTGGTGTACGTCGCGAGAGGGATAAGGGGATGGGGATATTTATAAAGGAGAAAAAGTGACCGCTTCCGTGGGTCACGGCGCTACCCCCACCCCATCTCCCGAGAAGCAGTTACAAACTCCTCTCTGCCTAATAGCCGTGAGCTGGGGGGGGGGTGAATAAGGAGATGAGGGAGGGGGCGTGACTTCGTCGCGGCATTCTCGGCGACCGGGCGCGCGAGACCGCTACGAAGGAGTACTCGTAAGCCCGGCAATTTCCGGGTGGGGGGGGGCAGGAGGAGCTAATGGACTCCGCGTCGTTGTCGTCGTCGACGAGAACGACGACGACGACGAGGACGACGGCGCTACTACAGCCGCGACCGCAGGCGGCCGCTCGCAGAGTTCATTTCGAATAATTAATTCCGGTGGGGGGGGGGGGAGTCGCGCGTGCTCTCACGTCGTCAGGTATATACATATATATAGAAACTGCAGCAGCACGGGGCACGCGGCAGAAAAGTCTCGGTCTGCGCTATAACGAGTCGGTGCGGTGTGATTTTTTTCTTTCCTTCTTCCTGCTCGTTTTTTTTTTTTTTTTTTTTTTTTTTATTTATTATATTTCTCTTCGGCGCAAATAGTCGTGTCTTGAGTTTACGAGAGCTCCGCAGCTGATTCGCGGTTAAGACGAGAATTACGGATTGTTGAAGCCACGGGTATTTGACTTACGTGTACATCTTCCCCTTTCAAATCCGGAAATTTGGGTTAACAACATTTCATAGTACAGCAGGCGTGAATTCGAAATTTTCCTAGAATCGTAACTCATCTGTATTATATGTATTCTACCTGGATACTTGTTAATCGTTTAAGCTTGTTAATATGTAATTAAGAGTTCATGCTAAATTCAGTCCTAAGGGATAATAAATGCAATGAATACGCGTGTCTCTCCAACTGTGCCACCTAACGGTATACTTGCTATCTTATTTTATAGATATTTGTGTACCTGCTTGGATACATAAATTGGCCAATGAAATCATTTTGAAAATCCAACAAAAACGTGTTTACGTTTCTATAATCTTAAAAAGGTGAATTTCTTCGAGCATAGACGCTAAAGTCATATTGCCTCCACCCTCAACGAAAGGGGGAAAATGATTTTTGTATGTTCGATGATGGTGTATATATATATATATATATATATATATATATATATATATATATATATACGTTTCAAATAATATATAGGGGATTTTCGAATATATGCTCTTTCGAAATTTCATATTATTTTTACATGAAAATATTAATAAGACCCTTATTTTTGTTTTAACGAGAAAAACCTAATAAAGAAATTGTATTAAATCTTCTTTTTCTCTAAGTCACTTTTTTCAATTAAACGAGTAGATTTTCAGTATTAACCGCGGTAGAGATATTTGTACATTTTTAAATAATCTGTGAAAATTGGGATTTTTCCTTCATTTTCAGAAAGAAGCTTTTTCTTACGTTAATGGGGAAAAAAATTCATGTTTTTACTCAAAACAATTTTCATAAAACAAATTTCTAATACAAGGAATATTTATAATTCTATGAGGAAAACGCGTGGATTTTTTTGAGAACTTTGGAAAGGGACATTCTTTGAATACTGATCATTTTCTCTACAAAAAAAATTCTGTGAAAGATTTTGGTGAATATTTGATACTTTCGGGTAAAAAACAATTCTTCATCTTTCAATACATATAAACGTATAAAAGAATACGATGGATTAATTTAGGATTAGATGAATTTGTTGATAGTTGAAAGGATAAAATATGTTTCTTATTTAAAACTTTTTGAAGTTATCTTGAACTTTTGCGCCGAGTATAAAATTATTTTTGGCTATCAGCTTATGATTTTCTGTTCTAGTGTGTATCAGATAAAGCTAGTATGAAGAACCTGAGGTTTTTACTTTTAAAGAAACGATTACATTTTTTAGAAAAAATATTTTAAAGCATGTTTCAAGACGACAGAAGTATTGATGCATAATATTTTCAGATAAATTAATCGACATAAAAAATTACTAATTGAAGGCTACTAAGGAAATAATATATTAATCTCAATAATAATAACAATAATATTAACGCACGAGTTTTATTGTAATTAGATTTCTATACAAGCGGTAAAAATTTACTTGTTACATCGTTATTACGAAAGAGAAAACTGTACGGTAATACCTTTTCTTACTATCTAAACTATCATCAGCGCGCTGGAGTAACAATAAACAATTGCGCACAAATTGTAAGCCACAGAGTCCAAAACACAGTCGTCCGACGTCAAGGCATTGTGCATTTATAGTTTATATATAGAAGCGAATTTATTCATTGTCGCGTCGACTCGACTCCACCGGTCGCCCCTTCCGCCCGAAAAAAAAATTTTTACTACCCCCCTACCCATCACGTGCCGGCGCACGAGTTAGCCGTGAAGAAATTCATTTCGACCACGTTTTATACAGCTTTTATCGGCTACCGAAATGCGTGCGCGCGTACACATTCACTTACACACAATCGCCACATTTGTGTGCTCATTATATATATATATATTATGTACACTCGTGCATATCAAATTCCGGTTGGCTCGCTCGATAAATAATAATCAAGCCGTTACTGTTCGGCGCTCTCGAGCCCTCCCATAAATTCGCGCGCTCGGAAACCTGTCTGCGCGCGCGCCCGCCGCTCCGTACGCGTGCTGCTCTCTCCGTTGCGCCTCGGTACCGCGCGATTTTTGCCCGCGAGACGCTCGGCACCGGTGTATTATTATAGAAATACCCCCTTCCCCCCTCAGGTACCTATACCTCGAGGGTCGTTCCCCGATATTGTTGCGCGCCGTTGTCGAAGCCGTATAAAGGAGGCTCGAGGGAGAGAGAGAGAGAGAGAGAGAGAGAGAGAGAGAGATTGGTGCGTAGCTGAATATATATATATATATATATATATATATATATATATATATATATATATATACAGAGATGCTCGCAGTAGTGACGAGCATGCTAGCGTCAGACGACTCGCAGCGCCTATCTATGTTGCATGTACAGGAGCGGACAGAATTCGTTGTACAATGTTGCAGGGGAACGAGAAGGACGCACGTTTGTAATCGGGACCAGTGTATATTAAGGAGAAGAAGTTATTTATATATTCTTTATATAATTTTAAAACAATTAGATAACAATTATGAGGCGCGTAATTTGCGCAAATTTCTCTTTTCAAAGGCCCATTATAAACGTCGAGATAAGCATCTTGATTGGTTAGCCATGGCTTTTTTAACTGCGCCGCCTGTTCAAATCTTGGCTCGACGCGTTTGACCAACTTAAAACTTTTAATGGGACGGCTTGTTTCGTAACCGATTGACTCGATTAAACACTTCGTGCTCTTAAGCGCGCGCGCGCGCGCAAATGTTTATTTTCCTTTCTTTTTTTTTTTTTCTAATGGGAACAAAAAATCAATGGCTAATGTGTGTATTATTTTTTATATATTATATCGGTGTGAATTATAATATTATGTTTTCTCTCGTGCCTAATTTGTACAAAAAACAATGTAGTAATCATAAAAACAACGTTGATATACAAAATGCAGTATAGTATACATAAAATGAAAATCAACTGGACGTATGTTTCTTCTATCGTAATGCGCGGCTGCTCGTCGGCGTCTCGGTATATCAGTGCGCGCGTTTCGCAGCACATTTCGGGAAATATCGCAATATCGATTCGACCCCGTGCTATTTTTGATTTTGGAATTTCGTTTACGCAACGCGCTCGATCGGCCCTGCGTCTGGCGGTCATTTTTGAGATTGCCGATGCATGAATGTGACGCTGCGCCTATAGATCGTTTTATAAATTTTAATAATGTTGTTATTCGCATACATTGTTATAATAGGTGCGTGGTGACGTTTAATGCAAATTAATTCGTAATTTGATTCTAATAAATAGTCCAATGCTCAATATTTTATAATTTATACGGCTAATTGTCAATCGCGTGTATAAATCAGTCGTCGTGAAACAACTTTGGTTAATTTATTTTATATATATATACATATATATATATATATATATATATATATATATATATATATATATATATGATATACATATGTACATACAGGATGTCAAACGAATGGGTACACCGTTGTTAGTTAACCATTAGCTTGTGACTACATATATATATATATATATATATATATATATATATATATATATATATATAGGAGAAACGTAAAAGCCATGTACACGTATACTGAAAGTCCGGCCAGGCTTCGAGAGCCGACGAGAGCTTCATATATTTGTAAAGTGCGCGCAGTCGACGCAATACCGGCGCAGCAATCCCATTACTTAATCCTATTATAATACGTGCGCGCGCAGACTCGTCAATAAAATGCCCCGCTCTCCAAGCTATTGTACCTATGCCGGTTAAGCACTATTCCTCTCTTTTAATTATATATATATATATATATATATATATATATATATATATATATGTATACGTACATACATATATACACACATATACTAAAAGCATAAGCAGGAAATATTTTCCTATTATATAAATTTTAACCAAAGAAGCTCTCTAATATTTATATATACATACGCTTACTTATGCTCTAGCCAAACAATGCTTTCGATACCTCTTGCACCACGTTTATAAATATACGTAAATGAAAGCAGATAATAACATACTTTGTCCTTTTTTAGAAATTCTCGGAGGGAGAGTAGGAAAAAGGGAGAGAGAGAGAGAGATGGCGAAAGAATGCCCAATTACGGCAGCTCGAGCGCGTGTGGCTATTTCATTCTGCTCGTGCCTTGACTCTTGACTCGTGAATCGCGACGATCGTGTGTATATACATAAAGACACATTGCAGAGTGCGAGAGAGAAAATCTGAAGCTCGCGCCGAAGCACTCATTTATAGCCATAATACGCCGGGTGAATAATATATATATATATATATATATATATATATATATATATATATATATATCTAAGTAATGGCGAAGGAGAGAATGTCCTCGGCGTCGTCGCGAGATGCAACCGATAGGCGCGCGAGCTTTCTCTCTCTCTCTCTCTCTCTCTCTCCCCCCCCCTCTCTGCCTCTGCTCTAAATTGCCGATCCTAATTGGACGATCCTTCTCTCTATGTCTATAAGGGGTGCGCGAGCGCTTTCAATAGAATCGCCGCGGGCAAATCAGTTTCGAGTGTCTTGTCTATTCTTCCCTTTTTTGTTCTCGAAGCACCTCAGGCCGGAATTAACTTCCTGCTTTCGGCCTTGAAGGGGTTGGGGGGGGGGAGGGAGGGCTCGAGGCGCGCAAATAGCACGCTTGATATTCTTTTAAAGGACGACGGAGGAGACGGAGGAAGGCGGTTCGGGAGAAGGCAAAATAAATAGTGGGTCGTTCGTTTTCCGCGTGGAACGTGCGGAAAAATTGCGGAAGGGCATGGGCGCGGGCTTCGTTGCCATTAATTAGTCGAATAATTTAGAAGGAAAGTAGATGAAAAGTTGCGAAGAGGCGGGAGAGAATGCGCACTGGCCATCTAATTATTGTAAATTTACAAATCGCGTTTTCGAAGGATATAATTACAAAACTTGGTTTTTCACGTTTAGTCGAGCATTTCAAAGAAAAATCAAAACTCAATGTTTGCTTCAATTCGGAGTTTGCGGGATTTAGCTGTACGAGTTTGGAAATTTTGCAAAGTCGAAAGCGCTGCAGCGCTTTCAGACCTTTATTCTTGGAGCTCTATTAGAAATGTTCTTTTATCAAATGCAGAAATTTCCTGATGTCGTTTTCAAAAAAAAAAAAAAAAAAAAAATACTTAATGACCGTCGATTAAAGAGCATTGAAAAAGGCATATAAAAAGGACTTTATCCAGTTATCGTCCGTGCATCACATTACATTTCATTGTATTTCTATATATAAAGTACAAAGGGTTGATACGAATTATTATTAGAATTGAATAATTAGCATTTATTATGAATAAGCGTAATTGTACGAGTACACGATTGAACTTTTATATTTCTAACAATGACTCACTAATTTATCATACTATAGGAATGTTTTAGAAAATCTGTAAAATTTATCATAACTTGTTTCATGCGTAGCACTGGATACGATTTTAAGTTTCATTTTTAAATCTACTATAAACCAATGGCAACCGTGAACGATTTCTAATTACCAATCATTATTGCAATTGTATAAAATTACCGCTTCACATGAAAAAAAAATCTCCTTCAAGGTAAATAGTTCGGCTATTATTTGTGAATGTAGCGACAAACTTTTTTATGAACTATATATTTAATTATCCGACGTTACTTAAACAACGGCATTTGTGCTTATTTCTCTTTTATCGTGGAATTCAAATACCGGATGGATCGCCGAAGGTATAATTAACTACCTTAAAGTCCACCGAAAGAAATACCCAAATCTTTTTTAGCTTTTATTATAAAAACATGATATTACGTACATTATTTTTATAAAAGAATTAACTGATCGTGTACACGTAACATGCATATTAGATATAATTTTGTATATCTATATATTGTCGGATTCTAATTCAAGGCAAGTATATGGCATATATTGGCCTGAATTCCAGACTTCGAATCGCGATAGACTTAGCGAAATCTCAGATATAATTTATTTGATAATTAGTATATTTATTTAATTTGATAATTTTTTACAATAATCACGCCAAGATTCCCATTCGTTTACGTAAATGTTTACGAATATTATTTACAAGAATCGACAAATGGGCTTTCGGTCCGTATTTTTCACGATAAAACCTACAAGTTATAAGAATAATATATTTCCGAATAAACAATGATTCACTGAGTCTAAAAAGTAGAACGAAGAACTTTTTCATTTTGGAACTATTCGAAACTTCGAATTCGCCCATCGAATAGTTTGAGATGTGTCAGAGCATCTCAACTGTCAATTGATCGTGTAAAATATATTCGGCTCAATATTCGAGCAATATAAATTTCGATAGAAAATCTGTCCGTTTTTCTTGAGATTTCGATACGAAATGTTGCCTGCTAAGTATCTAAGTTAATCGACATAATCGTATTAGACAAATGTTATACTCAAATAAATCCTAGTCTATGAAATATCGAATTTCATCAATTAGAGATATTCGAATTTTAAACAAATAGTAAATTAAAGCAAATACGAGCTACACCGAGCTATTTTCAGACGTAATATATATGCAATTACGAAAGTGCAAGTCTATGAATAGCTCGCCTCCTTTTTATTATTATGTATATGCATAGGCATCTATATGTTTCGATCCGGAGTATAAAGAAGATTTCTAAATCCATCCCGCATTCCGCTTTGCCCCGCGCGAGATCATCATCGAATTCCATTCTCCCCTAACGCTCATTATCGCACAATCGTCTATATCGCTTTATATATATATATATATATATAGCCGTAATTCACGTCAAACCCCCTCCACCGACGGGAATGTCTTATATATCACCTCGGACCGAGTGCGATTAACGTTCGCGAACGTGATAAAGTGGCGGGGGGGTGGGTGGGGGTCGAGAGAGGAAGAGAAAAATTGCGCACTGCCAAACGAACGAATTCATAAACCCTTGCGCGCCATCCTGTCCTGTTCTATATATACATACACATACACACACACACACACACACACACACACACATATATATATATATATATATACATACACACGGATACATATTCTTATATTATACCGCGCGTCCAATAATTCGCTCCCGATGCTAAATCGCGCGCTCGCGCTTACGCCGGGCGCCTCATTGTATGCTAATGAGCGAGCGCGGCTACTATTGTACGCGCCACACCTGACACACTGGCTACAGAGGTAGGCGCGCGCGTCGTCGCTCGCGGCCTCTCTATTTTTAGATCATCGCGGATTTACGAGCCCGCGCCGCGGCTGATAGCTCGGCACGCGGCGCGGCGGGTGTGCGGCGGGGAAGGGGGGGGGGATCGAGCATTGTTCAATACGCGGTTTGACGAACTCGATGGGAGGTTCTTAGCAATAGCCGAGCGTTCTTTTTTTTTTTTCGCTCCAAATTACATTGCTATAACGCGCGATGGAAAATAGCGTGGGGGGAGAGGATTCGGTTAGACTGCGTGTCGACTGCTGATTATCGCGACCGCGTCCCGATGCGAGAAGCGAGGGAGGGTAGAATTTTGCGAATACATCGGAACAGGAATGGGGCGCGATTTGTCTTCTTCGATTCGTAAATATAGGGTCCGAGTTAAAGGCGTCGGTATGCGGGAGTATGCCGAAGTTTCCGAAATCGCTGAGGAATTCGATCGGCTGTGATAGAAAAAAGAACAAAGCCAATATTAGCAAAAAATTTTAACGATCTTACAGTCTTTGTGAAATGATATAATTATAATTATATATAATGATAGCTATACTGGCCAGGTTCATAATCTTTCACGTTGAATCTAAAGTAAAAGTCAGTTGTTGAATTATTTAAGTCCCTGCTAAAATGATGCATCAATAATTACTTGAGATCGAAGCAGTTTATTGCACGCATTGCAATGAGTCCACGAACGGTTTTATTACGGTCAACGGCGCAGCTGTTGAGGACGCTCGGCGCCGGCCGCACGTGTTTTACATCAACCCTGCGTCTCTGCAGGTTTTCCCGTGTCCCGCGTGACAATATTTTACGACGCCTCGAGAACCCGGATATTTCATAAATATTGCGTCGTTTCATACGGGGAGCGCTCGGAGTTGTCTTATCTTTGAATGGTCAAGTTTCTCTTTTGACACTTGTCCTCGCGGCCAAACGTTCCTCCCTCATTTTGTAATAAATAGATGCTCAATTCAAATATTCTTATTAAAAGTAAAAATAAATTAACCAATAGAATAAAAACGATAAAAACAATAATAATAGCGGATAGAAAAAATGAAAAATAAAAGTGTTTAATTTTCATAAAGAGAACGTAATTTAAATGTCATTGTAATAGCATATCAACTACAACTTTAATGAGAAAAATATTTTTTAATTTTCATAATTTACACCGGGATTTCCATAATATATGTGAAGCCATTAATATTGCACGCCTCGAGCATGAAAAATATCAGTTAAAAAGAAACCGCGCTTAGCCAAGTTCGCTGGTGCTCCTCTGGCAAACTTGCATCTTGTACTCTCTCTCTCTCTCTCTCTCTCCCTCCCCCCCTCCCCCTCCCTCTCTCGCTTTCTCTCCCCCCGCGATCCGGCGATGAGAACGAAATTCGCGCGGGCGAATGCCCGTGTTACTCGTGTTGTATTAGATCCGCGAGCGGAGCTGAAGCCGAGACGAGAGAAAGCGAGGCGCAGCAGTTGCAGCGAGACGCTCCGTCTCACTATTGCGGGCGGGCTAGCCACGGGCAGAAAAGCGGGAGAACCGCGACAAGCGGCTCGCGCTGCACGCCCCTGCTACCGCGTCGCATGGCTATTTGCGCGGAGCGACGTAGATACACATCGCCTCGGGAGCTACGTCCTGCCGTCCAGCGCGGTCTTCAGTGCGTCCGTTTAACAGCGCGGTTTAATACATAACACTATCATATATATATATATATATATATATATATATATATGTGTGTGTGTATATATAAATATACACACACACGTATTCGCGCGAACATCCTTTTGGAGCTCGCATCAGTCCGACACGGGAGTGATAAAGCGAGTAGCGCCGGTGGCATGCTCAGTTTTTCCAGTTCTACCTTGAGTATCTCGCGCACACGTATAACCCACCGGCGGCAATCCGTCAGGGCGCCTTCGCCCTCTCTCTCCCTCTCTCCTTCTCTCTCTCTCTCTCTCTCTCTCTCTCTCTCTCTCTCTCTCTATCTCTCTATTCTCTCTATTCTCTCTCTTCCTCTCTTTCGCTGTCTGCCGTATCGTCGCGAATAATCGATAGAACAAAGAGGAAACGCGCGCGCGCGCGCGGTAAGCCGACTGCAAGCATGAGGAAACGTGAGAGAGGGAGGGAGAGAGAGAGAGAGAGAGAGAGAGAGAGAGAGAGAGAGAGAGACAAAATCGCCGACGGGCTCTATCGTACTTACCCGTTCTTCCTTTTTTATTCTTTTTTTCTACCCGTATACCTACTCGCGCGTCTTTGAGAAATTCGAGTAGGCGGTCTGTAGACAAGATCGTCGTTGCGGGAAGCTTTTTGCGCCCCTAACGCTGTCTCGCTCTTGACTTTCCGCGGATATATGGCGACGTGTTTAAAAAAACGGTTATCGTCCGACTATTCGCTTGTGCTTTTTTCTCTCTCTCTCCATCTCTCCATCTCTCTCTGTCTCTCGTTCTTTCTCTACAAGGCGGATGATTTGTGACCTGCGGCGTTAATAGCAGAGGTTTGAATTTCATGAAAATTACTAAAAATATCCTTCAGAGGTTGAGTTCGTCGGATTTCAAGAATTAGATAGAATTTTGTCCTACATTCAAATGAAAGTTCTATATCAACTTGCCAGTTTCCTGCAAGTGTGTAAAAATAATATTGTTTACAATAGACCTTAAATGAAAGTCAATTAAATTTCTTAATCGGCGTAAAATTTCAGGCTTCGTTGAATAGTACAACTAATTTTTTAAAATGTCTAACCTTTACAGCTCTGTTAGATCCTCGTCCGGCACGATTAGTTAAATACAATTTTCCCAACTCTGTTTGAAACAAATTGCAGCTCGCCTATAGAAAGTCTTTGTATCGTTACAGCGACTATCGATCGCTTTTTCCTCGGCAGAAGTTTATAATTAGCTTTCGGGATATATTTTACAAATTTCACAGTCTGCGGTTCATTGCCGCGCTCGTGAGTCGTATACCTGTAAATAATCTTGTATTGCAGTACATTAAATTTTTAGATTCTCTCTCTCTCTCTCTCTCTCTCTCTCTCTCTCTCTCTCTCGAATTCTTCATCGAGGCTTCGAAATCCCATTTCACGGCTTAAACCGACAATGCACTTGTGTATAACGGGTGGTCCGTTTTAACCGAGGACACTGGATTATTTCGAAAACCTAATGAAATTTTCGGAAATGAAAGAGACTAGACTAGCAATAGAGTTCCTAACCAGTAGATTTTTTTTCAAATTCAAACCCCTCTTTTGAATATTAAAATTAAAACGTCCAAAATATATCTAGATACGAGTAAATTTCATAAAACATGTAGTTAAGGCAATTACTTAGATGGGCCATTTTTGTCTTCAATTTTTTCTCTTTAAATAAAAATTTTCTTTTTGTACGAAAGTAGATGAAAAGACGGATATTGAAGCAAGGAAGTAAAAAGTTTGATACGTGTCCGGATGTATTTTTATTAGCTCCGAGCATTGACGAGCAAAACGGAAAAAGAGCTTCGCCTCGCACCGCCGTAGTAAGGTCGCGCGATAAAAATTCGTTGGATCAGTCCTCAAATTTTTTAAATTGCGTGCTTTAAAATTGTTTGATTTCCGAGATATTATATAACGTCGAAACGTCACACCCTATGCAAAATCTAAAATCATTATCATAATATCATAAAAGCATCATCAAAATCCGAGCCTGCGTTTTATTACACTCGCCACATCGATTATATAAAATTTATCGCGCCGTGTCCCGCGGCATCATTGAACCTTCCTACGTAACCCAAAGGTAAATTACAAAATTAAAATACCTCCCGAATTTTCCCATTCGGCGCGAATCTTCATTTGTCCTCGTAGGGATGGCTGAATTTCAACCTCGCCCCGCACTCCGTACGTAAGCTATAGAAAATGGAAATCGAGGAGGTCAAATTGAATTTTCACATCCCTCGGTCGTTCTTCCCCGCACCCCCCACCCCCACCCGACGTCGGGAAGCAGACGTAATCCTTACCGCAGTAATGAACGAGGAGGTAGAGGAAGCCGGCGTGTACGCGGCTGTCGCACCAGGAGCTCGTCTCGCCCTGGGGCTCGAACAGTGAGAGGTCAAGACCCTCCATGTCGCTCTCGCCGCAGGAGTCGCTCAGGGGCTCGAGGCCGGCCATCAGGACAGCATCCGCCGACGTTGCGGGATTCATCTCTTGCTTCTTCTCTCTCTCTCTCTCTCTCTCTCTCTCTCTCTCCCACGACCACCTCTTCCTTGCTCCGACGGGGCCGCCCTTATACGCCGTGGCCTTCTTTTCCGCTCTCTATCCTTCTCTCTTCAGAATGCACGCACGCACATATAGACACAAATACACTCTTTCTCACTGCTTTTCTCACGTCGCACCGTGCAGCGGCCACGCCGAACCTTTTCCAGTTTCACGCACACGCACACACACATGCACACACACTGTTTTATTATGTATTATAACGCGCGCTCCTTGGCCCTGGGGCGGTGGGTGCTGATGCTGCTGCTGCTGCTGCTCCTCCTCTGCTCGGAGTTCTCCAGCTGCATTATTTCTGTTTTCCGGCGCGGTGTTGCTGGAGTGCCTGTACATACATAGATATAGGTGGTACGGAGGGAAAATGGGTTAGTTCAACCGCACTCCCCGGCCAAAGGGGGGCGGGGGCGGGGGGTCAGGAGGGGTGCGGAGCAAAAGTTACGATGCGATATTATTTGGTGGTGTGGAGGAAGATTTTTCTTTTGAAGCATGAATTTTGTAGTCGATGATCACTACGACTGTACACGTTGCGCATTTCCAAATTATGCTCCAAAACGATGGACGCGAATCATTGTTTTGTCCCGTATGAGGATTTAGTCTAAATTTGAATTTTTCAGTAACGATCGCTCCAGCGTTAAGAAAATAGTGAAATTTACACCGTTCTTTTCCTTACAACAGTCGCGTTTGACACTAATTCAAATTTATTAATTGCATATTCTATTAAAAAAAAAAAAGAAAAACAAAACGAAAAGCACCACCTATATAGTACTTATCGATATCCCATCGTAACAATTGCCCAACTCTCGATGCGGTGCTCCGTTGCGGCCGATGAATTAATCTCATTCCCAAGACAGCGGAACGGGAAAGTGCTCGGCGCATGCGATTGCATATTAAAGGAGGAAATAGGTCCGACCTCGATTATTACGTACTCGAATACGTTGAAACGTGTACGTGTATACGTATACATGCTGATATACGGTGAAAAGCCGTCTGTTTGTTATCGACCGTGTGTGAGATTTTAGCGAATGACAGATCTTGTGTCATAATGATCTGCGCCGAGATTAATCGGACATTCGCCTTTTCTGTATGCATATTTTATACGTTCTTTTAATATAGACTGTTGATTGTAAAAATAAAGGTTTTTATTAATGAAAGAAATGTAATAGTGGCTGGTGATTGATACTTGCTTGAACTTATTTGCATTGTATAACCTTATGCATATACAATAAATATTAATTTGGATTAATTTTAAATCAAATTTTTTTTTGAATTTATCTCCATAATAATTCTTATGCTGAATGGAAGTTATATACTTTCTTATTGTCATCACCAAATGTCCTATGAAAATTAAATAATTATACACACTTTACAAACATCTTTTGTTACTATTTAATATAAATTTGCAAAAGTTAATTTATCGATTTAATAAATAAGTAAACGATGCCAATATGATCTCAGTGGAAACTGGACGTTGGTAATCAAGAAAAACTGCAATCACTGCTATACCCCGCCTTCCACATATTAGCAATTATCTCAAAAGTATATAGAATGGTCTCTCGTAAATTTCACTATTAATTCCGTTCAACAAGGCCCACCCGTACTATATAAGATTCTTATTTCTCCTATATATCAAAGCCGATAAGCAGCATAATGCAACTATAGACAGACCGATAATAAAGGGATCATTAGATTCTCGGCGCAATATAGCCGCGATCGTATAGCAAATAGGCCGAGTCGTCTAGGCTCTCGATTAATTTTGCTGACGAAGCGCGTGAGAAACCGAAAGCGATGCAGTATGGAAACATAGTCTCGCTTCACCCTACCTCCCTCTCCCTCTCTCTCTCTCTCTCTCTTTCTCTCTTCTTGATTCGGTCCCTCTTTCACTCTATCTTTCTTTATCACCCACCACCTTCCTCGCTCTTTCTCTCTTGCTCACGTGAGCATGCTCGCGCAATGCCAAGATCAAGATCTCTTCTTCTCTCTTATACACTTTGGTATATCACACGCCAACCGAGATATCCCGGTCGGTACACGTGAACTGGTTTCAAAGAGGAAGAGAGAGAGAGAGAGAGAGAGAGAGAGAGAGAGAGAGAGCGAGTCAGGCTGCTCTTGCTGAGAAAGGTCGTTCGCATCGGGATATGTTCGAAGTTGGTTGGGACAAGAGACTGAAGAGGATGGGATGATAATCGTTTCGTGACCGCGCGCGCCGGCTGCAGTCGTGCAATTTTTCGCGCTTGTGCGATATTGTGTGGTTAATCCCCTTAGGCGTTTATAGGCAAAACGTGAGGTCATGAATGCAAGCGGTTTTTCGTTTTTTCCCCGAGTTTTCTTTTCGTTTCGTTTTTTTTTAAATTTTTTTATTTTTTAGCAAAATATAAGGTAGCCAGTTTACGTAATGTAGAAAGAGAAAAGGAAGGAAATGTATATTTCTACAACTCTATCAAAGTAGCCGAGGGTTATTGCAATCGAGCCCAGTATAGTTGAATCGAATTAAGCACACGAAGAAACGGTAATTTTAAAGACCTGTTTCGAATTTTGGGTGAATGTACGGGTATACAGTGTGCTTAAGGATTTCTTTTTTTTTTGTAATTTCAGAAAAATAAATGCGTCGAGAGAATATATTTCAAATATTGTTGTAATGTATGAAAAAATTTTAATTCAAACTTGTGCATATAAATGCAATCTGTACTTCATATAAATCACCATGTAAGTCTACACTAGTTTTATTCAAATAAAGGTCACTTGTAGTTAAAACGTAATTTGGGATGATATTAGAATAAAGATCATTTACTATTATCGCGAAACAAGCAGTACATTCTTGAACATATTCCATTGCTCCATAAAGTCCATAAAGTCCATTTCATAGTAGGGTAAAATTGGAATTTATAAACAGAATTTTCTGCTATTAGTATATACGAATCAGCTTTATAGTGCTGCTGTACAATCGGAATTAGGGTTCTCTATTCTCCATTTCGTGTTCCAAATTTTCGGCGTATGTATTTCGAGTACGGAAATTATTGGCAACAGCTTCCAAATCATAATGCAATTATGGGCTTAAAAATTAAAACAATATATCCAATTAGACCTTCATGATGCATATAATTGCACAAAAAACTACAACAAAGAAAGTTAAATAAGTGTACAAAAGATTTTCATGTTTACTTCTTTCTTTTAAAGATTTTCTTGTTTACTTCATTTTATACAACTCAAAATTTTTAGTTCGTTTCAAAATCCAGAAACCCCTTTATCTTGATTATATCCCTTTTAAATCTTTAATAGTTACATAAATTGGTTCATATTTGCTTACAACGTTTTAATAATTTGTACATATCATTGAACTACATTACAGATTTGGATTTATACAACCGATAATTATAATACGAATTGATATTTTACAAAAAATATTGTGCATCCCATTTATCAACAGATAATTCTATCTATTCTTGTATACATAAACGATATGTCTTTATTTCGTAAATTGGGTCTTTTAAAGATACAAATTTTGATTTTATTGTGTTCCAGAAAACTACAATGGCGGACATAAATGAAATACCTACGAAAGAAGTCGTCACTGAAATGAAAAATGGTTTTGACAAAAGACAAAAAAGTAAATCTAGTTATCAACACAATGAGACTCTAGATTCTCCTATGAATGCTTTCTCTACGCCATGCTCAAGTAATCCATTAATATTTTCAAAAGACTTTGCTCAACTGAAATCTTCGTCTTCATGTACAAAAATATTTGATGAATCTGATAAAACAAACTTAGTACTTGAATCCTTGAAACACAAATCAACGGTCAACTCAACTAAATCAACGGCATCTGACTCGGTGCAGCGAGGATCATCAACTTCAAATCCGCAACTATCTGTTGATTCTGATAAATCATATTATTTATTCGATTCATTCAAACGTCAACTACAATTAGAATCAAACAACCCAGTAATATCTGATTTTACTAAGCAAGAATTTTCAGCTTCAAGTCCGAAAGTATTCCAGGAACATGATAAATCAGAAATGGTACTGAAATCGAGAAATCAAAAACCAACTTTGGAATCAACTAAATTATTAACACCCGAGGTCGATAAGCCAGGATCTTCTTCAACTTCAACTCCTAAACAATTTGATGACTATGATCAAGCGAATTTTTTATTAGAATCATTGAAACGCAAATTAAAGATGGACTCAACCAAATCGTCAACATCTGATGTTACCAATCAGAAAAATTCAGACGCAAGTTTTAAAGTATTTGATGGATTTGAAACAAAATCAGTACGTGGGTCATTGCAACAGAAGCAATCGAGTAAATCGATTAAAACAACAATATCAGAGGTGGCTCAACAGGAAGCTTCGATTGCTACACCCAAAATATTTGAACATTCTGACAAATCAAATATTTTATTGGAATCATTGAAACCCAAAAATTTATCCGAATCAACCAAACAATCTCGACCTGATTTATCTCACCGAAGAATTTCTAAAAATCCACAAATATTTGATCAAGCAGATAAATCAAAACTTTTATTGGAATCGTTGAAATACTCGCCATCCATAGAATCAACAAAATTGGCAACTCATGATTTAGCCCAATACGGATGTTCATCATCATCAAACGCAAAGTTTTGTGATGTTTCCGATAAAGAGAAATGTTCATGCAAATCATCCAAACGGAAATCGTCAAAGTCAAGCAAAATAAAAAAATCTGGTTTAGCTCAACCGGAATCAACTCAACCTTTATCTTCAAATTCGAAAAATATCGATGAATTGGATAGTGCGCAATTTCTACAAGATTTTTTGAAACCATTGCCAAGACTCGAACCATCCAAGCCCGCGCCGTCAGATCCAGCACAAGAGAAGGATGTGCCTGAATCGAGTAAACGGAAACATAAATCTAAATCGAATCAACGTAAAATTAGGCTCGAGCATACCTTGCAGGATTTGCTATCCGAGATGGAACCAGGCTGTCGGATGCCTGCGGATCGTTCGTCGCCGGAGGATCCCGCAAAGACTCCCCTAAAAGACGGCGATCAGCAGGGTTTCACGAACGATTTACCCGATCTGCTCGACTATATTAACGCTTTCGAGAAAACCACCGTTGACCAGGACGAGAACGAAATGTCCGCCGAGGAGATGCTGCAGGCCTCGGCCGAGAATTTGGCCATCATGCGGGAAAATTCCCAGGTCGCGGTGAAGCGCATGACCAGCATGCGGGACGATCTGGAAGGCATGCGGCGCAGCATCGAGGAGGCGATCAGAGTCGCGCCCCGGGACGATCCGAGCGCCCTCGACGAGCTGTTGGAGGGCATGCGCCAGGTGAGCAACATGCAGATCCAATTGACGGCGAACATGGCGATGCTGAACGGCATACAGGGCGAAATCGAGCAGGAGAGCAAGCAGCGCAACGAGCTCGAGGAGCATCACAACCTCGTTTTCGAGAGATTGAAGAAGGCGGAAGAAATATACAAGGTTTACCGGGACGAGGAGGCGAAGGTGTTCGAGGATATGGCGCGGGAGGAGGGCTGGCGCTCGGATAGTTCGGCGGAGGTCCCGTCCGACTTCAGCGAGGGCGAGCTCGACGAGTTCAAGGAGAAACTGGACGAGGAGATTAAGAATGCCAGTATAGCGAATTCAATGGGGAGCGCAGAAAGAGCCGGGCTGGCGCCGCAGAAGGGCGCCGAGCTCGACGATTTGAGCTGACGGAGTGCGGATTTCGAATTACTATTCTTTAATTTTATTACGTTTAATTGTTTTACAACTGTGTGCGTGTTTTTTTTTTTACTTTGACAGTCGTATGGTAATTTTGCAATGATTTCTTTTTAGAGATCATGAACTATAGCTCAGCAGCAAGTTACTATGGCGATTCATAGCATTACATTATATTGTCGTGCAATTGATGAATTGTATAACACTTCTTTCATTGCATGGATTTTAATTTTATTTATTGTTGACTGAAACGTTTCATATGATTTTTCTTAGCCCGGCAGTTAAGGAACAGAAAGAAAGTTTTTAAAACCAATTTTATTCTTAAATAAATATTCAATAGTAAAATTGTGTTATTTATTGATGTATTTTCATTTTGTTTTTAAATTCCGAAATTCAGATCTTACAAATATTTGAAAATTTTAATTGCTTAATACATGCTTTGCATGAAAGTAGATTAAGACAGTCATAGGAAAAAGATTTCAATTTTTGTATCGTTTATTTAGCAAAAAAATAGAATACTAGTATAAAGCAGTGTCCAGGGATAAAGGTCGAAATTTTCAGTACATAACAAGTAATATCTATTCTGGTCGGAGGAACCTACATATAAGCGTTCGGCACGGACAGCAAAGAAGTGTGTGTGTGTATGAGATAAAGAGAGAGAGAGAGAGAGAGAGAGAGAGAGAGAGAGAGAGAGAGAGAGCGAGAGCGAGAGAATTGATCAAATAGAACCAACGGCACTTCTCTTGGGCGCTCGTGGGAGTCTCTCGCTGAATCGGAACTTTACTACTAGGACATTATTGCAAATTAGGCAACTCTCTCTCTCTCTCTCTCTCTCTCTCTCTCTCTCTCTCTCTCTCTTTCTCTCTCTCTACGTCTTCCTTGATTCGAGCTTTTACTATCAGGGTTTCTGACTCTAACGCACTTATCCATTTATCGGGAATGTCCTGTAGTATTGTTGGAAGAGTCTTTGTAGATTAAGAGAGAAGATTCCGCTATGCACATACGTTCACAGACACATGTATTTATACATACATATATATATATATATATATATATATATATATATATATATATGATAAGTGGATCTCGAGGTATATAATGCTCTCGAGTTCTCTCCGTTATTTCTTTCGGAGGACGTGACGTACAATGCGAATTCATATTTATATACAGAGAAGAAAAAGCGTTTTCAAAGCGCACGTCGCGTAGTTATGTGTACGATGTCCATTCGCCGATTACAGGGGAGACGGGCTGTTAAGAAGTTTTTTTTCCCCCGTATAACGTCAGGAATTGGCAGATTTGAACTTTGGAATGATCGACGCCGCAAGAGCGATAGTATATATGTTTTATGAAATTATTGTAGTCCATTGGGCGACTATATCATTTCGATGGGTTCGATCTTCGTCTATACGAACGCGTATAATTTCACCTTTGTGCCTATTTTCTCGTACATCGAACTCTAACTTTATAAAAATAGACCGTTTATTAAAAAAACAAAAAGCTTTCAACAATGAACGTTCCGAGATGATGCATATTATACATAAAGGTGCATTGTTTCCTTCGTTTTTTTTTGTTTTTTTTTTGTTTTTTTTTGTAACAATACAAAACACAGCAAATTGCTTCGGAAGATATTTAGGCTTATTCAGATATCTAGTTAATCGCTATATCATCGCATCATTATACCGTTGAAAGAACCTGTGCATCGAGGAGTTTCAAATATACCAAGGTGGATCTTTGGGGGGGGGGCGGCGGTGAACAGTTATTCGAGCTAGAAGCATTTCCGCGCGGACCTTGGGGCTATTTGAGATAGCCGTGGAGCTCGATATTTGCGCGAGCGTCGAATCGACGAGATGCAGCCTCTCTAGGAAGGAGCGCAAAAACAATGAAATTCCACGCGTTTGCCCAATGAATTTTTTCCAGGTGCGCCCCCTAGACTTAATTATAGCAATGTAAGCGAATAAAGGCCGAGTCTCTTTCATATTTTCTATAATCGCATTGAACTGTCAGAACTGCGGCTCTGAGTGTACATCATAATAAGACTATATATATATATATATATATATATATATATATATATATATGTATATATATGTATATGTATATATGTGTATATAAAGTTCGCGCAAGGCTTTATCAAATACCGGCCGTTCCAAAAACACCGCGCGTAGTGAAAGTGCGCGCGATTCAGGCGTTAAAATTTCACTCCGTCTCACGGCGAATGCGCAGCGACTCGGTCTATTTCGAAATCATATATATATATAACATCACATACGTCCGAGGTGGCTATCGCATTCGCCGATCTTACCGTGCGCGCGCGCGGGCGGCAGAATTCGCCGATGTGCGCAATGAGGATTGCACACGGTTAAAGAATAAAGCCCGTACACGTACACAGTGGTGCCGCTTACGTTATTATAAAGTCGGACATTACGGTGTCACGTTCGCGCGCTAAAAACCCTCGTCCTCGCGTTCGTCGTAGTAAAACTCGTGTTCCGCGATTATCCTTTCAGATGGGGGTAGAGAGAAATAGAGGGGAGGGTGCTAATGTATATATATATATACATATATATACATTAGCACATAGATATATGCTGGTTTTCTTATTTTTCTTTATCGGCTTTACATATGAATGCCGATTAAAGAAGTATATTTTCGATACAATACAGTGTCATCATTTTTGTTTTAAAGCTTTTGTATTATGCTTGACTGTTAGATTTTAATGATCTTCTCTTTGCAGGCTATTAATTTTACAATATCAGCTATATTTGTTAAAGATTTCTCTGACACTTAATATCGAATATTTATTAAAGCGCAAAAATTTCATTTTATGTATTAATGAAATTTTAACGTATACTTTAATGATCTTTTTTTGAACTTGTATGCAGCTTGTCTTTTTGAAACTCGGCATTTTGCTTTTGGTAGGATCTCAAGAGGACACAGCAGTTTGAAATTAGAAAATAAAAACAAAGCATTTGTAATATATTATCAGCTAGAATTTGAGGATCTTCAGACCTATTTCAATGTACAAGATTTGAAGTTAAAGGTATACGTACAAAATAAAAAATAACAGACCGTAGGGTCAATTGTGAGGATGTTATTTTGAAATATCTATTCGTTATGGCATAAAAATATTACTGATTTTTAGATTTTTGCATTGATAGTGTGTATTAGACTATCTATGCGCGTGATATAATCGCGATCGTTGGGGCACCTTGATCATCAAAAAGTTCCCAGCCCTGTACTGTAAGCTACGCTGAAAAATCCCACTCCCTTTTCCGATCGATGTAAATAATAATGTACAGCTATACGATCCCCGCGACTCAGTTCTGAAAATCGTGCCACCCCTGCATACAATTTTCCACGTTCCAGCCGAATCCCGGCGCTTCGGGGCCGACGGGAAAACACAATCGCGATCGACCTCTCCTCGACGCATCTCCGATCTCCGTATAATCTATACGCGCTTCATCAGAAATACGCTGCCGCATCGCCGTAGATCTCGTACTTATGCATGTATACATCGGAAATTCTCTCATTCTCTCTCTCTCTCTCTCTCTCTCTCTCTTTTCTCTCTTTCTCTATTTGAGTACAGCTATATATACTCCTCTTGAGCATCGTCACGCTCCACCGAAGTCCCTCTTGCGCGTATATTTATATTTATGCATAACGCGAGTTCCCACGATTCCTGGCATTGCGCAGCGGCGATTAAAGAAAGATGCATACATGTACGCACAGGCCCATGTGCGCGCGTGTATATATATATATATATATATATATATATATATATATATATATATATTAAAGAAATATAAAGAAGATCGCAGAGACAGGAAGAAAATCCGCTCACGCGAGACGCGCACGCGTAAATCTCTTCCGTGCGTCTGTCCGCACTCTTATATTATATGATATGCTAGGTAATATGTGCACCTTTGTGATCAATTTTGTGTGTGTGTGTGTGCGTGTGTGTGTGTGTGTGTGTGTGTGTATAGATATAATATACATACGTTGCATCCACACGTTGTTGAAAAAATATCTTAGAAAAGAGAAGTAGATAGACAGATGGAAAGGTAGGGGAGACAAAGAGCGAGAGGGCAGCAAGAAGAGATGAAGGAAACAGTATTACGGGGATAAGAGATTGCCGCTTCGTTTTATTATTATGGTTATTATGCCACGGGAGCGTTGAGTGCGAGATATCGCGAGGATAAGCCAATATGTTAATTCCCGTTAATTAGGCGCGTTCTTTTGCTTTTCTTCGAAGTTATATGCTCACAAGAAACTTAAGAGAGCTGGGTAGATAGAGAGAGGGAGAGAGAGAGAGAGAGAGAGAGAGAGAGAGAGAGAGAGAGAGAGAGAGAGAGAGAGAGTGGAAGAGAGGAAGATGAGAAGAGAATGGAGTCGCCTCGCAACGTTTAAAGCAAAGAAATTGCTGGGATCGTTTCGAGAGATTGCTTTTCTTATTCGATCGGGCTAGTCGATTGCTGGTAATCATCGCTTTATATATATATATATATATATATATATATATATATATATATAGATATATGTATCGCATATTTTTCAAACAATATACATATACCTTTTTGAAGCCGAGAGTATAGGATATCTTCCGAAATAAAGTGATTTAATTTTGATAAAAGTAGGTTAAAAGTGCTTTAAAAACAATACTAGTCCGCGTTCCACTTCTGTATAGATGCGCAGTTATATGCATGCCCCCTTCTATGTGTTTTTTCTGTTTGTGTGTATCCATATATGCGGGAGAGAGAGAGAGAGAGAGAGAGAGAGAGAGAGAGAAAGAACAGTATATCTTTCACCAACTCTCTTATTTAGTAGATCGACTTGGAAACAATAAAGGGAGTGCATACACGTTTACCCTGGATTCCGGCATATCGCCCGGCGACGCGGAGAGATCGTAAAAATTCAAATTTGCTATATATATTCTCGGTGCTATATATATTCACACTGCGTTGCGAAGTATAACAGTTTATCTATAAATTCTATATTCGTATGTACCTATATATTCTACAGTTTAGCTATTCCCGTGGTCTTTTTTGCTATAGCCTGCCTAGACGAAACGTCATTTCTTTTTCTATTTTTTGCCTTTCCTTCTTTTCGAATGACAAGTTCGTCTCGGAATACTTTGGATATCCTAATATATATATATATATATATATATATATATATATATATATATATTGCCAAAAACCGGTTGCCGCGCACGAACTACATATATATATATATATATATATATATATATATATATATATATCCAACGCAGCTTATATTGAGATTTTAAATTGCCAAGATAGCCGAAACACGCGTGCTTATGTTGGCCTCGCTCATTTTTTTTTTCAGCCTATCGTTCTTATTTCGCGCGTCGTTAGGAGGCAAGGGGAGGTATAAACGCGCTACTGCCGCGCCAGAAAAAAAAAAGAAAAAAAAAACTTTGTCGCGGCCATCGCCGCGATTTCTATTAGCTTCCAACTGTAATGGAATCCCATCTATGCCTATATAGGATTCCGTCGAATCTGTCCACGGTTTGTGATAATATAATTTGGTTGGGCGAGGGAGAAGGTGGTGAAGCAGGAACCGCGAAAATAATTGCGAATTAATTGGATATACATTATAAGTATATCATGCAAGAGCAACGAACTATCCTTACAAAATTCCGGAGTCCGCTTAGGTGTGTATACATTTTTAAACGGAAACGCCGATTATCTCGATAATGATTGTATCGAACGGTGCTATATAGATACCTATAATAATTGAGAGGGATCTTTTGCTCTCGATCACATGTGTATATATATATATATATATATATATATATATATATATATATATATATATATGACAAAGAAATTATTAGCGCTTCATATGCCATATAGAGAAAAATAACGGTACATGTACACTGACGTTGAAAAAATAGGCTACCTTAATGATCCTGACTATATATATATAAATTGTATATTATATTGTCAAGTATTGAAGATCTGTTACAAGAAAGTTCCCTCGGTTTTTCTATGTATATTATATTGAGTACGGCGATATATCCTGGAAAATCTAGCTGGAATATCTCCTCAACTCGATCCTTTCGCAGATTATTAACGCACGTTTATAGAAATCTCACACATATATATACATTACATATATATATATATATATATATATA
>JACCIC010000049.1:2955000-3022500 GCA_018907035.1 Sycobia sp. Sy_11 | reverse complement strand
CAGGAGACGGGAGAAAAAAATAAACGGACACTAAGTGAGATAATCTAATGAGTCTAACTATAATGCAAACGAAATATATCTATCATTCGGTCATACTTATAAGAACTTTAAATTCAAATGTATGTGTTTAAAATAAAAAAATCATCATTAAGATATTAAAGACTTTTTATCTATGTTATATACATAGAATATCATAAAATCGCCCTAAAATGTAATCGCAATTGCTTCGTAATTTCTCTCTCTCTCTCTTTCTTATATATATATATATATATATATATATATATATATATATATATATATATATTAAAAGAGGTACAGGCAAAGTGCAATTACTGAACAGATATAGCACTTCGCTGCATAGATATTTATATTAATAAAATAATTTCATTCCAGCGGCCCGCAAATCACCTGATGCATAAACAATTATTCGCTCGAACGATTCATCACCACCCTCGTGCTCCCTCTGGGCATTGTCCATTCGTCAATTATATATGCGCGTCTGTGTATATATATATATATATATATATATATATATATATATATATATATATATATATACATATAGGCGCGAGGATCGCGTGTTATTACTAGTCCGCGCGACGTATTCGAGATGGCGCGCGCTCACGATTGGCATTAATAAATAACAAAATTTCTTCGGCCCCATGCATTACGTATATATGAGTATATGGACAGCTGCGACACGAGCGCTAATCAAACGGATTAAAATGGATACGCGGCGAAATCCCCCCTCTAAAACCTTCGTCCCTCTCTGGGAGCCTATATATATATATATATATATATATATATATATATATATATATATATATATATATAACGATGGAAGGGAGACAGAGGGTGGATTGCATATTCAAAGGAGGGGGGAAAGCTGTAGTGGCATAAAGAGTGGGTATTATATATATATATATATATATATATATATATATATATATACACGTACATCGAAATTCCATAGCCGCATATCTGAAGAGAGGTACTCTGGAATGTATATACATGCATTTTTGTAGGGTTAACCTCCCCCCCCCCCTTCAGAAAGACGCGTAATGCCGGCGTCATTTCTATCTGTGTATGAGAGGGCTATTGACGAGAGGGAGAGTTCTGCGATGCGAATTTGGATTTTCTGTGTATGAAAATTGTCCGAGTAATTTTCAGAAAGTCGCTGCGCTTTTGAAACTGATTATTAGTACGTCTCGTTAGTATGAGAAATTTTGTTAAAAAATTTAGAAAAAATAATTTGAAAATATTGGTTATATATATATATATATATATATATATATATATATATATATATATATATTGGAATTATTCTTATATTGATACTTCTTTATATCTTCTCAATAATACAATATTTGCATTTTATGAAGTAACTATTATCAGTTATAGAATCAGTTATAGAACTTTACAATTACAATTTCAATTATGGTTTCAATTACTTTGAATTCTAAAGTAATACGATATAATATATATATATATATATATATATATATATATATATATATATATATGTATATATATATAACTAGAAAAAATTTATATTAAAAGCATCTATACTTTTAAGCAATTCTTCAAATTTATTGCATCCTCATCGTGCCGATCGCGTCCATACGTACCGATCACCGAGCTCGTATAGGTTTGATCAAGTACTATTGGGCGCTGCAAAAAGAGACTAACGAAGACGACACTCGGAGCCGAGTATTAGCCCGACGACACGCTCAAAACTGGATAGACGAATAATAAAGAACAAAAATAAATGAAACGGAAAGACGTCGGAGAGGCACTTGTTAAGTATAATTATGTAACTGACGCTGATATTCCGCAATCCATTGGATTGCGCGCGCGCGCAGGGATGCGTAGCCAGGATATTTATGAGCGATAATACGTAGGTTAGGAAGCTAGTCGAGCTCATTTTCGTCAGCACGCGCGAATCATCGATGCGCTCGGAATATTTTCAGGCGTTATAAATCCACGTGTAACGATACCCACGCGCCTATCCTCCCGCGAACACATCGAGCATCATATGTCGGATCCAGCGAAAAGGGAAACGCTCGCGTTCCCGCATCGGCCCTTCGGTTTTTCCACCTGTACGCATACGTATGCGTATGACGGGTATCTGGACGCTCGTCTGCTCGATCGACGTTTCTTGATCCTGGACGTTAATTTTGGAAGAGCGTTGCTGCGCAAGTAAGCTATCGAGCCGCGGCATTGCCGTGGATGATCAAGAATTATAGAGGCCTTTGAGCGCGAAGCTGTTATGCGAAGGGTTTTTGTGTGTATACATGCGTATCTATTGGCCTGATGAAAGTTAGTGCATATATATATATATATATATATATATATATTTATTTATTTATTTATTTATTTATTTATATAGAATGAATTATAAATTGTCGATGGCGCAGCAAATTCTCTAATAATTATTCATACGCAATCTGACGCTAGCCGCTTTTATGCAATACATATTCCTGTATGGAAAATATCAAAATACGCATGTTACCGAAATTCCGCTATAAATTACTGTCTACGTACAAAATACACGTTATCGTAATTCAATTACAAACTGATGGGTTATCCAATTATATAGATATAAAGATGGTATAACTAACGTGGCAGTGATGTATGAGAATTAGCTTGTCAGATCGCGTTAGCTTGCACATCAAGTTTTAAATCAATGGGTTTGTTAGTAAGTATGGGTATATATATATATATATATATATATATATATAATAAATAAATAAATATATATATATATATATATAGAAATAAATAAATAAATAAATATATATATATATATATATATATATATATATATAAAGTGTCCATACTGATGAGTATTCCTCGATTCGCCTCGATTGCCTATACGAAAAAAGGGAAAATCAGAGGCCTAGCATATCAAGTACTTGATCGCGGACTTCTGATCAAGTACTTGATCGCGGACTTCTGATCAAGTACTTGATCGCGGACTTCTCCGTCGTAATCTATGGTTAAGCAAAGGATTTTTCAATGTAAACGCGGCCGCACTAGCACATCTGAAGAATTACGTTGAAGAACCGAAGCTCCTGCTTCCCATACGAATGAAAATACTCGTAAAATTGTGACAGTGACGACGATGGATTAACAGTGCGTAAAATAGCTGAAATTATTGGAACACCGACCCTAAGCGCGCGCGTAATGTCTTGCACAGAAACGTTTCAGAACGATGGCAGTCTGTGCTGAGCCAGTTCACGTTTCGAGGACGTGTTTTGGTCGAAAATTCACCCTGCAGATTATTTGACGTTCTACTAATATAAAAAAGTTTTTAATTATTACGACTGTGAGTGAAAGCTCGTTTCATGTCTTATATACGAGCATCAGGGTCGCCAGTTGACTCTGGAGCCAATAAAACAATCCACAAGACGGTTAAAAGATTTTTGACGATCAATAAAGTTTTCAGCTGCGAAAGGAATCATCTTGATCGATTACGGAGATTCGAACGATCGTTGGTCGATATTGCATAGACCGATTGCCAAGTTCGCAGGACGCAGCGAGAAGCCAGCAACCTCGCTTGGCAAACGAATAATCTTATTTCATCAAGATAACTTAAACTCATCCATTCCTCGGCCGTTGCGATGGCAAAAAAAAAACATCGAATCTATTGACTATTCGCGCAATTTTCTGCAGATTTATCTCGTAAAAACTGTCGTATGTTTCTGCAACATTTCCAAAATATCTTTCACGTAGCGCATCTTCGAGCTACCAGCAAGTTAAGGGTGCTCTACATAGATATTTTTTGGAATCCGCTGACCAAAACGACTTAGAGTAAATAATATATACAATAAAATATCTAACTACACATTTGAGAGAGAGAGAGAGAGAGAGAGAGAGAAGAGAGTAACCAATAAGCCTAATGCACACACTCCTAATATTTCACGGATTATCGAGAATACGTGCTTGTATCTTTGCGAAGCATAACATTGACTTGAAAAACAGTGCGGTTGAATCGAGGTCAAACCGCGGGTTAGCAAAAAATTTTTAAAAATCTTTACATTACAAACATCAGAATTAAAAATCAATTTGCCTATATATATATATACGATAACGATCGAGCGGATAAAATTTACCTGCTGAAATTAACTATAACGCGAGCCTCTTTCGCGAAATATCTTACAACGCGTTCGTTTGAACAAAAAAAGAGAGAAAAAACGAAAAGAACGACGCGCACCGAACGGTCGTTAACTCTTCTATAGCGGTCTTTTTCAATATGTGCGCGCGCGCGCGCGTGTGTGTGTGTGTGTGTATGTGAATTAAGCGAACAAGAACCCATTACCACGGGAAGGTGGCTGAAAGTGTGGAGGGGCAGAGGCATTAAGGAGTGTATACATATATCTATAGGCGTGTGTATACACATCAGCTGTTGCGCATCGCCGCACGAAGAAGAGGTACGCGCGTAATCATTAGATAATCCCCCGGTGTATATCGAATCCCCTGTTGTCTTTCGCGCGTTTCGAAATTTTTCCCCTTCTTTCTCGATTTGTTTGAATCAACGGTTTTGCTTTGGTTGCCGATCGTCGTCGATTCTATATTTAAAGAACGCCACAGGGGTGGATTAAGTCGACAGCGCATATATATATATATATATATATATATATATAGCGAAGAGGAGAATAAAAAATATATAGCCACAGAAAACCGTTGCTCGCGTTCAAGCTCTTCAACGGGTTTAGTATATTTTTGGATGTTTCGTTTAGACGAGTCTGCGTGCATAAGTCTGCGTCTTTCGACGTATAACGGAATGTTTACTACATACAAAATTATAAAAAAAAAGCACGGAAAACCATTTAATGAAACCATCCGTACCATATTATTTATAGGTATGAAATAAAATATATTTTTATGCAATAATCACTTTTTATGTAGTTTATAGAAGAGTCGCAAAGTAAGCATATATACTCGAGCGCGCGCGCACAAAAAAGTCTGTTATATTATTTTATTATATTATATGATGTTATATTACGTTATATATTATGCATGTATGTTACAATTATAATGTACATTATAATACTGTTTCGCGAGAACTTCTGTGACAGACGCGTCGCGTGATCGATTGGTTGTGGACGGGGGCAGCCAACGAGGGACAGAGATCAATAAATCGCGATGTATAAGAGAGGAATAAATTAGGGGTTCTTTTTTCTGCTTACCGCTCGACGACCGATCGATTATAATTGTAACTTGTACTAAAAACGTACGTGCATTGAATGCTCGACCATTGCAACATCGCTCGACGATAAAAACCTTTCTAAACCATATATCTCGATCAATATTAACGATTGTTCGCTGTTATCGCGCTGACGTTGTAATTTTATGAAATTGGAGAAAAAAAAAACTTGCTCCGAATAAAACGTATTCGAGCTAAATAGGCGCGCGCACAGACGCAGACACAACTAAATATAATGAAGAAATCTTCGAAACCTTAAATGCGCGCATGTTTCTCGCGCGCTCCCGTTCATTTTCCCGCCACAAAGTGTATCGATCGATCTCCCTGCCTATGCGCCTATATACATATATATATATATTATAACACACATCAGCTGCACGCGCATTCCGAGCGCCGCGCCGTCTCGGCGTGAATTATAGCCGCGGCGCGCGACGCATCCGACGCATCGGCGGGCCCGGCGTCTGACTCTGTGCCGATGACCTCCAAATCCCCCCGCCCCCCTGCCACCCGGCCGACCAACAGCTCGGCGCACGGCGGCGGCGCCCGACGGGTGCACGGTCGGCGAACTTTTCTCTATTCTCTCGCGCCGTCGCGGCCTACTAATGTCGCAATGCAGAGCGATGCCGACAGGTATTTCGCGGATCGCGGGACGCGCGAAGGAGCTCGCGCGAGTCGTGCGCTGCATCGCGATCTGCGAGCAGGCGCTAATTGTTTTCCCGCGCGGGAAAAAGTCGAAACGGAGGGGGGGGGGCGGATCGGACGAGAAGAGGAACGGAGTACAGTATATAATCATTGACGCGTAAAAGTTCCTTGTAATTTATTATTATTCCGCTGTACGACTGCTATATAGTGTAATAATTACGAAGACGGTTTAATTTTAATTTATAGCAATCGTAAAGCACCGAATGAGGAGGGGGTGTCTGAGTAGCAATATGGACAGTACAAAATAACTATATATATACACACACGAGCGCGCGATACTTCACGAGCTTTCATAACGTTAAAATTGAAAAGGAATTATAATATAATTTCACGTAAATTTATTATATATTCACTTATTTATATGTGTGCATTTTAATGTAAAGAAAAAAGTTCTGCTGTAGAGTAGTATTTTCTTCTTTATTTTATCCAGCATATAATATAGATGTGTGTGTGTGTGTGTGTGTGTGTATAATCTAAATCTGATTTCCAGATCAACGGCACCTCTCAGAAATTAAGCGTAAATAATATGCATGGATGTCTGGCTATACTATCGAGTTAAACTACTATACATATATATATATATATATATATATATATATATATATATATATTTCATCCTAGATATCATACACGTAGCGTAATATACGAAAATGATTCATTAAATTGAAAACGGGTTTTTCAATTTTTCTCGTTCGTATTCTCTCTTTCTCTCTCTCTCTCTTTCTCTCTCGTTCTTAGGGCATACTGCACTGCATTGCAAGTTGACGATTGCGCCATGGAGCAATTATATAGTGGATTTTAAAGAGAAAGAGTGGGTGCAAATTGAGGCGTTTAATGCGATATTTTTGTTTTAAAGAGGAATATAGAAAAACATTCGCGACTGTTATTGATTAATCGAGGTGAAAGTCACACCTATCCAGTGAAACGATCTATCGTTTTATTTATTTAGCAAACTTATACGTACATTTCTTTCATTAATTATAACCTTTTTTTCTTCAACTAATATTTACTTTTTTTTCTTCTTGCGTTTGTGGAAATTTAGGGATCGAGAAGAGGAGTGCAAAGGCGGTCTGTATAATATTATTCAGCGATCTAATGGAATGCTAAAAGACGAGGACATGATTGAATCGGAGGAATTTCACAGCGAAATGGGAAAAATTTCTCCTCCCGTGACTTCGGTATCGTTTTCACGGTGCCTCGAACATCTACATAACTCTCTGTTTTGTAGAAAAATACAGATGGTGTTTTTAAATATACAAGATAGCATTCTTCGCAATACCTTCGCAGATGGAGGTTTTAAATCATAATATTCAATATCGTCGTTAACGATTGCGAATTCATCAGAAAACCTTCGAGTTTGGAACTGCTGTCTTGGGAGTATGTTATAATATTTACTCGCGGGTATCTCACCCAGTTAAATAATCAATCGAGCACGTTTATTGCACACATATACGTCATTTAACCGAGCTGGCTAAATTTGCAATTACTCATTGTCCCCCCCCCCCGGGAGTTATCGATTGAACGCGCGCACTCCTTGCGCGCGCGCCGGCGACAATAATATAACAATAATTCCGTTGAAACGATCGATACTTTGCACAACGACGGGGATTCATGTCAGATTACTGGCGCGGCGATCTTTAATTGAAAAATTTACATTTTTCTCCTCCCCCCCCCGTCCGCGCGAGCAGCCAGAAATACAATAGAAAACGCGCGCGCGCGAGAGAAATTCATTCGTCGGCGGGGCAATGGAACACCGCTGCTCAAAGACTCGAGGGTATTAAAGTAGAAGCTGAGCAGGATCATCAACCTTTTGCAACGAATCCAGGGTACCACCGGCTTGCACAGATCGAAGGCACTGTATGTAGATACATGTAAATAACACTCTAAGCACTCGTCGTTCACTTGTCATATGCCATTGTAACGGGAACGCACGCGGGCGCCCGCGCACGAAAACTCGCGAAACCACTCCGAACGAAATTTCTTATTTCTCTTTTATTATTATTATTATTATTATTATTATTATTCTTGTTTTGTTTTGTTTTGTTATTTTTTTTGCATACACGCGATTCGCTCTCCAACCCCGCTCGGACGAGGACGCGCGCGCAGCGGAGGCTCGTCGCGCACTAGTCGCGTCGCTCGCGGTGAGCCGCGCGCCGCCTCGCGACGGCGCGGGCGCGGTGAGAGTACATGTATATATATATATATATATATATATATATATATATATATATATATATATATATAAGCTCGTGCCCCGCGCGGCCGCCGAGGCTGCCCGGAAACGGCCGAGCGAGAGATCCAACGCTGGCGGGCACCACTGCGCGCGCGCGCGCTCGGTCGGTCGGCCGCTCAGGTGTGCGGCGGCCGGCGGCAGCCAGCGCAAGGTGGAAGACCCCCCCATGCCGCTACGGGGGCAGCGCACCGCGGCGGTGCAGCGCTGGCATATTATATACGAAAAATCCGGTCTTGCCCGCTATCGCTGCCTCTCGCGCGAGCGGCTGTGCATGTATATATATATATATATATATATATATATATATATATATATATATATACACGTATATCTTGCATATGCAGCGGCAAAGGTGGGATATATCGATTATTACCTTGGTTATGCGTGCTTATATGCGTGCAACGATAAGCAAAAGTGTTTTCGGCGGAGGTGCCAGGGAGAGAAGGTGGGAATGGGAGAAAAGAGGGAGCGAGAGAGAGATTGAAGGCGTTGAAAGCAACTCTATTGAATTCTACAGGTACCTACTATGGGAATTTTCTAGATTTTGCTCTGAACTCTCCATGAATTAGTTGTACTATAGATTTTCGCAAAATGTTCGATTGAATTACCAAGTGCTCAAGTGAACTCTGAAAAGTTTTTATCGAGTTCACGAAGGTTTTTCATTGAGCTCGTACAGCCTTTTGAGTTCGTAAGGGCTTGGATCGAGCTTGCAACGAGTCCAATGAGTTCGTGAAGATTTTGAATCTGCTTGCGGAGTTTGGTGAGTTCGTAAGGACTTAAATCAGTTAAGAAGTCAATTTAGTTATAATAGACTTTTAAAGTTCACTGTGTTCGAATGAGTTCTAAAAAAATTCGTATGAATTAGATCGTTGTCTGCTATTATGAATTTACGCACACTTATGGAATTTTCTGTGAACTTATTAAAAACTTTTAGAGTTACACTAAGAACTTCGCGCACCTTTGGACAACTCGTTCAATATTTTCGAGCTGATACAATATTGTTGAAAACTCTTTTGATCACTACACACACATTAAAAATCTACAGCAACTCAGTCGCTCGTGGCGACCTATGTAAGAACTCAAAAGCCTTTCTGAACGCATTAGGAGATCAATGTAATTTAATAATAATGCACAAAATTCCGACTCTGAAAATTCTTTAGAACTCACTCAAGAATAGTCGAGATTTTCAGACGTTGAAATCGTTAGTAACGGATTTTTGAGGAACTGTATATATATCTATATATATATATATATATATATATATATATATATATATATATATATTTAACTTTATATTATATTAAGTTTATGTTCTATTTATTATTTGCATCTGGTTCTTATCAGTTGAAAATTATCAGTTAAAAATTACGATGTTGTCGATGAGAAACGAGGAGCAGATCCATAAATGTAAGAAAAATATTATTAAAATTTCGTCACTTATTGATATAAATTTTACAGTGTACGAATAATGTTTTCACACTTCTGAAACGGTTTTTGCAATCATATCGACAATCTAGGTTGCTTAAATATTCTCTTCGGATATTTATGTATGTATCCATGCAGTATCTATGTACATAAATAGAGTATTTCTTTTTGCCCTACATTATAGTTATTTCCGAAGATATCCAGCATTTTATTGCGAACGAACATCTATATTTATCCTTTTCAAAAGGAACCCTCGACTTTTCTACCTGATCGAGTATGAAACTGATATATATATATATATATATATATATATATATATATATATGTATGTATGTATGTATGTATATATATGTATATGATACTGCAAAGTGTTAAATTTGAAAAACAAAAAACCCGCCACACCACCCCCCTATTTTGAAATATTACATCCAGACCTCTTATCGGTGAATCTATATACGCCATTATCATCCCCGCGGAATCATCGAGCTATAATCGGACGTATGGGGATAATCTCTGCTATTCGATCGGGACGTATCTATATATATATATATATATATATATATATATATATATATATATATATATATCCTTGCACGCGAGAAGAGAGCTCGGGTGGGGGAATTAGGTAGGGGGGAGCATCGATTAAATTATAACCTATAAGGAAGAAATCCCGCTCTGCGCGCGCGCGCGCGCACACGCATAAGCGCTAAACTCGAAGGCGCTCGACGTGTATATTATAATATCTAAACTACGAGGCACGTGGGGCACGTCCCGCGTATATATGTATTCGGTTGTTTTTAGCTATAATTTTGCATACTTCCGAGACGTATATTTATATATATATATATATATATATATATATATATATATATATATATATATATATATAGTAATACCTGTAGATACCGTATGTATTTATCGGTCGAAACCTATTGGTCGTGCTATGTCGAATATATCATATGTCTATGTAGTAGGAGGAAAGAGTTAGTTTATATTTTAGTATATTATGTATATATATATATATATATATATATATATATATATATATATATATATATACGTATAGCATAGTTACAGTTTCCCCCAAGGCTTACAACTTATAACCGATATAGACTTTCAACGTGGTCCAATTTAATGTACGAGTATAGTACTTTCTTTTTTAATGTATAATCTTATAATCGAGGGGATTGATCACCATTTACGAATTTGAATAAATTGCAATGTATCGAACTAGGGTTAAATCTTCCTACTTTGCGGAGTTCGAGAAACATTTACAATCTGATGGAATAAATCATGCAGATTTTAATTTCGGAGAATTCGAAAATGAGTTTGACGGGAGGCGATTTCAGCCGAAATTTTTCAGAACTCGTTCGAACATCGCGGGCAGGCTGGAGTCCGAATCGAGGACTCAATTCACGCTTTTTGCGAACTTCTCCAAATTCGTGTAACTCCTTGCAAGTGTATTCAAAGCCTGGAGAATTTGTCGTAGCAATCTTTTAAAATTCGCTCGCTCTCGCTCTCTCTCTCTCTCTCTCTCTCTCTCTCTACATTGATTTCAACTCTAGAGTTTAGTTCCGTTACAGCTTATTTCCCGATTGGAAAACACATTTCACCAAATCCCGAGTCAAGTTTCTGCTCGAGTGTACGACTCGAAAACTGACGCGTGGACGCGAAAGCTCCGGCAGTGCCCGCGATCGCATAAGCTCGAATAATCGTAAATAAGCAGGCGCGCAGCCGTAAGTCCTCTCTTTAATTGCCACCGTTGGAGCATTTCCTCCCGTGGAGATCCCTATCGTTCTCGCGCATAAACAGATACGCGAAACGTGTTGAGAGAAACGTAGAACAGCGGTAGAACATAACTTTATGGAAAATAAAAAAAAAAAAAAAAAAAAAAAAAAAAAAGAAGAAGAAATTCAGTCGGGCCGTCGAACGAACTATCTGTGGAGAGGTGAGAAAGGGCGAGTGCGCGAGGAGGGGGAAGAGAAGTAGAATCGTGTCGGCGAGGAAAATCATATAATTTGATTGTGAAGCCTGCTGGAGTCTTGGCTTATGCCCCCGATGGCATATATTATGCCGGAACACACCAGAGTACAAGATAAAATCAAGGACGAAAAATTTCGAAATGCCGACGTATTATGTGTATGTGTGTATGTGTGTGCGTAGCGCAGGAAGGCGAGTAGTCCAGCACACTGATGCGGCGTCGGGCTTTGCGGCCTTGCGGGCGGACGCATAATCGATCGAATTTCATGAGTAATTTCACCCGCGAGAGACACTGTGTACGATATTATTGACCATCGCGCGGATATTAAATCCACTCGAGAGTGGTAATTTTTTTGCGTTACTTTAATCATCGGGACTGTCTTAATATTGCGCTCACTCGTGTATATATATATATCTTTTGTGAATTGCGCAATATCGTACCGGGCGAGCGAACAATCGTATAATGATATTGGAAACCGTTTGTTTTGTTGATCGTGCATTGCGCGTGCGGATGATTTATAAAATATTATTTACATTTTTCTTAATTTTAAGGAATATATGTATTTATATTATATCAGAAAATTTCATGCAAAGATATCATAGGTATATGGAAAAATAGACGTCACCCTTGAGAGTGCTAGATTGTTTTTTTGTCTATTTAAACGCACACATCCTGTCGCGCTAATTTTCCGGAACAGAAATTCCACAGTCGGACGATAAAATCGATCGCGCTCGTCAACAATCATCGGTCACGACACGATCCTATTCCGTCGCGTCACGCAACGCGCTTCTATAAATTAAGCTCTCCTTTCTCGGCTGCCCGATAAAGACGATTTTCCGCGCGTGCGCGCAGCGACGACGGATTTTACATGATTCCGCGACGCGCGTAACACTTTCCGTCGAAACCGGAAAAAACAAGGAGCGCGGCATCGATCAGTCGTCGACCAATCAGAGAGAACGTCCCCGTTTCCGCGATGGCAACCGGGTAACGTTAACCGATGTCACAGAGGAGTTTCCAGCGTCGGCGAAGACTGTCGTCACGGCTTTACAAATATATATATATATATTAGAGATATGTACTTAGGCTATTCTATATGTATGCTACGTATACAAAGATGAAATATGGCTCGGAAATACGGGCCATTTTCTTTTACGACTTGGCAGCATATGTTCTAATGCACGCACGCACCCACACACACATACACATCTATGTACACGAATAGTGCAATCGTGAAAATCGTACGATTGCTGAACAGGTGACGGTGTCGCTTTCACGGATACTGTCTAACGATCGGATGCTGATTATTATCGATTGACTTTCATTAATAACACAGTGACATTGAAAAGAAAATGTTATCGAAGTGCATTGAATACCGATATATGCCGATGACGTTTTCAGTTTTGCAGGCGATGTACGGAAGAATGGTTTTTGCTGAAAAAATTCGCTTACCTATCACGACAATAAATTCACAGCTGCATCGTCGGTGAAAGTGAAACGAGAATTACCACGGGAATGCGGATTAAAAGATTTCTCGTCTGACATAGAGATTAATTTTTGATTTGTATTCTATAGAACGACAGGTGCCACGATTGTCTGGGCTAGAATGAAAAATACTGAATTAACTAACGTCTATCATCACCAAAAACTTATATGTCTATAAATGATCTAACACCAGTCGAAATTAAGAAAGAGTCGAATATATGATTCAGAAAATCTCTATCGCATCCAATGATTAAATACTGAGTTTCTGACTGGAGTCGTATACTATGGTATATAATGCTTCTACCTTACCACGCTCAGGAGGTTCTGCTGAAGTAAATATTTCTGAAATGATTCAAAAACTTCCAAAAAAGAGCAATTGTAGAATGTGAACCGAATGACTATACGCAATTTTTCAAAGGAACATTTAGGAACATGGAGGTGGTCTGTATTTTAAGTACATGCCATGCTTGAGAATACTAAAATCATCGATTGAACAATACTGGGCAGAGCCATTGCGACGTTGGAAGGACGATGGCGAAAAGACTGATCTTATTTCACTGAGACAACTTATATAATTAATATAAACAACTTATAAAATTAATATAAGCTTATATAGCTCGGCCGTTGCGATGGCACAAATTCTTCGAATTAATGATCGAATCGATTGACCATTCAAATATTTACCAAATTTACCTTGCAAACTATCGTATGTTTATTGACCCTAGGGTAGTTGTCCACGGTCAAAAGCTACAACAGACACAAATGTTACAAATATCACGTTAAATCCTGTACCAGCACAAATATACAAATAAATCAAGAACTCGTTCCGCAACGATCTCGAATGAATCGCAATGAAATAACAACTCTCAATGAATGTAAAATTCCAAATTACGCGAAACAGCGGAGTCAGAGAAATCATAGTGTGAAAAGCATCATGAGACCAATCTGTAGAAATAATTTTAAAAAATCGACAAAAAATTTGAGACGATCGAGTGCACGCAAAATTTTTGCTCGAATTTTTGGCCATTTAAAATTGATTCAGCCGGGGAACATCTTCTCAACTAATACGAGGTTCTGACGTTCGTACTAGTCTGCAGGATTTCAGAATAAAGTAAACGTATAACTGATCAATGATACACCGATAAAAACACTAGTGATTTCATTAAATTTCTCATAAATGATATTTACCAGAACGTCAGCGTTTTTAGTATTAAATCAGTAAAGTAAACTATATTAAACAAAATCGCGCATGATTTAATATCCCCACACACAAAACGCCAGATAAATTCAATTAAAAATTAAATTGATACTGTTGAATATAACATGATTTTATATATATATATATATATATATATATATATATATATATATATAATAAAAAATCGATGTTAATTTACAGAGAAGAGTGAATTCTAAACGTTAATTCTAAAAAAAAATGGTAACTTTCGTAAGGTGAAACCTACATGAAAAAGCTTCGAAGTGGATTAAAACAGTGAGAAAGTCATAATTTTCAATGATGGAGAATTTCTATAAACGAGTGAAAATAAATGTCGTTAGAAACTCCATTACTTGATCTCAGTACTGTCTAATAGAAAATATCGAACCTCTAATTAAAAGGTGTATATAAATATATATATCCTAACTGCATGTGTACTTATAAGTACATCGATATCTTATACTCAATGACAAAGGCGCGACTTACAGTCAAAAAAAAAAAAAAAAAACACAATTTTGTTTTGAAAACGACAAATCCGCTTACAGATTTAGTTTCTCATAACGTGGAAAGCACTTTACATGTAAATGTTAAAATTAATTCTCGACCGCATATTCGAACGTTAAATCCTCTCCGCGTCTCTAAGGAGGCGCGAATAATCGTTAAGTTTTAACAGTGCGCGCGCGAAACCGTTGGGAAATTCTATGAGTATAAACAGGAGTCGGCGCGGCAAGAAATAAAACGCTTTTCCACTGGCGTGCGCCGCGTGCACGGAGGCCCCTGGCTCGCGGCATTAGAAAGCGAGGAAAGAAGATGAGAGAAAAGATGTCCGAGGGGAGAGGTGGAGAAAGAGAGGCCGACGGACAAATAGACAGGTGGGCAAGAACGAGTTCCGCGGGCGGAGAAAAAGAGAGGGCGATGGCGGTGGTTGTCGTGGTTGGCCGGTGGGGGAGGGGGGGGTGAGGGAGCTAGAGAGACCGCGCGGTAAAGCGATAAATTCGTCCCGCGGGGCGGAGGGAAAAATTCGCGGGCCGTTCGTAAGTAATAAAAGCTGCGCGCGCGCGCGCGAGCGCATCATCCCCGCGTATAACGGGGCTCAAACCTTCCTGGCGTCTGCTTATTATTATTATATATTGTACAGTAAAGAAAAAGAGTCTCTACGACCGATGCATGTTTGCCGTAATTTAACTTCTTGTGTGCGTGCGTATGTCTGTGTATAGTTTCAAAGCTCAAGTTCGAAAATATAACGATTGCGAACGAGCGAGCAAAAGAGAGAAAGATAGAGAGAGAGAGAGAGAGAGAGAGAGAGAGAGAGAGAGAGAGAGAGAGAGAGAGAGAGAAGGAGTCTGCGATGCAGACTAATTTTAAATATATATCGACGGAAGTGCTGGGTGCGTCATACACTCTCTGTCTTTTTGCCTGGATCATGGTTGAATATGAAAAATACACGTGGGCCGACTGAAAGATTTATATATATATATATATATATATATATATATATATATGTATGCATGTATATATGTATGTATGTTTGTATGCATGTATGTATGTATAACAACGGTAACTGACGACGATGGCGCGACGGACCCTGTGCAGAGGCCCGTGATGCATGGAATTTCGAGCGTCGCGCCGATCGGCAGACACGCTGGATATTATAATTGCTGCCGCACGCGACTAGAGATAAAATTAGATATATATATATATATATATATATATATATATATATATATATACAAATATATTCGGAATAAGGGGAGCAGGGGGGGAGTAAATGCGATGACTACGGACTGGGATCAGAGGAGAAGATTTATATGTGGGCGCAGTAATGGAAAGAGTTTGCTTAAAAATTAGTCGTCGGCATATATATATATATATATATATATATATATATATATATATATATATATTAAAGCGTATGTATATATTGATACGTGTGAGCATGTGGCTATCTCTCTCTCACACACTCTACTTGGAAAACGAAGCGTGTGGCGCCTTGCGCGCTCGCAGCAGGGTACGATATATATAAACACATACATATATTCTGAATGTTCGCGAGTGAGTATATAGATATACACACACACACACACACACATATATATATATATATATATATATATATCTAATATATGAACCGGTTGCTGATTGGAATTGCGCGGGGCGCTTGTAACGCGGTCGTGGACTGCACTTTCCGCGGTTATAATGCTGTTTGAGTAATTATAATAGAGAGCCCATTGGGAATGCTAGAATTACGTTATGACAGGCGGTACTTATACGCATAGGATTTGTGTTATTTTAAGACTGTTATACGCTGTATATGCACTATTGAGAGGATATAATTACTTTGGCGCTTTTATACATTTTCATACTATAAAATAGGAGCATGGTCTTTATGGTTCAGCTGATGCCAAGATTGCGGTTACGAAAAAAACATCATTAATCCAATATATATTGATATGCTTTATTTTTTTTTAGATATAGTAAGCGTATTGACTCTTTATGGGCTGAAAAACACGTGATTCAAAACGTAACTTGATCAGAAAATAAATAATTAAAACTTGTAAGTTAGAACGAAAAGAATTGCAAAAAAAATTGGAACATATTTCTACCAAGTGATATAATTCTATAGCTTACTAGTCATTAATAATTCTATCGTTCATCCAATTTATACTAGAAAGATATAGTAGAATGCAAGAAAAAATTCATCTGAATCGGATCGAATAAGTCTGACTCATCCATTGTATATATATAAAATTGTATATGTATATGATTGAACGTCAGTGAATTGAAATACTTATATAGTGGCTTGAATGCAAAAACACAAATTGGCAGAAATTAATTTAATTGGGTTTAGCCGTGGTAGTTATCAAAGTTATAAATTCTTAATGAAAAAAACAGACAATCAAACAAAAAATAATGACATATATATCTATAGAAATTTACATAGCTTTTCAATTTTAACAGGCCGATACTAAACCTCGTTTCTTACATTTTCCCCAATGATTAATTGAAATTTTTATGTTAAACTATGATTATACAAAATGGCAGAAATATGTCTTATCAACTGCCGGTTTTCGTTGACCATTCGCAACCACCACTCGTCCGAATCCAACTCAATCTATTTCATTTTTGTCAATTGCGCAAATCCTGTATGAGTGTCGGTGACGAGGGAATAAATATATATATATATATATATATATATATATATATATATATGTGTATAATATCATAACATATCATATCGTCATTCGCGTAAATTGGGTCCCGTGCGCGCGCGCCGCGCAACGATCCCTCCACAAACTTCCTTGCAGACTTCGGCTTTATAACGGAATCGCCTGTGCGCGAGATAATTATTATCGTCGCCGCGCAACAGCAACAACGCGCTATATCGACATATATATAGCATAGTGTCGAGTATAAAGCGCCTCCTTTCACGTCTTTCCTTTGCATTTGGACGTCCGTATAATTATAAGCCCGAGCGTCCGCGTATTTAAACTGGCGCCGGTCTCGCGTGCTCGTACGCGTACGCAATACCGCTAAATATATACAATCTTCGTAAGAAAGAAAGCGAAACATTGTATACGAAAGTCAGCTGTGCGCGCGGACGCCGGGCGTATGTCCCTATATACATGCATGTATATATATATATATATATATATATATATATATATATATATGCATGCGCGCACGCGCCACTGTTGTCTCAAGAACGAAGAGACAGCCACGGACAGCCCCCTCTTACGCGGTGATTTCATTTCGCCCGCCGGGGATACTTTCGCTTACGCGTCGAGGAAGTGCCCATTGCTAAATTCATCGCGTATAGCTAACGATTGTTTGGAGAAAAGGTGAAAATTGTTGTTGGTACAATTCAGGTAGAATGTATAGCTTATTGGAAAATAATTTTTTTTAATTTATTAATTAGATTGTTGTATTATTATAAACTTTTTAAACGTACAGATTTATGATATATATATATATATATATATATATATATATATATATGAATATATATATGAATATATGAATATATGATATATATGAATATATGATATATATAAAATTACAACCTTTCAAAATTCATACAATAATAATCTATCACGCTTACATTATATTTTTTCATATATTTCATATTTTTTGTTTAATGTTCTAACGCAATATTTTTTAAATTTAATTTAACGCTTTTTCAATAGTTACATGCTGCTTATTGATGTTAATATCATCCATTATTGTGGAAGGAGAAATTTGGAGCGGAAAACTTTACGCTTTACTAGTGTATAACACGTGCGATCTATGAGATCACTGAAAGTCACGAGAAGACCAATCATATTTTTTTATTGCATTTCTTAAGTGATGCTCAAAAAAAGGTGATTTTTTGGGAAAAATGAGGAACGGTCACGTTTGTGGAAATCGATTCAAAAAAAAATCTGAATAAAGTAAGATTTTGGAGGGCAACACTCCGCGCTCGAGCCACGATACGTTAAGGAATTTTCAATCTTCCAAAACGACCTTGGGGCGAAAATCAACGTCATCGGCCAGTTACTCAGGCAAAAAGCCTTACAACTTGCGCTTAATCATTTTCTCGAATAATGAGCTCCCCCTCTTACCCCCCCCCCCTACGGAAAGTTATTCCGAAAGTTCGTTACACTTTTTTAACACTCTCTCCGCGGTTTTCTTCCTGCCGCCCGTGTGTAATTAATCATTTTTCACTCTCGTATTTTTCAAATTCCACGTCGTATAACGTTCGATTCGTCAAATTTTCAATAATCAAAGTTCCCACCGCGCGATAGAGCGCTTCCGCCGGATTTGCAACGAATAAAGAAACGCCAAAAGATCGAATCCGTGCGCGTTGTGCGTCAGCGAAGTTACACCGAGGGGGCGGGGAGGGTTGAGGATAGAAACGACTACGAGCTCCCCTCCCGGATCAGCGCGCTGCGCGCGCGTGCGTCCGCGGCCCGGGTGAAGCGAGGCGAACGAATGCCAGACTCGGAGAGGTCAAAAATAGCCGAAAAATTCGCCTCCCGTTTGGCGGGACGGGCCGGGTTGGAGGGGGGGGGGGCGACCGACGTTCCCCGGAACCGAGAGAAAAATGACGAACAGGCGGAGAGGAAAGAATCAGTCGTCGGGGTAAAGAAACGGCGAGCGCGACTTTTAAGCTCGAACTATCATCGGTCATTAAATTTTTAACGATTTTGACGAAATGGTCTATCGGTGAAGTTTGTGGGTTTCTTAAAGATTTATGGTTGTTTCTTATTTTCTTTTGTTTTTTAAATAATTTACATATTAATTTACATTTAATTGCCTAATTTTTATTGATAATTATTTGTGTAAAAATACATTTCACGCATCTTGAACACAGACTCTAAAGAAATGAATAAATATTTAAATAATTTAATAAATGAATAACCATGTAATCAGATTTTCCATTATACTTTTGTTAAAATATGTGTACAAATGTATGTAATTTATGTTGACGTATTCTGTGTATGTCCATTGTACATACACTTTCACGGCCTACATTTTACATAAATATTGAAAAATATTGGTTACGGGTAGAACAAGTTTAGAATGTTTATATATATGTATATATAAATATATATAAATGTATATATATATATATATATATATATATATATATATATAAATTAATAAATATTTTTTATTGGTCTTACAGTCCAATAAATATATATACATATATATATATATATATATATATATATATATATATATATATATATATATATGGAAGTCTTCACATTACATGAATATACAAATTAGGAACTAATTAGAATTCCAATCTATTTTACATCTTATATTTTTATTATTTTATTTTATTAGAGAGAGTAAGAGAAAGAGAGAGAGAGAGAGAGAGAGAGAGAGAGAGAGAGAGAGAGAGAGAGAGAGAGAGAATAGACACATAAAAATTTATTCTCGAGCTAGAAACAGTAGAGATAAATGGGGATTAAACTGCAAAATTTAGCTATTTTACTACTTTTGGAGAAAAATGTATTAATAGTGCCAGTTCTACTTGACTGAACGATCCAAAGCAAAATTCTTTATCGTAGGGTGATTATATATAAAGTATATGGTGGGCTTTTAAAGTTGAAGAATTTTCTTTATAGTACCTACCGAGCTGGATAGTTGGGAAATTAAATAGAGAGAAAGTATGTACTGTTTACGTTAATGCTTGAAACTCTTCTGCAGACTTAGTTTTAGTATTTTACAACTATTTTCTAAAATCGAAATTCTCATTTATTGATCCCAAACTGAGTTCCGTATTTTTTAAAAAGAATCTCAATATTGTATAAAATCTGTTAAAAAAATATATGCCTTATCCAATTGAAACCCAAAAAGCTATCCTGAACACTATATAAACCTGCACAACAAAGTATATAAAATATAGATGAGTTATTACAGGTGAGCAGTTTTCAAATACCGATACGAAAGTCAATTACAAAGTGATCGGGATTTCTCTAATCAATGATATTCCACGAAAGGAGCTTTTGAGCATTCCGAGTAATTTTTTTTTAGTTTCGAAGATTTGGTACTTTCAAACTTTTCCAATCATATATGTATAAGCAAATATTTCAAAATCTTTCTGAAGTTTAGGTTATGATATGATATTATAACACTTCAAAATAATGTTCATATATACTTTTGTTGAAAAATAACACGAAAGACCTCTATAAGTATTTATCACGCATGGCGCTTTAATACAATCCAATTCGATATATAAATATATACAGAATAAATTTATTTCCAATAATTTATTTACAGTTTCACCAATTAACGTCTACACGAAAATCCGCATTCTATATTATACGCGTATCAGTTTGGGTTTTATTGAACCCATTAATTCCCAACGCTTTTTATCCTTGCAGCAATTATCAAACGCCTAAAACAGTGTAAATAACGTAATATATGCGTGTCGACGTACGGCAATTAATTCATTGGGTAATTATTGAAAGTCGACCAGTCCGTTAATTTCACTATGATCCTACAACGTCCCGCGAAATTATCTCATTGGGTTAAGTATTAAATTCTTACGTAGCATTATACACGCGCATACATATATACGATACAAATACACACACACACACACACACACACACACACACACACACACACACACACACACACACACACACACACACACACACACACACACACACACACACATTCGTCTGGTATTTATGGCTCAATAGCATATCCGTGTCTGAGATACTATGTATCCTATAATATCTTTACTTGATATGCGTACGCGATCGCTCACGTATGCTTTCTTTTTAAGACTTCTTATAGCCAGTAGATTTTTTCTTTTTCTCACTGGATTTTTATTGATCTTTTGCCAATTTTATCTGGACTGTTTATATAAAGGGGGCATATAATACTTGCGTTAGCGCAGACGAAGTATCAATCGAAGCCGAGTGCACAAACTACCAATGCCACACACACACACGCGCGCGCGCGCGCGTGGTCATACGAGTATATATAAAGTATATAAGAGATAAATTTTTTTGCAATAACTGCGTTTATTAAGGAAAGGCATGAATCATGAATGCCGTGGAATTGCAGTGATTTTCTTTTTACATTTTGTATTGATATATACGCTGCTTGACAATACTCATTCAAGAGTAGGTATATGTAAGTAGGTAATTGATTTTAATTATCTATTATACCTTCTAACATTGACTTTTTCCGTATAGTAAACGTTCAATATCGTTAGTTGTTTAAATATTCCTATGTATGGTGTGTTTTAAAGACTTGATGGATTTGATTTGAGTGAATTATTTACAACGGCAGTCTCATGGTCCATTTTTGTCGATGCTAAGAAAGAATATATCGTTATACAAAATCAAATGAAAGTACATGAGAAATAAGGTAGCGTAAATCTATTATAAAAATTATCGTGACAGATTGAAAATATGGTGGATAGCTCAAAACTAATAACATCATGTTTGAGATTCTTTTCCGATTCAGCATGCGATCAAAGAAACCCAATTGAAAAAAACTTCCATCATTATTTTAATGGAAAACCAAATATTACTCGTATGTTTGTCAAAAAAAAAAAAAATGTAAAAGTATTTGAAAGAAAAATTTGAAGAACAGGCTTTAAAAAATATGGGAATCATACCGATCAAATATAGCAAAAGGGTATGAGAAATACCGATCTATATATAAACGAGCAATAACGGAAAGAATTGGCATAGTTGTTATAAATTCATAAGAAATTATATTAAATACTTAAATAGTATATAATATAATCAGCTAATTATTCATTCGCACATTATTGATCGAGGCGATATGTACTATGTGAGAAATTGTCAATATATTTTTCTACCATAATCATTAATATAATAGAACATACCTAATACAATAAAATAAAAATAAAATTCCCTTGCAATTGAAAACTAATTATATAAATCGTACAGCGAGAGTGACATGCTCATAATTAAACAACTGAATGAAAAATGTTTCTTTAATACTTTATTATTTTTATTGCCACATCGTTGAAAATATAATTTTTTTGATAATACATAGCTTTAAAAAAAAGAACGAGGCAGTCAGTCATAGCACAAATTTAAAGTCTCGAGTTCGATGCTTGGCCGTGCAAGTCTAAGTTTCCTTTGTTCAGATCTATTTTTCATTAGGTATGTAGCAATATATCTATAGTAATATATATATATATATATATATATATATATATATATATATATATATATATGATGAACTATTTTTTATGAAAAATGTCACCGATCAAGAACATTAAAATGAAAGTAACTTGATACTAGTTTATTTATTGTTTTGACTGATGATTATACGTAATTATTGGAATTATTATATACTATACGAATTTCATAAATTCTAATGATTTAAAACAGTAGATACAGGCAATTGAAAAAGTGCAAATTATATTAAATTATCATAAACATTGCACGTGCAATTTACTCTATAAATTAAACTTTCATTCATTTCATTTGATATAATGCTTAAAATAGCCGTCTCCTGACAAACCATTTGCTTTCCACCCATTCGTTTTCATCTCGTGCCTCTTCTTTTGCATCTTCGAATGCATAGGTGACTGCGCCGCCTGAAAGCTCGTCGATACACACACACACACACACACACACACACACACACACACACGAGAGCAGGCATCGGTACGCCGCGTCCTGATACCAACACGTCATTACCCCCTGTCATCGCATCTCTCCACGCCGTGGCCTCTGATGCTGCTCGCACGAGCAAGTATCGAGCAAGCACTTGGAGACTTCGATCGTAAAGTCGAGGAGATCCTATATATATATAGACATATATAAATATATATATATATATATATATATATATATATATATATATATATATACTATGTTTACACAAGCCAGCGAGTCAATTTTATGGCCGAGGTTGCCAATCCAAAGAGAGTGAGCCAGACGAGAGGCATATTAATAGACTGCGAATGATTGGATTTTCGAGGGATGATTTTATGTCGGGTTGGATAGACTGTCGAGTTATTAATTTTATACTTGTAACAGTGTGCGATATAAGCGTTCGAAATTCAATTTGCCGTATAGTAATAATGACGTAGGTAAATTATATTAATTATTGATTGAGCAAAAAATTTATTCTGAAGTCATTTTAAATAACGTTTAGATCATTTATACGATTCCTACGAGTTTGTGCGGGGGAGCTTATCCTGCACGATCGGAAATTCTTAGAATCATTATAAACAGATCATCACGGCGTGAGCGGAATGAGGTTGCTTTTCTCATAAATATTTTAAAACGTCGAATTGACAGTCGATGTTAAACTCGACCATTGCTAATAAATGAAATGGAGGCGAACAAAAAGAACAGAGTACCCTGATGTGGTCTTTGGATTTACAACTGCATTTTTTAAAAATATTCAATTGAGGTAAAAAGAAAAAGTTAAGAAACTACAGAAGATCAAGAGGTAACTCAGTCATTTGTTGTATTTCACACCCATGCTAAGATGAGGATTACAAAACGGTAACTAGAAAGAAATTATTATATAACTTGTGTAGTTCTAAGTCGTGTTATTTCAGATTATTTCAGTCTGATAAGCCGCATACGTTTCCCCTAGGTAATTATGGGAATACTGATAAGGTAGTCAATGGAAATATTGATAAACCAGGTGAATTAATTTAATAGGAAGAAGAAATTTAGTATTCGAATGTTGTAAGATACACTTCGAACACGCGCGGAAGTCTTTATGGAACTTTCAAACGATGAGATCGAGCGGGAGCCTACAGGAGACCAGTTGCTTCTGTAATCCTAAAAAATCAAGCATCGCAGTTTATAATTAGAAATATATAAAGAATCATAGAAATATTTTTTAAATCCTTCGTAAGGTCTGCTAGAAAACCATGAAATATCGGCGACTCCAGCAGGGTACGGTTGACATATGCTACTCGAGAATTTTCGCATGCCCATGTGAATCCTATGATCCGGGCTCATGGAAATCTACATAGAATGGATAAAATGACATCGACAAAGGCCTACAGAAGATTCGTTTTCTCTAAAATCCTAGGAATTTGTCTTTTTACATTTAATAAGAGATGGGTTGATATACTGACTTCGAGTCTTGATCGAACTGGAATGATGAGGTCGACCACGAGTTTTCTGAAAACCAGATGCCTTTCAAATTCTATGAACTAAAGATTTGCTGTTCAGATTATAGAAATAACTTTACAAATCCTCCTTTAAATACTTTTAATCGACAATTAGAGGATGATCGATTGTTGATCTAAAATCTTATTTATACATAAAGTTTTTCTTTAATTTCGCACTTTTACTGAACCTACTGAACGTGCACTGCTGAAAACCACCAGAAGCTTGAGAACGTGATATAAAATTTTATGTACCATTATAACTATTCTTTGCTGTTCCGCGCGATTCTTTATTCAAACAAATATAGCGATCGCTAGAGTCTATCTTAAATCACTCATATATTCTAGATCATCGAGCAATAATAACCAGTTCTGTAACGGAAGCCACGGCCGATCGACCGATCCACAAACGACGCATTCATCGCGTATGTACATACATATAATACATGCTTAACTTTCCAACGACGGAAGAACGAGCAAGTTTTACACGAAAGGGAAAAAAGGAGTACTGCAGTTTCGCCTACGTTATGCGCGTTATTCAACTGTAAATCCCGCGGGTGGTCCCTGCCTTCCGATGTAAACTCGTACTCATGTATACGATATATATATATATATATATATATATATATATATATATATATATGCGTGTGCGATCGCCATTATATCCAGGCGTTTACGCGCGCGGCGAAGCGTGTCAGCGATATACATATATCTATAGACATACATGTACGTGAGCATCCGCTTTTAATTTGCACTTTTCAGAAAGGACGCGCGTTTATATCCATTATATCACGCCTGCGTGTGTAATATTAGGTGCGCGACCTGGTTCTTATGGGACTGACCTAGAATTATAGATTTCTTGTGTATAAACCACAGATGTGATAAGCAGTTATCGAAGAACTCTTTTTATTAACGGATAAGTCGGATGAAAATGTAGACCGTTTTCATTCACAAGATGACGCTGGCATTATAATTTGAAAAATAATCGTAGATATATTAGAGACAAGATTTATCTTACTCTAGAAATACTCTAAAATTATCGTTATTATATTTAGACAATTCTTCTTAGAATTTCATAAATGTCATGGCTACATCGTTCCACGAGATTTTTTAAATTTCTAGCTTTCTGATGTGACCCATTATCTGCTCTAGTATGTTTGCCAATTGGGAACTCAAATCGTTGCTATGATCTTGTCGTAGCTAAATTGGTAATTTGATTTTGCTAAGAGATTGCTTGAAAACGTATAGCAGTCACGTGGTAATTATATAGGTTTTAATTATAAACTAATTTTCATCAAAATTTGAGAGTTCGTAATACATTTAAAATTTTTTTAAAGGAGTACTGAGCAATAATTTGTTCTGATAATGAAATATTCAAGAATTCTATTATTAGTTTTCAACCACTTAACGAGACCCAATGTCGTTTTATAACAAGTTTATAATGTTTGAAAACTTGCTTGCAACAAACAATTCTAAGATTGACCGTACCATTACCATTTGATATTGTTCTTTTTTATTATTGAAATTGGCTTTGAATACCCTTTCTTATTCTATAAATTTACACTGGTTCGGATTATTATCAGCGTTGTCACACATATTATTTAAATCAATCATTTCTTTGACAGAAATTAGCGGACAAAAAACACTCGCTATAAACACTAATCTAATCTGTTGACTTTCGAAGACATATCAATATACTATAACATAACGACACCTCTGATTTGCGTCCTCAATAAGAAATAGTCTTCTATATCAGCGGCTAGTCTTCTTTTAATAGAATATTTTCACTGTTTTTATTGGATAAAATTATGCATTCGTTGAAATATCGGTACAAAACTTTTTAAAAAGTCTTTTAATATTTAATATCAATACACATACAGATTGTGCACTGTTTATATTCAAAGAAAAATTTCTTGAATATTCAAACTGCACCTGTGCAGAAATTTCTAGATACTTCTCGTCGGATCTTGACAAGACATCCTTTCTTTTCCAGTCCCATTAATTAACAAAATTTTAACTAGAAAATCCAGATATATTCCTGTCTATTTTTTCTTCTAAAAATGTTTGAATATACTGTTTCATTATTTTTCTCCAATTATTACTGCTTTCTGATCTGTTTAATCGAAACATTTAATTCTAGTTCTATAAACAAGTTAAATAATCCGTATAAAAGTTCAAAATATGTAATAATCCAAAACAGTTTATAGAAGATTTTTTAAAAAATTTTTTATACAGAAAAAGTTTTCAAGTATCTTACTATACATTGTTCAAATTATAAAGAATATATATATAGTCGTAGAACTTCCATGAAAGTAATTTAAATTCTATTCAGCCTCCTATTTTCGAATTAATTAATGAGCGGTTTATTTTTAAGATCTTTGTAGAAATCGAGGTGTTTGGAACTGCCGCGCTAACGGAAAACATAAATTATAATGGTGTATGCATTTAAGCGCAGGAAACATGTTCGCAATCATAATGAAAAGCTCGTTAACTAAGTACCGAGCGCGTTGCAGCGAAAGTTTCTCGCTCCGGCATAAATACCAATTGATTATTGGGTCAAGCTCCATTAAAGATCCAACTGCGCCCGTAATGCAGTTAATGTATAGAACGAAATCATCGCTGTCGACGGAGCCCGCGTCTATATAATAATAACTCCGCAGTACAGTTAAAAATACATTTTCCGTTATCGAGCGAATTTACTTGGTCGAATAAAGTTTATTTCCTCGTAGCAAGTATAATGTTTCCTCAAACAATTCAGCAATCGGCTTATTTTCAATTTAAACGCCGTATCTTGAATTAAGAAAAGTTTTGACTCGTTAATAAAAAAAACTTCTTTTATCGCTGCAGTAATCCATGCGATTACCAGGGAGAAAAGTATTTGTGCCAACGCCAACCACGCGTCTAAACGAAATTTTGCTTCGAAGTCAACGTTCGTAATAATCAAAGAATCGGCCCGCAACGCATGGCGCGACAAAGAGACGAGCAAGGCAAATCCGATCCACGCAGGCTCGGTCGACATAGCATTCGCACTTCCTGCTTCATAAGACTACACCCGAGGCGCGATACCGAATTTCTCGCGCACTTGTACTTTATGTTATTAAGGAGGATGCAACGGATTAAACGGCACACTTTAGTGCGGACGCATCGCCGCGCATCGGGGCAAGGAGACTCGGGCGCGTGCGCGCGTGCCCGAGACGGAAACGAATATATAGGCTCGATTTGTCAATGGAGGTTGTCTCCCCCGCCCCTCAACCGAGGGACCCCATTGACCGCGTTACATTACATTATATATGCGGTGGCACGCGCGCTCGCTTAGCTTTTAATCTCGGGCGCCGAATGTGCGAGAAGGGGGAGGGGATTGGGCGGCTGATTGATAGAAGGGATAAAGCGCGGATAAAGATTTCGATGCGGAATAAATGGAAGTTGGTGAATTGGGGAGGCGTTGCTGTAATAAATAATGGCTGCACGCGCGACGCACATATGGATCTATTGATTAGTCGTGGTTCAGTAAACCCGTCCGTCCCGATACTAAAAAATAAAAGTGCATTTGCACAAATTTCAATAGCTGAATAAGAATATGATATTCGCATTAGTAGTGGATTTAATTTTCAAAAATCCGAATGAATATTTTAATGAGAAATGATAGACGTGGCCGAGCTGGATCTTTTCGGTTCGACGCAATTTGTCGCAAATTTCTCATTAAAAAACAAAAAAAAACAAATCAATTCAACGATGCAATAAGATTAACGATATAATGGTATAATTAACAAAGAATCTTAAAGTAACCGACCCGAAATATCTTAGTTTTTATATAGTTTTGTTTCGATAAAAGTGAAAAACGATGACCAGCCTTCGAAGCTTGGATGGCATCAATCAAAGATCTTTTTTTTTTTATATATATAAACTAAATTCAAAAAAATTGTGGTCATTCCACCGAGCTCGGATATCATCGACAAAAATCATATTTTCCTATAAGGATCTAATTTTACAGATAAAATATGTCCAACGAAAAAGATGCGTCGATATTAACTATCTTATTCGTGCTCAGTGCATTAAAACACATAGAAATACGCTTTTATAGCTAAATGCACTTAAGTGTATAAGTCCTATTCTAATGAAACGACTGTCCTTAAATTGACTTATTTTCTTATTCAAAAAATATCACTTTCGAACATAAAAAGGTCTTTTGCTAGTTATCGAGAACATGAATTTTTCTTCTCGTAATTTGAAGTTATAAATTTGTAAGAAGTGCACCGAACAACGATTATATACAAGCGCTGGTGATTCAGTGTTTTTTTTTTATATCCAGAATCAGAAAATTGGTATTCCGAAGGGAGCATTGCAGTTGATGCTCGCGAATGAAGCTTCGAGGGCGGAGTTTCGAAGTGAAAAGTTTTTCCGTCTGGATTTTCTTTCAAATATCTCTCGATATGGATGTATGTACTCAAATAAGTATTATATGTATATATATATATATATATATATATATATATATATATATATATATTCAGAATCTCTACAAAATTTATAATGTCGCATTGAAGTGAGTAAGGTTCGATTGATACGATAGACACAACTTACTTATATGTACATATACATTTTGAAAGTAATCGAGAAATTTATCGAAGAGCATAAAGTTTTTATCCTACAAACGATGATGGTATACATATTACAAAGAGGACGCGACAGTGCTTGCAAAAATTAAATATGATATATATAGATAGATAAATACGGATATATATATATATATATATATATATATATATATATATATATATATACATTAGAAAATGCGAATTTTAAGACGTTATAGGATGCATGAATATAAAACTTTATCCTCGTAAATTATAGATAAGACTCTACTTAAGCACTATATTGTGCATAAAAATAAAACTTATACTTATATACACACGCGAATAAAATTCTTACTTCGTAACATTTATTATTTTAAGCAACCATATATACATTTATATCGTCTTTTACATTGAACAATTTTTAGATACCGTTCGCAATGCTCAACTTATATTGTCAAGCCGATATAAATATTTTTTTTTTTGTATATGGGGACAAAAAAAACAGGAGAGAAAGATGCGAGTTCGAGCGATAAAATTATATTCGCCCACGCGCGCAGTGAGCATACACGTAGTTGCTTTTAAAGGTAAAATAAAATTTCGCGAAGCTCTCCCAAAGTTGGAAGTGAACCAGAAAACTTTTGACACATCTCGCTTACACACGTACACCTACACATGCACGTTCTGCTTCTTTTTCGCTCTCTCTTTCTCTCTCTCCGCACGATTTTACGTCCCTAAATGGAATTGCCTTATATATTTTTAACTCGTGTATATATATAAAACTACATGGTCGGTCAGTAATTGCCGCGCGTCGCTGATACGAGAACCGCTATTGCCAGCATGAGCGGTAGCAGCAGCATTCATATATATATATATATATATATATATATATATATATATATATAATACATTAGCGCTTATTCGCGCATTACTCACGTTATATATGTGTTGCGCCTTTAATTTATAACGAATCTCTTACCGCATTCTGCGCTCTCTCGGTCATCGCACTTACTCGCACTTACCTGAAAAATAGTAAAAATCCGATATATAACATTAAATTATCACATTTTACGGAGTTGAATATAAATTTTACGATTGCGCAATATATACATGCATATAAATATAAATGTATGAGTAATGAATAAGTTTATTATAGATACGAATGGAGAATCTTAATATACATTATATACATTACTAATTATAATTTTTGCAATTTAACAAAATTGAAATATCAAAAATACATACATATAGAAATAGAGTTTGAGGTAAAATGTCACGGCTGCCTGAAGGACCGTATACTTGTCATCGATGTTTTGCAGTACACAAAGGAGGCGTTCTTAATGATATTTTACCGTGGGCAAATTTTTTCTCCAAAGACAATGTCCGGTAATGAAATTCCTTGCGCCCGATGGAAATAGTATATATATATACAAAGTTCAACGGGCCATTAAACATCTCCGGCGCGCGTCGAGCGGAGTTCGAAAAACACCCCGTCCGAAACTTCTTTGCCGCTTTCCGCGCTTTTTTTTTTCACCCGCGGCGCACTCGATGTAACTTCGCCCGCGCCGTCGACTTAGGTATTTCCTATAAGGAAACGAGCGAGATGGATCGGCGCACGGAGAGGTGGAGATTGGGATCATTATGAGCTTTTTGTTTGTTACGGCGGGCGATAAATATTAAGGAAATGTGGTTCGCTGTGCAAAGAAAGAGCGAGTAAAAGGGCGGGGGAGATATTTTTTTTTTCTTTTTTCTTCTTTTGAAGAAAGTATATACATATATATACACATATATCTATAGATGTATGTATGGCTAAATTTATAGAAACTATGTTTTAAGGTTTTAACGATTTATTAAAAATCATCCGATATTAATTGAATGGTAAAATTGAATGGTAACGTTATAACAAAATCATGTTCCTCTTGACAAGCGTCTAACGTGTAACAAAGCTCGGAACAGTCGATTTTTTCCCATCAAGAGCAAAGTATATGTAACTAATATTTTTGCAGCAATTTTAGACCGATGATTAAAATTATCTTAATTTTTCCCATAAATAATTAGGAAAATGCTAATGAACCTATATATCTGAGAGAGAGAGACAAAATTCTAATGACAAACATCAGCTTTTCTCAATGAATTCTTGTAAGTCGTAATACGAATTTTGTAGAATGGAAAAATAAAACTTCTCAAAAAATAAAACTTTCAAATACCCACTGTGAGGGGAAGGAAGGTAAAATGTGTATCCCATGGAAATACTGAAAACGAGACAGTTAACATTTGACTCGGAAGAAACCGCGCCTAAACATCAAAAGAGTATAGAAGTGATATAAATTAATGAACAAATAAATTATCCCTATATTTGAAAAATCGAAAATTACACGTATATACCGTTTCGGAATTCGATGTTCATATCAGTGCTTTATTATCGTTTTGTGGTTAAGTATTATCTCGATTAGGATTGTCTGAAAATTGTTAGAAAAGTATCAATTTCATACAAGATCAACGACATCGTTCGGAAGTACGAGAAAAATTTCACTCGATTGGTCCGTGCAAAAATCACATTTTTAAAATCTTGTCTTTATTTATATTAAAATAAAGTTCATCCGGCATGTTTTATTTATATTTCTCACATACTCGCCTTCATTTAATTTTCTCATTTTTTGTTAATCGCCCGATGATTAGGCGACTACAGCCGAAGTGACTCGGGTTAAGCAATTCGTTGCTTAACGAACCAAACGACAAAAAAAGAACGAAATTCCACCGACAACTAATCAATAATAAACTTTATTTTTGGCTACGGACGTTGCGAAGTGTTAAATTATGCGTCAGAATCTTAATTGATCGCTATCCCCCTATCGTATATAATAAGACGATAAACTTAATCGTCGAACGCTAAAAGCCGAAAATCCTCTTTCGCGAATAAATAATGTTACGAAGAATTCGCCGTGGGACGAGCGCGCGCCGTTACAAAACTTATAAGCCGCCGCGGTTTGCCCGGGTTGTGTATTATTATTTTCAGGCCCCCAAACGTGAAATATTCAACGGACTATATATACCTGTGCACGTCCAGTATATATATACATAGAGGTGACGATCGTAGCCGCAAAGTCACCGCGGCCTGGAGCACTCATTAAAGCCTCGGACGGGGCCGCCCGGTGCGAGAATCCCGGAAGAGGGTCCCCCGCACGCATTTTACCGATCCGAGGAAAGTTCAGCGGGGATGCATAGGGGCGAGGAACGAGGAAGTCTTAAAAGGGAATCCGAGAGAGTAGGGGAAGGGACGAAGGAGAGCGTTCGCGAGAGAGGCGAGTTTAAACGGAAAAGAGAGGTGGGAGGGGGGTTGTTTTTTTTTCATCTCCTTCCGGCATAGAGCTGCGCGGCGAATTTCTTCGTTCGTGACTCTCTGTTCGTCTCTCTCTCTCTCTCTCTCTCTCTCTCTCTCTCTCTCGGAAATGAGCTTCTCTTCGAAGTAGTACAGGAACAGGGTGACGGGGGGTGGGGAAGGATAGTTTTTCAAACTTCCCCCGGGCGTCGAGGGATGAGCGAGCCAGGCGACGGGGAGCTCGAGTCGAGTTAGTCGCGGCGAAGTTTCGCCCTTTTTATCATCCGGTCGGGGGCCCGTTGTTAAACTCGGGCTTCGACTCCGGGCGGCGGACACGGCGACGCGGCAAGGATTTTCCTAGCTCGCTCTCGCCTTCGGTGCGACCGGCGCACAGGCAGGCGTCGAGAAATCGCGTCGCGCTCGCGTTTAAAGACGGCCGGGCGACGCACGACCGAGCGCGATGATTTTTTTTTTTTTTTTTCATCAGGATCATTCGATTTTATTCAATTACGCTGAATAATTCAGATATATTTTTTGTTATCGCCGACGATCTATTTAATAGTCTTATATTTTTTTTTTGAAAAGCTTTGCTCGAGTTGCTGTCTTAATACTTTTTTCTGTTGCTTTTCCGTGTTAATCCAATTTATAGTTTCATCCGTACATATGATATAATTGATCCAGAGTATTTCTTGTTCTCATAATAGAGTAGCGAAAAAGATAAAATTGACTTAATTGTAATAGAATTAACAAATATATTTATCAATTCTGCAGTTTTTGTAAAATAATGTAATGGTAATGCTAGTCAGACTATCCTTATTTATAGTCGCCTATAAAAATCTAAGCAAGCAATTACTTCGAATAATAAAAAGTAATAATAAAAGAAAAGAAAAAAAATCTGACTGCGATTATAATTACATTAATTTATAAAGAATATAGTATCGATAAAAATAGAGTCGACTGAGTACAGTTTCTAATTTTTAATTATGATCGTAGATATATTTATAAATTTATGTGAAGATTTATAATATATAGATAAATATATATAAAGCCACTCAGTATCAGAAAGACCAAAAAATCGTCTGTATAAATTTATAAATTAATTAATAAATTACCAACTAAAAGCTACTTTCTAAACGATACTTTAATACTGATTTGACATATTAGAACCGTGTGTCATTGTGTCATTGCAGGTGATGTGACACCTATATCCAGTAGATTTTTTAACACAATGCAAACATAATCGCCAAGTGTGTCAATAATGTATACCGATAAGTTATGCTGTATATTTTATATTTTTTGCAAATTATTTAACTAGTGCTATTCCAACGATGCTATTCACGTTCTCATTCGAGCGATAATAATGTATGGCATCGTTTTCGTCGCTGATCAGTCGATGGCCTAACTTAAGCTCAACTATTCATGCTCGTAATGTTGAACGACACAGTTATCCTATATCGTACGAATATTATAAAAATCGTGTGCCAGGCAGGAATATTAGAATAGTTATGGCTGGCTTACTTTCTTTTGTGTAAAAAAGAATTTTTCTTTTGCAAATATTGGTCTCTCGTAAACGCCACCATTGGAGATCAATGTCAGAGACGCCTTTCATTGAATAAACCAGTGTAATGCAATATTTAACTGATTCTGCCAAAATTTTAGGAAACGATCTTAATAACGTAATAAGACAAATCTATCGTAATAGCTGCAAAATGATTTCTGAATTATCTGTAATCAATCATGTTGTGAGTGACAGGTAATTTAAGAAAGATTGTTTGTAAATTGCATAAATTAAAATTGACATGGTATATTAATTTATATTATTTCTAAAGCTTCTAGTACTAAATATAAGCTGTAAAAAATGTAATGGGACATTGAATTTCGTTAACACTACTGTTTTCTCTCTCTCGAGAATCTCGAATATCTATTCAAAGCATACAATCGTAATTTTCATTATTTCCACGAGTACCAGGTAAATTATAATTATTTATCGTGACGGTAAGGGCGCTAAATAATCGTTTTTCACCACTGAAGTGAAAAAATTGTTATATTATGATAATCTCCGTCCAAAATTTTATCACGTTACGCAGCGTTATGACGGTCAGACTGTATTCCGCTACCCCCATAATAAATTTATAATTTTTATCATCAACGTGTATATTGATTATAGAGAACGAACAAATCACGTAATATAAAGTAGACGCAATTAGATTAAAATTATTACGCGATTGTAGAATAATTGAACTTATCGCTTCTTTTTGCGTTCCATTAAATGGTTTTATTATCGTATTACTATTACGACCAGCATCATAGTAAATGAGAAATCATAAAATGCCACTAGAATAACTATTTTGTGTATTTTTGTTATATAATTAATGAAAGTAAAAACAGAAATAAGAAATGAACAGTTAAATATTATTTATTTTTCATGAGTTCACTAAAGAAACAAGAGAGAAATTTTACAATTTACCAAATAGATTATATTAGCTTAATATGTGCATAGTATACACACATATACATACACACATACATACACACATACATGCATACATACATACATATATATATATATACACAAGGCAGATCATCTTTCTTTTTATACCTTACATCAAAGTAACAAAAAAAAAAGTTTAACGTAATTTCATCTCTTTTTGCTACCCCCTCTATCAAACTTTTACAACCACCGCGGATAAACGAAGCTAAGCTTCTTCTCGTACATCTATAACGTTATTTAAACCGGTAATAAAAGCGACCTCGGTCCCTCCCCCCGCCCCCCTTTCCATTCGTTCCCGTCAATTTCCATCCGCGCGCGGGCGCGCGCGCCACGCTTACTCCGTGCGCCGCGACCGCGCTGCGCGTCGTAAAGAAAAATCCATCGAGCGGAAGAAAGCTGCCTTGTCGACTCAGCGGTAATGTAAAGTATATTATATATATATAAGAGAGAGTGAGCTGAGAGATACGAGTTCCGGCGCGTAGGAGATTCTTGCACTTTCAGACAGATGTCCGGAGCAACTGCGCACGATGGGCTCGCGACATATCGCGGGCGAATCACGTGCGCGCGCATGATCCATCCCTCCCTATCTCTATCTCTCTCGCTCTCTCTCTCTCTCTCTCTCTCTCTCTCTCTCTCTCTCTCTCTCTCTCGCTATCTTTTTCCTTCCATAAATTGTCGCTCTAGCATCAGGTGCCCATACTAATATACCTTTGGTGGTAGATAGTATATGTACATATGTAAGCGCGCACGCCGGCCGACTCGACGTGACCCACTGCGCTGTGCGCCATAATTATTTGGCGCTTCCTTACGCACGAGCCTTCGGCTCGGATTTTACTGAATTTCCCAGCTTTCCGTTAAAATGTATATGTATTATTGGTTATGACGAATTCTACATAAGCGCACTAATAGTAGCTAGTAATGGATGTATACACGTTAAGGGGATACAAATTTTATTGAACTTACTAAATTTTTCATGAATAATGAGACGTGCCCGAGAATAATCGTGTATTATATTAGTTAATGTATTACAATAATTTGGATGAACTATATCATTTTTTTATCATAGCTATAAATGTAATTGAAATGATAACATTTTTAATAAGTTTTTTCGTAGCTTCCAGTAGCTTCCAGTCTTCTTCGTCTCATCGTCATTTCAAGCAGATTTAGTAATTTTTCTGAATTCTTTTCGCCTAGATGACAAAGTCGACTCATCGTTTGGCAATCGCCTGTTTTGATCAATTCTTTCGTAAGATGCCGTAATAATTAACTTTCTTTACATATCAAGTAATTATTTATTCACCAAAATTATCAAATGTATTAATTTTAATTTACTGAACTTATTTTATATTTCCTTCTTTTTTTCTAGCTTTAGTATCCAGTTTATACATTTTTTAATTAATGTTTTTTATTTAACTGCATACGATCGATTAATACTTCAGTTCGAAAAGAAAACTGCAGATTAAACATTATATTTATTTAAATTAGATATTTCGTACCTTTTTCCACATGTTACGGGTCGAATAGAAAAATTATCGACAAACGCACGCCTCTGTGGAATTCTGCAATAATGCAATAATGAGGATCGTTGAAAATTCGCGAAAGAAAAGAAAAAAAAAACAAAAAAACGAGAAACACTTCTTGCAAGCGCCAATTATTTTCAATCATAAATATCGCATACGAATTGGCCTTCCGATACATCGGCGCGCGCGCGAATGCGCTATCGTAACATCATTACAGCCGGCGAGCGCGCGGGCGCTTTGCACAACAGGAAGCCATTTAGCAACTTTTGTAAAATATAAGTTTCCGGAGCGGCGTGGATTAAAAATGATTTATATATATATATATATATATATATATATATATATATATATTTATATATATATGTTGTGAAAGCGAGCCAAGCGGAATGCATATGGAGAATGCAAAATAATAATATATTAAAAACTTATATATTGAGAAAAAAAGAATTGGATAGATTGTTATGGATTATCGACTGTCTTTTATTTCAGGAGCGTCGTCGTAGAGTCCATCAGCTTGAGATCATATATATCTCTATATTTCGACCAGCAAAGGACCTACATCTTTTATACTAACCCCTACCCCCCTCCCAAGATTAATCGTTTCCTCCCTGTAATTGCCCCCACTGGCCGGAGAATTGCCGTGGAACTCGCGGGACGTGTAGACCGAGTTGGCCAGGGACGAGCGAGCAGCGAAATATCTGTTGCGGGCCCCGAAGGAAATTGCGCAATAAACTCTGGAACCGCGTCCCGTGCGTCCTGTGAAACTTGCGAGATTTCAGCGAATTGAGAATAATTCGCGAAAGTGAGTGAGGCGCGCTCAGTGAAATAATTTCGCGAGGCGCGCGGCGATTATATCGTGTCGCCGGGAATCGGGACTCACATATATATATATATATATATATATATATATATATATATATATATATAAGCACAAAGAATCAGTGGTCTCGGGCGAACGACTTTGCATTACCGTGTCCCCGCATCCTACGAGATCTCTAATGTCGCGCGAAGCTGCGGGCGCGTTATAATGCGGACCGAAGGTTTCTGTGAAAGTTATTCGTTGGATTTCTTGCACAATGCTTTTATAACGTCGATTTATTATCGATAGGTTTTTAATAAACAATTTTAGATTTTAGAAAAAATGATGGGATAATTAAATAAAAAAATCAAAACGAGAATTTGGAAAGGATTTGAAAATCAAGGAGGATAAATTTTATTAATTTTTTAATTAATTTCTTCTGTTGTTCATTAAAACGTTTTTCGTCCTCGACACTTTTAGACCTTAATGCCAAATTTTCGCATAAATTTTATAATTTATCATTTCACATTGGTATCTATTCATAACATAGTTATTTTTTTAACAAGTTCTAAGCTTTGCAAAATTCAATTGATGCATCAGTCCAAATATATGTATCAATGTATTTTTATTTTTCAATATCACTAAAATGGAAAGTTTTCCTAAATTAAGGACTATTTGCGCCGAGTGTATATACTATACATCTATTGAATTATTTATTACGATAAATACATTGTTAAATATACTACATGTTTTATAAATCAATATGACATTTTCAAATATATTTATTACCATAAAATTAAAATTGTAGTTATGTCGACTGTTGGTAAACTAAAGTAGCAAATATTTATATGGGTCGTACAGTCTGTCTAGAATAATATAATAAATAATATAATTATATTTGTAGTGACTGTCACACTGTTCTTCTTTATAACCTCCCCTCTTAAAATTTAAAAAAAGAAACAGCCAAAAAAGAATAGAGTGTGATCTATATATATATATCAATAAGTCAATAAATTTAGCGGGCAAAGTCTACATTATGGACGCTTCAGTACCAAATTATTTCATTTTTTTTCGCCGACCGAATCGTATAGTTTCGAAATTAATTCTCAGAATCTCGCGCTCAATTCGAAACTGTATTTTAAATGTTGAACTAAAAAAGGCATTGAAACTGGAATTAAATCCATTTCACTGGTGGCAGTCAATAAACTTTTCATTTCACACGAATGAAGGAAATTATTTTTCTTATTATTAAAATATATCTCGTCTTCTTAAAGTTAAGACAATCGAATCATAAAATGTTTAATAAGTATATTATCTGAGACGTGAAGGCTGCCTAAAACAATGTTAATAATCAAGTAAAAAATTATTAAAAATATGGGAGGTTTTTTTTTAATTTACGAACACATCTTACCTCTCTCTTCAAATTGATTCCAAATCCATTATTTATCAATACTACATATTCTCTTCCATTTTCTTCAGTAAATTCGTTACAAATAAATTTTATGTTATCCAACAGGAAAAATAATACAAATAAATTATCCCTAAAAAATGAAAATTAACGTTTCAAGAAAATTTTATTTTCTATGATAAAGAAAAATTGCGAATTATTATAAGGGATCGAGCGACTCGGACGGAATCTCAAAATGCAATTAAGTTTATCAAGAAGGTACGTATATACTATAGCTACCGTATCGATAAATTGGGTCTTCCTTTTGTATTATACGCCGAGCAGCCCGGGCTCCGTATCAGTCGAATGAAATTGTCATCCTTCGTTTCGCGCTTATTGCTTCGGTTTCGCCGATCGAAAGCGGATGGGAGGGGGCAAAGGGAGGAAAGAAGGAAGGCAAAAAACAAAGAAAAACACAGCGCGAGCTATCGCGGAATAAGGACGCCGAGAGCCGCGCGGGACGTGATCTCGCGACGATCTAACTGGATAAATTTCCGCATTCTGGTGCAACAAAAGAGAGAGAGAGAGAGAGAGAGAGAGAGGCGGGGTGACAGGGCCGGTAGTTTTGTTCTTTCTACATTATCAGTTTCCCTTACAACGAAATATATATAGAGTCAGAGAGCGCAGGCGCGCTCCGGGATTATTTTATCGGATCGGCCGTTCGAGCATTGTAATTCTCTTTTTCAATTTTTATTTTCGTTTTGCTCTGTTCTTTCTTTTTTTGTTCTTTTTTTTTAGGCAATCAATTCGCTTTATTGTTCGGAATCACGGGCGCTGAAATATTCGAGAGAGCGTATAGGGAATTGTGTTTTTTTTTTCACTTACGAAGCGATTATATATATACATATGCATCTATTTGGGTCGATCGGAAAATAAAAGAAACGAAAATGGGACTGCCATCGATTCTTTTTTATCTGGATTTATTCAGTTGTAATGGTAAGAGAGATTAATGAAATGCAATTTATTATGGGTATTAATAATTAGTGTCAAATTCTATTTATCGTTGCAATATATAGTAGGGGCGATTTTATGAAAACGTAACTTTTGTCGGTCGAAATTTAGCCAGATTTATTAGCGACCTATCAAGTTGATATACTATAAATATTTTTGAAATTTCGCATAAATTATTTTTCTTTTTTTTTAAATACGCTCATTCACATAAACAATTTGTTATTGCTTTATAGAATAACGGTAAATAAAATATAATTTTTTTTTTTTGTAAATCGTTCGCCGTTTTGAAATCACGAAAAAGGCATCTGAAGTTTTAAATAATCTTAACTGGATTTCATTTCTGACAAATCGGCAAAGTTTGATGAAGGTTATGAAAAATCCCTGATAAAAATTTTTATCCATTGTATCTATTAATTTTTTGCTTGGATACACAGATCTCGAACACTTAGCTGTAGGATCTTTGTTGTACAGAATCCATGTTTTCCTTTTGAATCAAAATTTGCTTCTGTTTAACATTATGATGTTGACATAGAGATAATTTGTGCTTCATTATATTCAGTAATTGCAACTTTTGCGAAATATAGATGATAACCCTATGTACCACCGTATCTACTGCAATTTTTGATGATTATTATTACGAATACCGGATACTATGAAAAGTGTCGCATTATTCGTCAAAAATCAGTATAAGCGGGAAATTTTTTAAGCTCTGATTTCATTCTTCCAATCAAGATAGATCTTAAATCGATCGTAAACACCGCGTGACGGCGCATTCCATTGCCATTAAAAACACGCGGAAGCATATAAATTTATGATATATACATACTTAAAATCATTATTAAAAATTTTTTTTTTGTTTTTTATTTTTATTTTTTACTTTATTAATCTGCACCGGTTGGGCAGCTTTGCATTTAACAGCGCTGACTTGTGAAATAATGCAGCATTATAATGAGCTGCTTTTAGCAGTCAATCTGTCGCCTTTTTTGCCGCTCTTCGCGCAGCAAAATGAAAGATGGCGCTCTTACAAGTGCGTATAAGATAAAAAGAAGGAGGATAATTGGAAAGCCGCGCCTCCCGTTGCCGATGCACCGAGGGGAGCTTCTTCGAACCCCGCCCAACGATGAAGCGGCTGCGCGTCGGGGCTCTTCAAACCTCGCCGTCCAGACAGCTCCATTAAAACTTCACGATCCAACAATGACCGTCGCTCTTCTGATAAAACACAAAAACAACCAAAAAAAAAAAAAACAATAACAAAAAAAAAAAACAAAGAACAGCAGCAACCAGCACAACAAAAAGCTCCCCACCTCGCGATCCCGCGGCCGCGCGAAGTTGCTTCTCATCGTCCCGTCGTGGCTCGGGACGCGCGGGCGAGACCTTGTAAATGTCCGTATGCCGTCGCGGACGACGCGCAACGATGGCCGTACGGATTCCTCGATCGTGGCTCGGCAGGGGGGAGGGGGCAGCGATCCTTGCACTTCGCGCAGTGCCGCGATACTCGTATTACGGGGGACAGTGGGGGAAAGTTTTTTTCTCGGAGCACTCGGTGAAATGGAGAAAACATTTTTATGTGTATAATTTACAGGAAATTCATGCTGCTCAATGGTTGTTTAATATTTGATTCTTGTAAATATTTTGTCGATTGAATATAGATTAAAGTTACAGAATATATAGGCACATCCAATTTCAAAATATTTCTGACGAATAAATATTTATATCTTTGCGTTTGTGCGACAATGCGAAAAAATTTTAACATATTTTTGGCTCGTACTTGATCCAAGTCACGTTTAACGATGAAAATTCCCTATTCCCCAGAGTATTAAAAAGTCGCGGAAAAAGATGGCAATGGCGGACTGCTAAGAGGATCACAAGTATTATAAACAACATGTGATAAGCGAAAATATCCTTTGTCGTCGGGTCACTTCCGATTCTATTGTTCAAGTTCTAATTCCAATTCTTTTACCACCGTCATTCGACAGTTTTCTACGAAATCAGACTATTCTTCAGTAGGCAATAAAAGTTAGAATTGTATAAACTTCGGTGTCGATGGAAAAAATACGCTTCATGGACCGGAGATGAAATAACTTCCATCCCATCTCAATCCGAATATCATTTTTCATTGGGAAAGCACGATGTAGAAAATCATAGCTACCCTCAGATGCGACAAATTAACTTAAAATTTTTATTTTTCTGACGCTCTAAGGGGTATCGAGATAAATAAATCTATAATTATTATCGATATTAATCAAATTAAATAACGCGCGAATCTTTATTTAGACACCCTGTAATGAAACATAATATACGCCATAAAATGAAGAAACAATTGACAATACCCTCCCGCTGCTATATCCGTGATTTCGTATCTGTATATTGCTAAAAAAAAATTTGAACAACATATTGCTTCTCGTTCTCTGCTTCATACGGATCGATCTATACCTCCGACACTTTCAATTCCCACCAAAAAATAATACAAAAAATACGTCTCCCTCAAATCTCTCTCTCTCTCTCTCTCTCTCTCTCTCTCTCTTCCCCTTTAGCAACGATTTTATATTCATATTACCCGAGGTGCGAAACGGGGATGTCGCTTTATATATATATATATATATATATATATATATATATATATATATATATATATATATAGACGACGTGCTCCCGCGGCGCTTCGATCGCTTTGCACCCGTTTGCCACGGTATAACTCGTTCCCCTGCTGCACTGGCTCGGCGACCGCGGCGAAACGGGCGGAGCGATCGATTTCGCTATGAAATTTTCCATAGTCGAGGAGCGCGATGACGCGTCTAATACTGCAACGAGACGGTTTCTTTCCTGTCGGATTAACTGTGTGATATGAAGTGCTCATATCAGCATTAATATTCGCATCATTATCATATATTTTTAAAACTATATATATATATATATATATATATATATATATATATATATATATATATAATTGTCAACGACTAATATAAGACGCGAGAACAAACGGAATGCCTTCTCTATTATTTGCGCGTAAGTGCGCGCTCCAAACTTTCGCGGAAGTTTCGCCGGTTCATTGTTTGTCTTTGGACCATTCTGTTTGAGCGCTAAAATTTGCCAGGCTCTAGTTAAGGGGGTCGCTCAAATATTCAATGAGAAGTTGATAAGTACACGACAATTAGGATTCGGCTGGAATGCCGCTCGTAAAGTTTTACGGAACGGCGTGTGATAAAGTACAGTTTAATTTTGACAAAGCGGAATGTAAAAATATTTGCCATAGTGTGCAGGCGGCAAGGTTTCCACAAGCGTATATTTATTTATATTAAATACTCGTACAATCTTTCTTAATTTAATAAAACATCTTTATTGTATTTAAGTAATTATGAATATTATATAATGTTAAAATAATAAGATACAAATTATAAATATTTATAAGCATTAGAATTTCTTTTTCTGAATTTCTTTTATATTTCAGTATCTGAATTTCTTTTGTTTTAGTAATGAGTTTTACAAATTACCATATAATTCTAAATATTTTACGTAGTGTGAAGAGAAATTTTTTTGATATTGATAAAGTTTAAAATTCCATCAATCATATGAAACGATCATTCGTATAACTGTATCATGTGTAATTGCAGATTTCACATATTTTAATGAAATAATGATAAACTTATTCGTGGCCTTGACAATCGCCTTTATGCAAGGCCAAAGCGTTGGTAATTATTGAAATGAATAAATTCTTAGCTTGCATCGATAATTCTACGGTCGTGTTTTATTTTATATTGATAATTATCATTCAAAGCATTATGTTTAATTCGGAGGCTCTGGTTAAGATTGTAATAAGTAGAAAAAAGCACGCGAACTTCAAGATAATCAAAGCGAGCCTGTGCGAGATATTAAAGGGTATAAAGATCGAAAGTTACACTTTGAGCGAATCTGACATTCGTATTAAGACGGCCGATCCTGTAACGAGATCTCGACGACGTATTCTCACTATTCTCGATCGGTTCTTCTGTTTTTTTTCTTGCGTTCGTTCTTTGTTCGGTTATTATACTTGTTGGTCTTTCTGCGTTCCTATGGAACGTAAAGCGCCTGTATGTATCAATAGTTGCTGTTAAAGAGTATAATTCAGTAATTCGACTCAGTTAAAATCAAAGATATATATATATATATATATATATATATATATATATATACAAAGGATATAAGTTATAAAATATACAATGTCTAAAACGCAACGCTAAAATTTACGAAAAATAATTTCAAACGAGTTGTGATTTGTCAATTGACCTATACGACATTGGATACATCAATCAACTATGAATATAGCAAATAGAGAAAACCATTTCAGATTTAGGGTAAAAATCAATTTGGAATGAATAAATGCAACTGGCAGAGATGCAGAAGTAATATTCTATTATTTTTCCTCTACTTCTCACATACTAGACCGTTATTGTTGTTCATGGATTAGTCTGTCAATCTCTCACTATAAACATATTAATAGAGAGCAAAATGGTACCATTATACCTCAGACGAAAAAAACTACTTATGATATATATGCAATTAAAATGATGAATTATAGAGCAAAAAAACTACTAAAGGAAAGCAAAATCATAAGTATCTATCCTACAACCGGCAAGAAAAAAAAAAGACACAAAACGCATAAACACTGTTATAGAAGAAGAATGGAGCAACATCTGGTTAGCCGTACCCAACAGAAACCATCTCCAAAATATCCGAAGTAACGTACACTCGCTTAACCCAGCTTAAAAATTCACTGGAAGAGACCAAGTTCTACTCACTAGATTGTGAATTGGTCATAGCGCGATCACCGATCAACATTTACTAAATAAAGATGAGCCAAATCAATGCGAGAGATGCCGAACGTCACTAAGCATAAAACACCTCTTGATTGAATGTCCTAAATATACAGAAGAACGAAGAAAATCGAACCTAAGCACCAACATAGCCAAACCACTTAGTGAAACAAGGCAATGCAGCAACGTAATTCAATTCATAAACCATACAAAACTACGATCCTATATCTAACTATCTAACTCTAATATTCAATAGTATGTAATGATATACGTCAGTATATATGTAACATGTATATAACTAAGCTAAAATTTGACATATGTAAAATAATATATTTAAGATGTAACAAATATATGTAAATAATGTAAAATGTAAGTTGTCGCTAATACCCAAAAACGGGGGATGCGACTATAAATAAATAAAGAAAAAAAAATAAGATTCGTTCTCGTATAAAATCAAAATGATTTTTTAAACGTAACAATATTGATTATACCTCGGATCAAATTTGTATTTAATTTATTACTGTAATATTTCTTAACGAACGAGCCGGCGTTAAAAGTAAAATGACGAAGTTTAACAAATGAAAGATAATACGGGATACGAATTGGAAAGAGCGCGACGAAGCTTCTAGAATATATGATATTCAATTGTCCTGTCGAATGCAGCACGCACTGTATCACACAATCCATGTTAGTATAATACTGACAATATTTGTGTAATAAACATATGTAATATTACAAGTATTTGCGAGCGAAGCAGTAATTGAATTACTTTAATTGCCAATCTTGACAAGAATTTATAGACTTGAAATTTACTTGTGAAGCTTTGGAAATCAAACAGGTGCGACTTTGGCCTTATCAGTATTTGATGGGTAATAAATGATCATCAATCGTAAAATATATATTAGGCACATATCCATTTTCATTTCGAAGCTAATAAATTCACATGCCCCCCCCCCATTTTAAGGATATAATACTCAGCTACATGCAAATGGCACAATGATGTATCATTAAATGTATCATTAACAATGGCTTGATAGAAGAATGACGTTACTTCAATCAGAATTTACTCAATGTCACGATGTCAAAATGTTATATTGTTTTTTCGGTGCTCTGGTCTAATCCAAGAATTTAGACAGCGTCAGAGTTGCCTCGAAGATCGACACATTTTTTACGGTAAAAGAATATACCGAGCCGGATGAATTTCAACGGCGTCTCTTGCATACAAAAGTACAGAATAAGATGGTTGAAAAATATTCGCTGATTTGTTTTGATAATATCTCGCTATACGAGTGCGCATTGTGCATTTATAGAGCTAGTAAACATTAGAAGCTGTACAGAAATATCTGTGAGAGATGCTGTACAAACACTTGTGGCGTCGTCGCAATTGTATATTCCATAATCTGTGCGTTGACCGAGCCTTCAATTTGACGTACGTAAAGAGTCTGTATCTCTACAGCAGGTGGCAATAGTCTGCCCTTGTGTACGGCGCTAAAATTAACCATATCAATAAGATAAATGTGGGGTCCGTAAACTCATTACTCTGCTTGATGATATTAGTATGCTGCAGTGAGACGTAGCTTGGACATTTTCGCTGTGTCCTACTTTTTAATTAATAATTGGACCTTCAAATGTATTTGACATAAATTGCGAATAGAGACCTACGGTTGTTAATAATACACAATCCCTTGTTAACATTCCTTTTTCTCTCCAACTTCTTGTAATAGTCAATGAACTATCTACAAAAAAATAAGGAACATTCTACCTACGTCAAATTGCTCCGACCAGCTAATTGATATTTTGATATATGTCGCGTTGTGTATGCTTCGTAATTTCAAATCAAATAAAGGTATATCCAGAAATTAATAAAATCGATGCTAATTCGAGAAAAGCATTAGAATACAAAGAATATTTGCAGAATTTATTCGTAATCTTTAATTAATAAGTTAAAAGTTTAACACTGAAGTATATAAATAAATATCTATAATGTACGTTTCGCTTTAGGAAACTTTTTCTTATTATTTACTATCTTTTTATTTATTTGAGAGATATTATAATCCTATACATATGCAATGATTACATATTTTGTGACCAACCAATACATCGAGACCCAACGTAATAAGTCGTGTATTCCGCTGCTTCGATTATATATTTTTAATTTATTTTTTTCTTTCTTATGTATTGAAGCACTGTTACTGGTTTTTCAAAATTTGTTTTTTCTCTTTCCAACTAAAATGTTACACTTTATTTGAAGGAAATACGGATATTTTTCCGGAACAAACATCGGAGGTACGCGCAGCACATTGCGCGCACAGTTGTTCCATTATCCGACTTCGTTCATGGGAGGATCGTCATTGGCGCACTCCGGTGCCGTTCCCGCAGAATTTTGCGCTCGAGCGCTGCGATATAATAAGCATTATTATTTAAGCAAAAAAATACTATTTCCAAATCCCGACAGCGCAAGCGTCGGAAATTCAAATCCATCCGTCTCCCGCCGAATCTGGGTGTAAATTGTTCCGCACGCGCGCGCGCGCGGAACAATTTACAGGCACACACTCAAACAAGCGACACGCGTACAGTCAAGTGCGTCTACGATGACGACGACGACGACGCAAATCTCGCGCTCACCTATATATATATATATATATATATATATATATATATATATATATATACACATACATATATATAGCCGTTGAAATACACAATATAACCCGCGCCTGCGTCCCTCAACCCCTGCCCCGTACTCTCCCGTCACTCCTTTCCGCTTTTATCCCCCCGGCTTTTCGATTCAGTGCCGGCGAGTCGTCGTCACCCTAAATCCCTCCCTCCCCCCTCCACCGACCCCCTTTTCGGTTCGCGCGCAAATCGACCGAATGCGGATGGCGAGAGAACGCCCCGGTGATGCGGGGGCGACGGCAGGAGTGGGGAGGAGGGCGCGGGCGGGATGACGGCGGCTCCGTCGTGCTGTTCTCCTCTGTCGCGAGCGCCGCGCGCCGGCGGGCCGCGTCGAGGAAAATTGAAGAATTCAAGGGAGCGGACTGGGGGGGGGGTGGGCGGGAGCGAGGGTGCTGGGTGGAGAGTGCCGAGGGCAACCCCATATACACGGTCGTGAGCATACATAAAAGAGGCGCATTATATATACCGGGAAGTGAATTCCAGGTCTGCGAGCGCGCGAATTTGCTGCCATTATGCACGGGGCGAAAATGGGGGAGGGGGGTCGCGGGGGCGTTTCGTGCGTCGCGCCGGCCGACCGAAGCGCATTGTTATATTTGTACAAAGTGCGCTCTTGCGCGCCGATTGAAATTGAGAACTGTGAGGAATTTCTCGACGGAGGGGGCAGGGGGAGAGGGGTTGTTGCTTTAATTATAACGCTCGATCGAGTCGCCGATAAATAGAGCGTGGAATGCGACCGGTATCGAAGCTTAATCGCGAAGATGTTTGTTCGCACGTAGGGATATAATTATTGCTATCCAACTTTAGTTGAATGAGTTTTTATAAATGTTTTTACGGTTTGTTATGTATATTGTATTGCTAATGTTGTCTCGGCGATCAGAGTTTCATTGTTGACTTTGCAGAATATATATATATATATATATATATATATATATATATATATATATATGTATAAGTGAAAATTAATTTTGTTTTATACAGTATTGATATTTGAGATTTTATGGAGGTTGTCATAAATACGATCAGTCTGTTGATCATTATGAGCGTATATTTGGCTTATAAAAATGACTGTACAGCCGATAAAACTATTAGAAATTTGCTGTCTTGCGAAGCCATGCGATTATCCGAATCTCGAGCCGTGACACGCAGAGTCCTCCAAGGCCTCGGTCTCAAACAGCTTTCGCGCCCTTCCACAGCGCGAGGATCTCGTGAATTCCGAATCTCGGTTCCATCCGCTACGCTAGTCCACGGCTGCTCGCCTCGAAACTACAGCGAATGCAATCGGAAAGCAGACAAGTCAGGGAGGAGGGGGGGGTTATGACTTTTCTACTTTCGTTGGGCGTTTTATTGAAAATCGATCCTTTATAACGGTTATTTAGCCGAGGTCGCGACCGAAACGTGGCATCGGCGTCAGGAAGGTTCATTCCGCAGATCATTCGGGTGTTACGTTATTTCGTTCATTTCATTTGAATATTTGGACGAGGCATTAAAGCTCCGATTTCTTAAAACTACGCTCCATTAAAACTATAATTCAATACACATTGGACGAATAATAAATTTTATTTTCATCAAGATTTTTTTACATCCTTAAGTTAGAAAAAAACCTAGGTTTCTTTACATAGATACAAATTGCAATTTTTTGAAATACTGAAAAGTTTACTATTTGATTGACTACCAACGGAATCACGTTTGTTACAATCACCTTACGGTACTATAAATACACAATCGCATTAATCATCCGTGAAAATGGGTGATTTTTCGGCTTTCGATTCCGTCCGAATCATCAATTATATATATATATATATATATATATATATATATATATATATATATATATACGACTCCGAACTGCTTACTCGTACAGCGCTCGCAACAAATTTCAATTCGAACTTATTTTGATTGCTCCTCTCGCACTTTCGCTCGCCCCGCTGCTATTGACGATATCATTAAGCTTGAGTTAAAGCGCCCTCTCGCAGCTCCAGAAAAGATCGTTAATGTGGATGAGTGCGGGAATAAGTGGGGAAAGGGGGGTGGCGAAGCTGTCGGGGGAGGGCAGCAAAAGGAAGAAGAAGCAGGGACGAACCAATAGACCCTTACGCGTTCGAACGCTCAACTGTAAATCGAGGGTGAGAGAGAGAGAGAGAGAGAGAGAGAGAGAGAGAGAGAGAGTGGATAAAACGAAGTTTTTCCTACTCCAACTGTAAAATTTAATGGGTTTGTCCGTGGAGAAATTAAACTGGAAGAAGATAACAAATTCGATAGTAATATCTTCTTCGTTTGCGAACTTTTCGAATTCACGAGTTTATCGGCTGCGTTCCGGCGAGAATTCTGGTGCACTGGCAAATATGTAACATGTGAGTATAATTAAAGTTGAAATTAGTCCCGTGTTCCATAAATATAAGAAGAACTCGTTACAATTTCTAATTATAGGATCAAAACTCCATGCGAAGATTTTTTCAAAAATTAATTCTTTCTTTGGCTCGATTCATAGTTTTGCTATTTAAAAAAAAATAAAATCAATGTCACCCAGCAGTTTTAAGGCAAATAATCCTTCTACCCTCGCTCCCACTTCGGAATTCGGCAGCCGAGCCTTATCTGTCCCATTTTTCTGCGCACGAACGATGGAAATAAACTTCTCGCTGGGGCGTATAAACGTCGCGCTAAGGAAAAACTGCCTGTCGCACGCGCGCGACGGATTGGATTTCGAATGCGGCTGCGTCAATTACAGATCAGAATCACGCGCGCGAACCGCGAAAGTATATCAGTAGGATGGGGAAGAGGGCGGAGGAGCACGATAATGGAAGTATTAAAATAGAACAATGGAACGCGAGGATGGAACGAGGATATATATATACATATATATACATATATAACAGCCTCTCTCTCTCACCCTCTTTCGCTATTTCTTTGCCAATTAATCAATCCACGGTAGGGCGACGAGCATTCGGATACATTATATATTATGTTTGAATTTTACGGAAGTAGCAAGAGGCCGATCGCACCCGGCGTGGAGACGGAGGAAAAGACTGAGGGGGCGAGGAAAGGCGTGAAAATCAGCGTTGTCAACGCTAAATAAAACGGTATTCCGTAAGCGATGCTTCATTATATGGATTTTCAAGAAATTGATCTGCGAAAGCTGCGCCTTGCTCGTTCCGTTCTGGGATCGCGATCGCGTGCTTATTCAATTGGTAACCGTCAAGCTGCGAAGCTTTTCACCTTCTGTGCGGCTGGAGGAACGAATGCGATGAAAATAGAAATGGAATATAGGATTTGAGATGGAAGTAAAAATTTATAGTTAGGTTTGATTTGAATTTCATATATATATATGCATTTAAGCTCTCGCTTGTCATTCATATCGGTGCATCGGATCTATCGAACATTCTTGTATTATTTATCGTCTGGGGAAATTTTCCTGATAATTTTTATAACTCTAAAAAAAATAAAAAAATCAAATATTAGACGAAAAACACAAAACACCCTCGTCGGCGTCCATGGGCTACATAGAATTTTTACATTTCGAACACCACGAAAAATTTTTCGTCAATGAACAATTGTCGTGATACGGTCGATTTTAATTATTGCAACGTTCAAATAACATACAGTTTCGATGGAATTAAAGAGAGCAAAAAATTGACACTCAGAAGGCAGACTAAACTCTACAGAACGATTTTCACGAGCTGAGAACGAATTTCCGACGTTCCAAATTCGTTTTTTGCGTCTGTTTCACATCATTTTTTTATTTACTGATGCAAAAACACGAATTTCAGGTAGGTCGATAACATAGAAACAACAAATTTTTTCATAAAAAATTACAGAGATGTGCTTAAAGTATTCATTCTTTCCTTTTTAAATGTCATGTAAATATATTTCTTTTTTCACTGAAATTTTCCAGTATAAGTATAATTCTGAAATATGTAAATTTTCCAATACGATTCAGACAGAACAAAAACGAATCACAGTCGATAAGAACTTACCCAGAATCCAAACGAAACAGTTATCAAGTGTACTGAACATTTATCGAGTGTACTGAACACGAATCTTTATCCAAGTTTTTCAAAAAAAAGGTATTAAGCTACACTTCTGGTTCTTTCCTCTGCAAGCGAACTTCGTGGTATGCATATGGTCAAAAAACTTCGGAAATGAATAAAGTCTGATTTCTGAACGCGGATGTTTATTATGAATTCTGAAAACTGTACAATATAATTTCAATAGATATCATGAATACGTATAAAAATATATATTTTGTTCAGAAACTCATTTGAATCCACGTATATATATATATATATATATATATATATATGTAGCATATACATACGCATACATCCAGGCACATATAACATAAGGTGAGTATCAATTCCGAGATACGACAGCGATTAATGATAACGAACATCTTACGTGCACAGTCTTATCGACCGGGCCTTTTTCTACTGAATCGCTTAATATACTCATCGTCGGGCCTTTTAGGACTTTCTTTGTGATCCTACAAGAGTCGCAAATTATAGCTTTCAATGAGCATTCTCTTTAAGACCATCGAAGCTCTCTCGTTTAAATTATTTAATGCCCGCTGTATTATATATATATATATCCGTCTAGTCGGAACGTCGCGCTCGCAAAATCTCGGCGCAGATCTAAAGAGACTTTCTCTGAATGTATGGGATGGTGCAACGCGCGCGGTAGCTCGGCACGGAGAGGAAAAAGGGATATACGGCCGCGCGCGCCCGAGTCCATCTGATAAGGGCGAAGAGAGGAAACAGAGAGGCGGGCCCGCATTATGGTTTCTTTCCGCACTGGCTGTACTTGTGTAGGCGAGGGCGCGCGCACAGGCACACACACGACACACACACACACACACGCGCGCGCGCGCATAATCAGCATGCGCGGTCTTTACGCAGACCTCGAGCTGCACGGTACACCGACTACCCCCGAGCTATAGATAGCAGCGCCCGAGTCGGTAATACGGCTTGGAAGCGACCGAGAGGGGGGAAGAGAAAGAACGATGCGAGGGGGTCGTCAGCGATACGACTATATGGGCGGGAGGGGGATAGGGTGGTTAGTAGCGCGACGGGGGATGAGAGAAGAGAGACCGAGAGAAAGAGAGAGAGCGACCGAGAACTCGGTCGATTGTGCAGGAAAATTCCCCGTGCTATCCCTCTTCTGCCTTTCTTTCTTCGTTTCTCTTGTTTATATATATATATATATATATATATATATATATATATATATATTTATATATATTTATTTATATATGTGTGTGTGTGCATATATGCATGCATAAGGGTGGGTATGTGTGTATGACTGAGATAAAGTCACTATCAGCACTGTGGTTTTCCCGCGCAGGCCGGCAGTCAGCCACCTTCGTTACTGCGGTTGTATGTAGTACATTTCTATTTTAAGAGAGACGAGCTTCGTCTTGATATCCCTATTTAGCTCCGTATTTTTTTCTTCTTCATCATAGCACATGGCACTCCCGTCGGTTCCTCGCCTTGAGGTTTCTTGTAACGCCGGGCACGCGGATTTCTTTCGTCAATTTGTTTTTTGCCTTGCCTTTTTACCCTCGGTCCTGGCCGGGCACTGACGGGCTTGTCGAGGACGGACTTTTCTTTCTCAATCGAGCTTCCGAGAGCCAGCCTGCGGGATTTTTTCCTATTTCACTGATTTACGTAGTTCTTTGTGTTTTCGAAAGAAGCACTTTGTTGTGCAACTGGTTAATTATCGATCGTTTTTTATTCAAAAGAGGATTTTCGTATTCATTAAGATTTTACAGAGGGTTGATTTTGAAATAATTTGGAATATCGGTAAAGTTTTTTCATTCAACACTCTTTATTGCAGGAGTCTTCTTTTATATTATATAACAAGAATATGTTGACAAATGTGCAATTAATTATAACATAGTAGACATGATTTGTTATTAAATCAATCCATATATTTATTTTATTTCTGTTTTTTTTTGGTTTTGAATTATATTCAAGAAAATTATTTGTATTAAATATATTGAAAATTTAGAAAGATGTTTTATTGCAATGGATAAGAATTTTGTCATTTCTAGTGCTACGAATTGAGAGCGAAGTATAAAGTTCTTTTTTTCGTGTTATAATAAATTAGATTGAATAAAAAAAAATCCTTTACTAAATTTTTCTAAATATTATATTTATATTTATGAAACTCGAGAGAGAAATGTCTTGTCTTCGTAATTCACGGAGAAACCGAATCATAATAAATTAATCGAACTGTTCAAATTTCGAAATAGCATTTCTATCATTCCGTTTAATTCAACGATTTATATCAAAATAGATATATTATTGAACAATGTACAAAATACATGTGAAAGTATACATTAATATACTTCAGTAATATATTTCATTATCAATAGAATGTTTTCCAAATTTTTGGAAAAATAATACGCGCAATTCTAATGAAAAATGTCCAATTCCTTACAAATTTTATGGCTAATATTGTCAGTGTAATTTGTTACGTCAGGTGATTAAAAGTAATTTTTTACGAAAATTCATCTGCAACGAAAAAAAAACTCTCTCTGCGTGTATTTATACCAAGGATATATACATGCATATACATTCCAAACGGACTAATCGTGCCGCGATAACGTCGATTCGAATGCCCGTCGCGCGAATTTGGACAAATGCGGCCTCATCGGGATTCGTGCAACGATGCTCGGGGGACCGTGCGCAGAAGACAAGGGACACGGGCCGTTTCGTCGATTTGATTCCGAATAATTAAAATATCTCGTTAAGGACGCTTTCGCGCAAAGTGTGCGGTCAAAATGGTGTGTGTGTGTGTGTGTGTGTGTGTGTGTGTGTGTGTGTGTGTGTGTGTGTGTGTGTGTCTATGTGTATATATATAAATGTGCCTACATTGCAGAACGGCCGGACAATGGGGTCGACAATGCGCAGCTTTCACGCCTACTCGAGCAGCTTCGCGCGCGGTTCTCCGGTACAACAGTAGTGCGCTTTAAACTGTTCTCGGACGATAACGAGGCGAGAGTTCAAAGAGAGGGAAAGAGAGAGAGAGAGAGAGAAGAGAGAGAGAGAGAGAGGCGAAAGCGACGATCGAGGGTGGCTGCATTTAAAGAGGTATTTTTCAGCCCCAGGGAAGGATGTTCTAATGGGGCTTCTAGACTTGGGCGGGGGAGAGTCAGTGTTTTGTTTCTAATGGGGATGCTAGACATTGGTAGAGTGAAATAGAGAGAGAGAGAGAGAGAGAGAATGGCTGTTCGAAGAGGGTGTGCATTCGTACGAAAGCGTACCGTGACGGACGAAAGTTTACGCTTAGTTTTGAAGTGGGCGGTGAACAGCGAGTTAATGTTGGTGACACATTACCATCTATGTAGTAGCTGTTCTTTCGCGTTTTTCTTTGACATACTGTGCATTGTTTTTCCGATATAAATAAATTATTTTCAATGGACAATTCCAATTCGATCGTTATTTCGTTGTTCCGTAATTATTAAATTTTAGTACTCTCAACAAATCGTAAACATTTTTTTTTAACATTTAGTCCGAAAAACTTCAACTTTAGTCTCTGACTTAATAAGTTTCACGATCGTATTATCGTTTTATACGATTACCTAAATCTTTCACATCGAGTAAAAATTTCTCGAATTAATGGATGTCGTTTAACTTTTCGTTAAACTTTTTCCTGGACAATTATTCATCAGAGAAAAGGAAATTCCATTTGAAAATTCGAATATTCTTGTATACTACACTCATATATAATATACGCATACGTCTATTGCATTAGAGAAATTTACTATCGCGATCCAAAACATTTTCAAAATGTAACTGCATTTATATTTCAGCGGAGATTTGCGAGTCTGACGGTCTGGTCGGCGGGCCGATACACACGAGTATATTTCTTATCTTATTGTGCAATTTCTCGGGCTGTAAAGTAGATTTACGGATACGGGAAAATAGGGCATAATATATTATTCTCTCGTTTTCCTTTCCATCTCTCGAGTTAACTACTAGTCGTGTATAGTCGAGAGAGTCAGGAATAATTGAAACCGCGTGGGATTTCGCAATAATTTCGAAAAGATAATGTTTTTGTACGTGTAACTTGCAGGGAAAAATATGAGCACGACATGATTTTTGCATATTGTCAAATTAATAAATAACGAAGGTATGTATTGTCTATTGTTTTTCAAAAAAAAATGTGAATTTTGCGGAATCCATCTGTAAGATTGGTCAATTGCGTTAAAATTTTGATATTCGAGGTTATGTACCGGAAAGAAGACGATTTTAAACATTTTTGAGGTTATGCACGAGTTCGTCAAAATATTATGACTATAACGATTTTACTATTTAGGCTTTTCAAATGGCCATGACTCGATAAAAAACATATCATGTCATATACGTGATTATTTGAATAGATTTGGAAATATTAGAGTATTATTAAATGAAACCGTATCTCAAATAGAACTATAAAATGCTCTAGGGTTTCTGGAAAATTTCTGAAAAAAAAACCGTTTTGCGAGTGTATATCTCTCAGATTCTCCAAGCGATTGATTCGTTTATAGTAATTGGTAAACTGTAGCGTCCTGGACTTACATCGAAATATTGACGCGCGACATCGATCGAGCATCGGTATGCCCCGAAATGCAAATGCCAATCCTTCGCGCGCGGTATCTCGTAAAATCAAGTTTCCTCGGGCCTCTGTAATAAGAAACGAGAGCGAGAGAGAGAGAGAGAGACAAAAACAGAGGAAGACAGGGACAGAGAGAAAGAGAGAGGGGGCAGGAGAGACAGAGAGGGACCATCGGGCGAAAATTTCACCCGTGGCACCGTAGGGGACCTTATCGAAACCGCTCGGCCCGCGCATTCTGCAGAGCCGACGGTAGCCGCAACCGCGGCAAAGAGCCGGGTCGAAATTTATCGCCACTCCGGCTGGACTTTATCGTCCCGGAGGGATTCTCCCTCGGATAAGAGAATGAGGAAACTCGCGGCCTGGGCGAGTGGAAGACCAGTCGTCGGAGGGTTGGTTTTCACTCTCTGTACTTCTCTCTCTCTCTCTCTCTCTCTCTCTCGCTGCCTCTGTCTTTCTTTTTCTCTGTCTCTCTCTCGCATTTTCTACACTCGATTTTGCAATCAATGGCTATGATATCCGGTTATTGAAAAGCGGAGAAGAGCGACTCCGGTGCTCGATATATATATATATATATATATATATATATATATATATATAATATATATGCGTTAACGTCCGGTGCTCGCAAATATAGGGACGGTGCGTAAAACCGTGATTTATTAGTTTATACCGGCGTCGCGCCACGCGCTCACACACGCGCACACACACACACGTCTCTACTCCTGCTCGCGAGCACGACAGCGAGAATATGCGAGTGGTCTCTTTGAACACTGCGGAGACGTGGAAATGTTTGTGAAGTATTTTTTTCGAGACGTGTCCTTCGGAGGTGCGTATTAGCTTATGAGTATAAATTACAACTGAGAAAAGTTGCGAAAGGCCGAGGCGAGGTTGTCGTTCTTATGGTTTTTTTTTTCAAGTAATTTTGTAAGTGTATCAAAATGTACTTTCTTGATTTATTAAGCCAAAGTCATAGGTATATTCGAAAATAAAATGCTTGAATTAAAATATACTATACTTTATATAGAACAAGTACCCGTTCTGTAAAAAAAATATATATAGATAGCCTTAGATTTCCACGTTAACCATACAATTACATTTCATGTAACTACAAAAGCTAAATAACAATAATTTTAATTTTTTTGTATATTTCTTAATTGAATGTAAAAATCTGTACAGTTCAATTTCGATAAATGAAGGAACAAGTCGAGAGTTAGCCAGTTTTTATACAAATTTAATGTATTGAAAGTCACAATTTCGCCGATAACATTTCGCGATGAAAGACTTCCTCGGCGTTTTTCTAGAAACGAATATTTTTCATAAATCTCGCTTCGCTCTGACGGATCAGCGTAAAAACCTACTTTGTCGTACATTGCGAGAGGGAAGAAAATCCATATACGAGTAATAAGAAACGTTCGGCTGAGCAGATAGGTTAATATTAGTCAAAATGATAAATTTGTCGGTGCTTCGCTCGATTTATTAACCCTCTGACGGCGGTTATTTCTTCTTTTTTTTTTTATTCGTCGAACCAATGTAACTTTCCCATATCGATGTTTTCAAAGTACTGGTATATGCGATCCGATCGTGGCAGAGCGCCACATAGGGGCATCTCAGAAAACGGTCGGCGCAAAAGAGCAGTTGAACATTTCGAATATTAAAAAAGAAACTTGTTGTAAGTGTTTTGAATGTTGATGCAAAGGATCGTGGTACTTTTATCCATTTCAAAAAAAATGTCGGGATATACGTAGCGGCTTTTTTGTGAATTTTTATAATTATCAATATTAATACTATAATCAAATCTTACTATATATATAGGATACGAATACATTTTCCAGATTGGTCATTCTTCAGCTCAGATTCATTTTCAGCTTGGCATAATGCTTCGAGATCGATGATACCATTTAGAGATGTGAAAAAACTATTATAGAGTTTTCGTATCTCTGATTCTGAGCTCTAAGTTAATTGTCCTCGATTCAACCTTACCAGTTACTATACACCTAATAGCAAAGCTCAAAATAAATACTGATAACCAAAAATTAGAAACATTGATATGATGCTTATTTATACGGCATAGCGTAAATTTGAGTTTATTATTTTTATTGAAATTATGGAACGATACAATAAACCAAATAATTCATCTCAATTTTTCTAATAAACAGTCATATTCAGCAGATCAATACATGCCGAACATCATTTATTAATAAATATCATTTCAGACATATTTCACCTCAAATCTTTACTATGCACACATGATGAATGATCTCAGTTTGACCGAAGTATGATACAATAAACTGATACTCAGCACGTTAACGTAGAGAGATAATGAGAATAATACAGCTCGCGAAAATAATTCGGTTTTACACATCCTGTAGCCACTTGGCGTCATCCTAGCCGTCCGAAGATGAACGTAACAGAAATAATGCGTGAAAAATTCCAAAACTTGCGTAAAACACGATCTAAGACGTCTGAGAGCCTCAATTAATGGATGAGCGCTAAAAACGTCCCGTATCGAAATAGACTTAGCAGAGCTTTGCACGCCAGGTACAACTGAAGGCAAATGCCGCGCGGCGGATGAAATCATCGTAAATCCGATCATCGTAAAGCCCCGTAGCCCCGATCACGACTCGCAAGAATGTTAAGAAACGCCCGGTGGCCCGTGCGCCGAAAAGAGACCGCGCGTAATAATATCTATAAAGCGAGTTTATATTCCTCCGCGGGAGCGAAGCGTCGACTTTTATGGAATGAAGGGGGGTCTTCTTCATCCGCCCCCCCCCGCTCCGCCCAAACCCACCTTCTCCTCCTCTCACTGCGCGAGAGTTCATTACAGGAGCTTATCACCGCGAGTCGAGTGATGCAAGGCAAAGGATTATCTGCGTTTTTTCTCGGAAAAAGTTGTATGATTCTCTCCCATTCTAATATTTTCAGTAATATTAAAATGATTTTCGATAACTCTTTTAATAGAAGTAGATAAAATAGATTAAATCAGTATGAGATTGCGTTAGATTTATGTTCGTACAAAAATTTTGCGTAAATTTTTAAAGAAAAGATTTTGTTCATCGCACTGCTTTCTTTCACAGCCAATAGTAGCGAAATACGCAACTGCTTAGAAAAAAAATCTTTTTCAGCTTTTTCAAAATTTCATTGTAAAGCAGCGTAGAGGAGCAATTACAGGCTAAAATAAACAAAAAAGAAAAAAAAACCTTATAAGCTTTATCCGTTACTCTATTTTCAATATCGACAGACTGCGGCAATCGCTTTTTTTTTATTTGGCGAGTAGACTGCGCCATATCGTAAATCAATACTGATGCATGTCGGAGTTTTACATATACGAGAAAAATATACGAACTGTTCCGTAAAATATGAAAAAAAAAATGCTCGATTAAACGGATTGAAAACAGTACGAAAAAAATCTTGCGTTCGTCGTCACTTGGTGCGTATAATCAGCCGATAATTAATAAACGTATTATGGGAGTATGGAAAAGCTTGGAAAAAGTGAATTTATTTATAGTCGCGTATACGAGTGGCGCAACATTCGATATTGACAACGTTGCTATGAAACTTTTGAATAAAATATCAATTTTTCAATTTCACGAATTTTATTATTAAAAGCTATTGATTAATTTATTGCGGAGCAAATTTACAAAGTCGGGACGGGAGTGGGAGTAATATTTTCACGCTTACACGTGATACCTTTCAACAGGGCTGAAACAGCCGGTTCGCTTTTTAAAACATGTACGTTAATCAATCCTTTCTCTGAAATCCGTTCAGTCGCTATTATGCCGAAAGATTCTGAATTATATATAGACGTCCGAAAGACGCAAACGAAATGCGCCTTTCATCGCGAGTTTCCAACGCACTCTCTCGACAAAAATTAACGATCAGCCGAACTTCCATACCCTTCGCTCATGCTACGGATCGTAATCCAAGTCTTCGATCGCGCATACATCCATATACTGTTAAAATTCCTCTCCACGGAGTTTCTATACCGTACATAAAAGATCGCTTCCAAGCGGCGCGTTCTTACGCGGAATGCGAGGAGAGCTTTTAGAGGGCTCCGCTCGAGAGCAGAAAGCTTAGTGCTTTTCAATCGGCCGTGTAAAGGAGTAATGCAGTGGAATCAACAGATGTAGATTTTTCGATGGATTCAGTTGGGTATTTATAACGATGTATCGATCGAGCGTATCGTAGATTTTCTTTCGTCGCTTTGAGCACTTTACGACGACTATCTAATATTTCATATATAAGTTAAATAAAAGAATTAAGAGTCTTCTAAAAAGTTGGTTAATAAACATTTTAAGTCTTTCTTTTGAGGTAACTCGACTAATGATGATTATAAAAGACATTAATGATTCAAAATACGATAAAAGGACATTATGAATATAACAGTAAAACCGAAGCCGTTTTTATGAATTCTTTTACATAATTCTCATCTGGATCTTATCGGATGAAAAATTATTTATTAGTACTGTAACTTTTGAACTTATAGTCAACTAGATATAAGATAAAGAATTATCCTTTGAATCAGAATTACTGCGTAGTTCTAATAGGCGGTGACGCGTGGAGTTGCAAACCAACAGCCCGAGAAAAATTGAACCTATCATTATTAACGTTTCGGAGTCTTGTTCAGGATAAGACCTCTGGAGCTGACTACTAAAACAGACGTTTCCAAAACGGTAATTAAAACTTCTATGTGCTGCGTAAGGGGAAAGACAGACGCATACACGGATTGTCCAGATATATTCAGGATAAATCGAGGGAAACGATTATGTTTGACAAGAAATATAAAGTCAGTATAGTCGGTCTGGAGCACTCTCCAAGTAAGCAGAGCTAATCCGAGCGTTGTCGGAGACGCAAAAAAGTAGTTACATGAGGATTTCATTTGGATCGAAACTTCAGGCGATCCTGTGTCTGGTCAAATTATAGCTGTCATTCGATAATTCAAGGAGCTGTGAAACTGTGAATGTAAATAGGAACAACTGTATATTCGGTCGATTACTCAAGCAGCCCCGTAGGTCTTTGTCGAATTCGCGACATCTTACCAGCAATTCGAGGGAGCGCTTAATCGCCTGGCGGAGAATCATACACCTGTCCGGACTGTTCTGTATCTACCGTCTATAAGCTCTATCTTTGAGAGTAACTTTCGCGAACGGATTAGCCCAGCATGGATTCGACTGAGAAGATCCTGGAATCTGATTCAATGAACGGTAATCGTAGTTATCGCGTCGATGGCCAGATACAGGAGTGTCGGCTTTTACAAGGACGACTCGCGTGGAACCGCGCACAAAAGAATATCGCAACAAATCAGGATACTAGTGGGGCGTACTTATAAATACTTAGAGATGATAGTGGTATGTGAGATATGTGGTCAAATTAAACAGGGAATTAGTTTAGATAAATATTGGCAAAATCTGTCCACGTCGAATACAATTGCCTCGCAGTGCTAAAGACGAGTTTTTCTCCCGGTAAGGTTCTCTGCAATTGGACAAGGTGTTCAGGATATAAGCTACCCGGATAATTTAACCTTATTATGGATTACGGATTTTGGGGGCTGTATCAGCTCCGATGGCCTGCTCCCCCCGCATTTTTTGGATCGGGTTAAAAAAGTTTTCCTCTTTTAGATTACCAAAGATCTTCAATTACATTTCCTGTGATTGTCAATTTTTATGATTACCTTTCTTCGGCAATGCAATCGTTTGATTGCAAAAGTTTTCAAGCAAAAACTCATTAGGTTTATTTAAAGAATTAACTTTCAAAAAAATTTTAGTACTTGTATATGACTTTTACAGTTCAGGTATTTTTCTCGACGTTTAAATTTGTTCTTTTTTCATGAAATTTATATATAATTTTATAGATGTAGAATTCGTTAAACAAGTCTTGAAAATGATTATTAAAATCGTCTTTGTAAAAAGTTTGAATAATTCAAGAAAAATTCCAACCGTTAATATTTTAAAAAAAATAAATAAACAAATAAAGTCAATATTTTAAATACCTATTTATTCGGTCAGTGAATTGAAATTGTAATTAATCGCTTCATAAGAAGAAGGATTCTGTGCATATTAAATCTAAATTAAATAATAAAATTTACATGCACATAATAATATATATATAAATTCTCAACTTATAATTAAATACTAAAAAACTCTGACACGTATTTAACTAAATTAATAATTACAAGTAATTATAATATAATTGTAATATTACAACTTATTTGCTAATAATTTAAGTAATTGATAGTTCAGAAAAATCTTCATTAAAATTCTAACTATATGCTATTTCAATATTTGCTCGAGGCTTCACAGTAATAGTTTACAATCATAAGTGTAATAAGTGGACAAATGTTGTATTATTTGAATGAATGAATTGGTAAACATTAAATATTCCTAAGCTAAACACACGATTAAGTAAACAACCATCATTGTATGGAAATACGCATAGTATTTTTTGAAGTTTAAAGACAATATTACCATTACGACTCGTTTTTATTAAAGCCGTATGAGAAAATATGGTTCTGCCGGGCTTTTTTCCGCGCGCCTCTCATTATTATGAAAATACGCGCGGGACGAATGAGTTCGTTACGCAAACCGGCCGGCGTATAAGAGAAAGGCGAGTTGCGGTGAAACTGAATTTCAAAAAAAAAAAAAAAAATTAGAATAGAGAGACAGAGAGAGAGAGAGAGAGAGAGAGAGAGAGAGAAAGAGAGAGAAGTTAGTCTCACCGCACTTAATCCCGAGCGGGAAAGTCGGTCAAAAAGAGACCAACTCCCATCAGAGGTATGCTGCGCGCGGTGCGCAAAGCGGGCGCGCCGGGGCAATTTGCAGTGGGTACCTGCGCCAAGGAAAATTTACTTATATATATATATATATATATATATATATATATATATATATATATATGTATATATAGCAGCTCGCGGCGTCGTTTAAGCAAATTTTCTCAAATTACTCGTCTCTCCTAGCTTCGCATATATCCATTGTATAAATATATATATATATATATATATATATATATATATATATATATATATATATATAGACCAAATCGCGCGCTCCTCGTCGTAATCGCCCTCGAAATTACGAGCGTCGAGGGTATTAGGCATAATAATAATAATAATAATAATAGCAACGGCAGCAGCAGCGAACGATCGGCAATAATGCTCGGCATCGGGTGTGCGCAATTAAAAACCCGGACAGAATGAACTGGGAGGGACGGGCCGGGCGAGTAGGTGGCCTGGCAGAAGGGGGGGGGCGACCGAGGCAAGAGAATCTACCGTTAAACGCACGTTGCGCGCCTTGTTTCACGGATTTTATAGTAGCGCTCCGCCGATATACCGCGATGCATAATGCATGAAGAGGGGAAAGAGAGAGAGAGAGAGAGAGAGAGAGAGAGAGAGAGCGAGACGGAGCTCGCTCCCTCCTCCCACGCTCTAAATTTCCGCGACGGTATTTCGCGCGCGGTGGCGTAGGGATGGAGCATGGGGGATAGGGTGGGGTTGGTTGTAAATTTTTTTTTCTTCGTTTCCGACGATGTTTCTGAATAGGACGGGCTCTGCTTCGTTTGAGAATTAAATTTACTTCCGATGAGGCTTTTAGTGTACATGTGTAAATACGTAATATGCATGTCAAAAAGCGTGCGCGAAAATTAATATGTTTTTCAAGTTTTGACGATCATGCCTTGTACCATTCGCGTTGAACTTGAACCGCGCAATACAATTGATTCTCTTTGATTCGCCAGCTCTGGATCTCTGGAATTAATATATCGTATATATTTGTTCCAATGGTTTTGCAAGCAACTCATCTACATTTACGACCGAAGTACATTATTATTACAGTTTTTCAAACTTTCCAATGAAGCTCTGATAAAATTCTTCACTATGATAAATTTAACTAACAATTAAAATGAATTGTAGCGCTCAAATATATAAAATGTTCAGAAATCAAATCCACTTCTACAAAGAAGAAATTTCTGTATATCTTCGATTACAAATATGTGTCTTAAAAATAAAGCTAATGTGGTGTATGGAAATGCATTTCCCAGTTTCTAACTCGGTTGGATTGTCAATACAGTAAATAAATTTAAATTGGCTCAATCGATTAAAATACAGTCAACGCAACAATCTGCCAAATATTATACGCGATCTCTATAGTTACTTCGAAATTTTTAGAAAACTACTGAAATTCGAAAATGCCCCCTTTTATAATTTATCTAAAGTCAATGCCGTTCGAGAAACTACACGTATTACGCTAATACAAGCCAAATCCCTGCCCAATCCAACAACTCGACATCTCTCTCGGGTTAACGATCGAAAGCCCCCGCTCCACCTACCTTATAACGATTAAACTCACAAAATTAACCCCCCCCCCTTTTCCTCCCGCTCCGCCGAGGCTCTTCGAGCTAATCCAAAATTATCCTTGATTCGTATTTAACGGCGAGAAATTAAATTAACCAAGTGAGTATGTACGCGCAACCCCCCCCCCCCGGCGCCTACTGTGGAGCGCAGAAAAAGGGCGCTTTTAAGTAAATCAGTAGGTCTCCCGTCGCGTTCGCGGGTACGAAGCGCGTTCTCTAGTAGGATAAAATCAAGGGGAAATTTTCCGATACAGCGGCCTCGACTCCTGCCCGGACCGAGCGCCCGAGAGCGCTTTCTCTCTCTCTCTCTCTCTCTCTCTCTCTCTCTCTCTCTCTCTCTCTTTCTCGTATAGAACAGGCAAACATTTCTTCTTCACTTTACGATGGCGTGCGAAGCTTTTTTTTCGGCTACGACGTCGGGAGCGAGCGGGGACGGGTCGCCCGCGCGCTTTAACGCAAAGCAGTCTAACAGAGAACGATAAGGTCGTGTCTGAGAATTCGCGCGAGGCAACGGGAAGATTTGAATTTACAACACGGCTCGTTTCGACTTTGCGAGAATGTTCGTAGGATTTGGAGGGGGGGGGGTGACGATGCACCGATGTCAGAAAGATCAAGTTGATTTGTTTCAGCGTGAGCTCTTAATGTTATATACTATTGTAGTTATCGATGTGACGCTCTTGAGCTTTATCAGTCAATAATTAGATTGATTATATGTACTTGAATATAGGATAAAAGTGCTTGGGTATGGCTTTCTAGCGGCAAATATACAAGACGAAAAATTTGAAGAGAAGGACTTTGTAAATTTAGATCGACAGCGATATGAAACGATGAGCGATGTGAGAGCATTTTATCGAAAAATTGGCTTTTCGATCGGTGATTTTCGATAATACGTAGTCTTTTCACCGTTGCTTAAACACAAAAGATCATCAATTAAAGCATTGAGTCAAAAAGAAATTCAGTCTAATAAATAGAATACTAGTTATGGTAAATTTCCAAGAATTAATAAGACATTGTTTTACAGAACTTAAGTATGGATTTTTTTCTGATATAATCTTTACTAAGATTATATAATCAATGAAAGAACGCGTAATTAAAACGAGTACATTTACATATAAAAATGAATTTGTTGCTATTGAATGACAACAAAAGTTTTTTTTATTTATTTCCTGTCGCTTAGTTCTAACTGCTTTATTTAAAAAAAACGAAAAGACAATTTAACTTAATTTTACTAATAACACTCCAGTAATACTGGAACAACGAACCGTTACGATTTTTATGCTCGTAAAAATCTTCGCGATTCCTTCCATTGGATCGTGTATCTATCTATATATATATATGGCAGAGGGAGCAATCGATTTCGGGAGGAGTTTCTTACTCTGGTGCTCAATTTGGATTAGTTGGGGTTCAGTACGCTCAATGAATCAGGACGACTTCTCGTAGCTCCAAGTATATAGATAGCTAAGAAATCACGGATCTCAGATATTACCTTTAATTACAGGACGCTCTGTACAATTAAGCTTGGACGTAAATACTTCTTTTTTAATTAAAAAAAAAAAATTAATTGATAATACACGCGGTTTTTGAAAAATTAACAAGCTACGATTGCGCTTTTTATTTCTTTAATTTTTAAATAATGCTCTTATTTAATAATTATTTTTATCAAACACGAATATAGGAAATTAGTTAAATGCGACAATTGGTATTTCTTGCAATAGATAAAGTTATTAAATTCCTAATTCAATAAAATTTTCCAACGATTACTAATTTGAGTTTTTATTGTTGTCGTTCAGGCAAGCTATTTACATAATTTTGAAAGAATTTCGTACTGTAAAATTGTACCTTTTTTTGCAAACAAGGCAATTTCATAAATCTCTCTTAATGTCTTCGTTGGATGAATTATTTGGCCTTAGTTTGAAAATTAATCTTTTTTAATCCCCGTGCCTGCAGGCGCAGCTGTTGTTCATTTCATACTTGTTATATTATTCATTTAATCAAACAAGATTTTAAGAAGCACTTATTAAGAGTATGAAAGGTGAAACTTTTTGCAGTTACGCCCGAGCGTTTCGCTCTTTATAGGCAAAAAGAAAACAAAAAATTTAACTGAATTTTTATCAATAATTGAAGAGGGCAGGAATTCGAGTTTTATAACCCTTCATTATGTAAGTATTTTATAAATTATGCAAAAAAAAGCAAAATCTATAAATTGCCATTTTTTAAATCGTTGAAAAAAAGAGACATTATAGAAAGTTAATTTGCGTATTTATAAAAAATACTTCATTAAGATGTGCATTTAAAGAAATCAAATTTATAAATATTTTTATTGGTTTTACAGTCTTTATACTATAATATATTAGCTAAAATAATGACAGTCAGACTAATCTTGTTTATATTCACCCCCGAAGAATTTGAAATAAAACTTATTAATACCATAAATTATATTAAAAAATCAAAATAAAAATAAAATAAAATAGTTTAGTTTTCTTTTAGTTTTTTTATTCTTTTAGTTAATATATTATATTATAAAGACTGTAAAACCGATACAAATATTTATTAATTTAATTCAGAACAATCGATATAAATATAATTTTTAATTCTAATTTTAAGAAATCGTTTGCAAAGAATACTTGCGCATTTCTTTCATAAATGACAATCGGAGCCTAATATCTACAGGAGACTCTTTCCGTTTTAAAATCAATACACGACGTTTTAAAATTTATTGGCATTTTAGAGATTCATTGGCAGCCCTAAAAGTATTATTTCGAGATTAATTTGTCAATCGTAAATCCGTATTTTTAATCTCCGATTTAGAAAATAGAAGAAAGATTCAGGTAAAATTTTTTATATACAGACCTATATTCGAAACTCTTTTTTTTCTTTGGAAAAGTCAATTGAAGAGCAATTTTTGCGTTCGGCAAAAATAACTGAAACACTACGTACGGGGTGTGTTCAAAAAGTAACAATAGTTTTTAAATTTCACGGGTTTGGAGAGTCCGCCTGTATAAAAAATTTTTTTTATTATATTTGTACCCATGCCCCTGAAGTATAATAAAATTTTCAGCAATATTCATTGCTTACTTTTTAAGTAGCAGCCACTAACGTAAGACGTGTTTTTTCGAGTTCGGTGATCTT
>JACCIC010000049.1:2560000-2950000 GCA_018907035.1 Sycobia sp. Sy_11 | reverse complement strand
GGTGGCGCTTGCGGAGGAGCGCGGTCGGTGGCCGGGGGAGGGGGGCGAACGACGGGATTAGTCCTACGGCACCACGACCGCGGTGCAGTGAATTTCATCGAGCTTGCGGCTTGGACCGATAATGCGGCGAAACGAGAAATTTTATATTGATAGCTCGTCTTTTTACTTGTATCTATGTAGTCGAAGGTATGAATAACAGAGACTGGGAATAATAATACGTAATATATAATATTATATTACGTATAATGTAATGAAAAAATTTTTTTTACCTCTCTCAGTTTTTCAATACATAATCAGTGCCAAATCATTCATTTGCATTAATCATGTCAAGTGGGGATGATTATATATTGGACTTTAGATGTTTATATATATATATACATATAGTCTGTGGTATATTTGATAAATTGTTCATTCAGAAAACATACAGATTGCACGGACAGAACAAAAAAATTATTCATGATTTTCATTTCTCGCATATGATTGAAGAAGGCCTAAAAGTTGGATGGAAACGAGACATTCCAAAAGGTCCCAAATCGTGTAAATTTAATATGAAAAAAATTCAATGCCCCTCCCCCCGCCCAATAATTTCAAGACAACTTTATTCGACAGCAAGTAATTGCAATTAAATATTGCAAATATCAACCTTGTATTTCATAAGTCAAAGGTGAACCTCGTAGGGGCGGTCTATGTGTTTTTATGTGTAAGTAAATATAGCTTATAATACACACACACACATATATATATATAATATTAGCATGTACACTTTAAACGGATATCTTAGTCCATCCAATCGAACCATTACATTATACCTATACATACCGCGTATATACAACGATAAATTGCGTCATTCCCTTCCAGCCTTACGTACGCGGCACATCTCGAGCGCTCACCGTACATAATACGCTCGATCTTCGTGTTTCGCGACCCTTACCCCCCTTCCCCCACTACGCCTTCTCCCCTCCCGCTTTAAGGATGCCGTCGGCTCGTTCCATGGTATTTAGTATCGCGCATTAACCCAACCATATAAAGGGCCCGTGAAGATAATCGAAGCTAGTATCCATATATATATATATGCGTATGCGTATGCGTATGCATATCCAAACGCTCGGGCATCCTCGCGTGCCAGTCCCGCAAGCTTAACGCGGAAGCTCGCACGCGCACTCGGTATATTAGATATCGACCGCCCGAAGCGGTTCTCCTCCTTTCTCCAATTAGCGGATGGTTAAGCGACTATTTGTCGTTCTCGAGCCTATTTGATATATATATATATATATGTACAGCGGGAGGAGATAGCCGGAGAACTTCGCGAAAAGCCGCTAATGATCGAAGTTTTATCGAAGCCATCCGACGATTTGTTTGTATAGCAATCGTCCTTTGCCGTTTCGCGATGGAACTTCTTCGCGTTGGATTAACGCTTCAAGATTGTTAATTTATTTTTTTTAACGAACGAAGTTTCATTGAATAATTATCAAACGTAGAAAATGTATTTTTTTTTTGTCAATTTGGTAAAAAGCTGATAAGAAGTATTTTAATTTTCGGAATTAAGCTTTCGTAAAACGATTTTTTTTCTCCATTACTCTTCAACTTTGTTCCGGCGGTTCTTATGAATTCGTAAATAGACTTTGCCGGCAATGACGAAAGTGCCCAAGAAGAGAAAAGTCTGGAAAATCTCGAAATAAGAATTTTTGCGGAAACTGTCAGGAAACAGTATAAGTCCGAGCTGAGCCGGATTTAGTCTGAAAAGCTGCTTATTTAAAAAATGGAAATGAAAAGCAGAGTTTTATTGATTAATTAAGGGAGCCTACTTACGCGACAATTTCCCCCCCCCCTTCGTTTTATATCAGTATAAGTCGTACAATTAAAATTTTTTATGTAAAAATGAAAAACGATTATTATAATTCGTTTTTTTATTCTTATTTAAGAATGCTTTGTGTAATCTCTCTGAAATATCATTGCCTATTTTGAAATAATTTGAAAATCTGGCTAAGTTTCGAGAGAAAAACGAGCAATAATCCAGTTACAATGATTCGGAATTATCAGTTGACATATTTTATCGCCGAATTCATAATTTCACATATTGTCCCGAGAGAATGATGTTAACATGCACTAGTGTTGTAAGTGTATCAGTCGATTGAAAAACGTCCAACTAATCTTTGAAAAAAAATACTATTTGCTACAGTAAAAATATTGCTATAAATGTTAAATTTTACTATATAACATTTTTTTTCAAAATAATAATTGGATATTTTCAAATGAACAAAGTCTGTCACGACATTTAAGTTCCTCTCAGTAAATAAATCCTTCGAAATTCTACAAAATTCTGTAATCATTATGATCTTTACCGATCAACTGAGTGTAAAGGCCCTCGACTCGTCTCGCATTCCAATCGACCTTGCTTTTGTAATTAATCCGAGAATCAATCCGTCGGACTTTCAATATAACGTGCATGAGATAATTATAGAGCCTTGACGGTATTAATTATGGTTCTAACGATATATATATATATATATATATATATATATATATATATATATATACACATACACACACATACATATTAAAAATTAGATATCGCAAAACAATAAGTTTAACTTACGATTTACTTACGATTTTCTTCGTATATCGTAAAGTGTTGCCAATAAATTTACCACCGTATAATTACAGATTGGAAATATATTTTACTCTTCCATATGTTCCAACAATATATACGCAAAATTACGCAACCAATTATACTCGAAATGATTATACATTTCTCTCCAGCTGGTTTCTTCGCCCCTTCGCCACCTTGCTCAGACTTTCCCGTCTACCCCCGCTACATAATGATGCGACTCTACGCGCGCAATCAACAGCGCGCGGGGGTGTAGCGAACGTGTCGCCATCAGTAACAAAGAGCGGGAAAACATAGGTAATGTATATATATATATATATATATATATATATATATATATATATGCAGGCCCATCACGGGGGTTGCAATTATATGAACAAGCCCTACGATTTCCGTGTCGCATAAAGACGAAAGCGCAGAAAACAGACAGGCATATAGAGAAGAAGAGAGAGAGAGAGAGAGAGAGCGTCGGATGAAGGGAACAAGAAACAGTCCCATCAGCGATATATATATATATATATATATATATATATGCGTCTTTCGTTAAAGGTGCAAAATTCCAGCCGAGCGGACGGATTCGTACAATTATAATCCACCCTCCCTCCTCCTTCCGGTACGCCCTCCCGGTCGGCTAGATTTTATTTAATTATAGCCCGTCGATCTGTCCCCCTCCCTTCCTCTCCTCCTCTACCATCAGTACAGTTCACCTCTTCTTTTTGAGCAGAGTCGCTCGGCGCCGCCGAGAGTCGGAAAATGCGCACCGTCGCCTGCAGCTATATATATATATATATATATATATGTACATAAATAGGCACTCTTGTTCCGCCTTTTCCCTCTTGATGCCGCCGCGCCTCGAATGGCGCGCGCAAACTAACGCGCGCGCCCATCAGTAAAAGGGACGTTGCCCGCACGGATTTTCATTATAGTTTAAGCTTTGTTAGGCTCGCCGCGGCCATCAAGCGCGCGGAGAGAGGCCTCCGCGAGTTTATCCGCACCGTCCCCCCGCGCCTTGCCCTTCTCCGCGCCCGTCACGGTCGTAATTGCATTTAAAAGTTCGTTTATACCCTCTTTTGCCCCTTCTTTGTTACGCGGACCCTTTCTCTCTTTGTCCCCCCCCTCTCTCTCTCTCTCTCTCTCTCTCTGTCTATATATATATATATATATATATATATATATATATATATACCGTCGAAATGAGAAGGACTATGTGCAGACGAAGGGACTTTAAGGAGTGTATACTGCGCTGGGCTGCGTGATAGGCGTGCGAAGAAAGAGAGAGAGAGAGAGAGAGCGAGAGAGAGAGAGAGAGAGAGAGAGAGAGAGAGAGAGAGAGAGAGAGCTAAGTCAATCGGAAAGGCGCGGCTTTTCTGAGCTTTGGATGCGCGGCCACGATCTCTATCTCTCTCGCTCTCCTGCAAATTAAATTGCACGCGGGAGGCAGGGATTTTATACTATCGTGGCTCTCGCCCCCTCCTCCCCCACCTAGCTTCTTTAGTTTTTTCAGTCCCACGCGGCGGCCTGTAGGATCATTCTGTCGGTGCATTTAAACGTACATAATATAATACTCCAAGATTTCGCGAAAGATCTCTTCGTGTTTTTCTTTTTCACAGCAATTTTTCTTTTACGACGAATCGGAACGCTTTATTAAAATTATTTAGTTCAAAACGTTTCGACGCCCAATTTTACAAACGCATCGTTACGAGTATTAATTCACGACGTTTTATTACTATACAAATCATACCCGATATTAATAAATCTTTCATTTTACAAGCTTCGTATTTTTATGTACATTTCCTTCGTGCCTTGCTAGACTTTATATCGCATTATACCTTAATGCAGTTTCGGCATTGTTATGTCAGGGAGAGATAGTCTTACATTCAATTTAGAGGGTAAATTCACTACTTCAGCGAAGACGTATAGCGGCGCAAGGGAATCCTCTTGGAAAATCAACGATACGCGAGCTCTTCTCCGTGAGCTTTGTTGTTTTAGGAAAGCAGAGGACACCGAAAAAATAAACAAAAAGGGGAAAAGAACGAGAATCCAGGCAACGATATTTTTCCGCGGTACTGATTCACTCACATTTATTTGCGAAAGACGAAGCCTCTGGGATTTTCGTAAAGTAGTAAATAATGTATATTAATAGAAATTTCGTTGGCTTTATGAACTTATTTATTTGTTTACCCGATCAGTATTTTGAGTGACGATTATTGCCAAATTATACGCTGAAAAAAATATCTGTTATCAAGTAACTATTTACTTGTTTTGTACGAAGTAAATGATTTTCTTCAATTGAGAAAGTATCTTCGTAAATGAAGAAAGTATTAACTTGTTGCAAGACCACTTAAATGAAATCACATCGTCTTAAGTCTAGTGAATATTTTCTTAATTGAAGAAAATAATTCACTTGGTACAAAACAATCAAATAGTTACTTGATAACAGACAATTTTTTTCAGTGAATAAGTTTCTACAATTAATTGAAGATTATTAGTGTCACTTTTATTTCGGTAAACTTTGGTAACAATCTTAGTACAATGTTGATTATAGTACTATCTATGTCTTTTTTTTGGAGACGATTCGATAGAGAAAAAAAACTTTCACGAATGTTCTGGGTTCACAAATTTGAAGTACTTTTTCACGACAAAAGTATTTCAGTTCTCAAACGAACTCGATAACAAATACTTATGTTTTGGAAAAGTATTTCAAATTAACAACCTGGCGATATTAATGAAAATTTCCTCTTTTTAAATCAATGATTATTCATATTTCAGATATATATATATATATAGTTATATAATGAGCTTTGAATTTGTTCATTTCAATCGAGTCCTATCACTAGAATCATTTACGATACCAGGTGGGATTTTTGTTTTCTCAAAAATATCTTCTAATTTGCGCTCAGCTTCGTTGGTACACTTGACGAGTGTGATGAAATTTTGAGAACAATCATACATACTGATAAAGAGATATCGGGCGATTATAGGTTTAAATTTTACATTAAGATATTACGATCACAATAAACATAGGATAATGACTATTAAAAGTACGCAACTCTGCATTATGAGAATTCAAGAAGAAAAAACATTTCATCATTCCACCATAAATTATTATTATTACGATGCTGTTCCACGGTACTAAAAATACAGTTTTCAGACTTTTATAATTATAATACCCAATAAAAATATCTAAATTTAAGATTTCTTGCAAATATACTGAGAGGTTACACAATTCAGTAGCGCTATTTTGTATGATTGCAGCTATTATATTTTTTTTTCAATGGTTCAGTCCTGTTTGATTTCAAACTGTGTTGCATAATTCAAAAGTATTGTTGTCGACTTTAAATTTTATTCATTTTTATTTCCAATGAGAATTGAGATTTATCGACGGATTTAAATTATTCGCTGAGAAATTCAGCTGTATATATCCTTATGTGGAATCACAATCATAAAGAGAAATTATCATAACTCAATCGACGGCATAATATCATTGGCAATATATTGGAACAGAACTAAAGTTCATCTTCGACAGCATATTCCAAATTGAGTATACAGTAAGCTGATCGATCCCATATTATATATATATATATATATATATATATATATATATATATATATATATGTATAAACACGATGGTCCATTCCTCCCGCGAGCCAAAAAAAAAGTCGAACATAGTTTGCGCGCATGTACGGCGTATCATAAGGGACTCCCGCGTTCGCTCACGATATAAGATACAAGTACGTTATTATACACGTACGACATAATACGATACGCGGGTCGTCCGATCGCGAGACGCGCAAGTCCCAGCCAGCTCCCCGCGCGTCTACGCGCTCAGACACGCGTAAACACGAGTAGTCCTGCGCCGGGCTGTATGGTCCACGGCCACGCGTTTAATTATTCACGATCGCCGAGAGTATAACGGAGTCTCCCGACGGAATAGCGTCGGATAAGAGCCGTGGGTGTATATATATATAGGCTTTCCCGATCAATCCTCATGCGGATATAACACGTACACGCGTCGATTTGTGAATTTGTCGAAGATATAGAGGATTGATGAGAGGGGGACTGATGTATAATTCGAGGGCGAGGGTATTAAAGGCACTGATGAGACCTGCGGAGGAACCCGGATTTATCGATGATTTCGATAATCCGCTATCAAACTTGGATTTTTCTATGGGCTGAGGAAAAGAAAATATCGGTTCAAGGGTATGCCATGATTACGATGCGATGATTGTACGATGTAATCACTTTTTTATCTGAAAGTATGTTCCAATGTGAAATATAAGGTAACACCCCATTTTTTTCTTTATGTAATTCATATACACAGAAGGGCATATTTAAATGACAGAAATTCTTGAAATAGTTATAGCAACTGGAAATCATGTGTTACGCTGTTCCGAGAAAAAAGCGTTCTAATCCGCTGACTGGCATATATCCACCCTGTCTGCTAATTGAAAATATAAAATATATTTTTCACCACTCCGACCTCTGAAATCATAACTGCAACGTGATTTTTCGGCTTTCGCGGCGAAAAATATAATCGATGGCGCGCAGGCTGATTTTTACTTCGCCAACTGCCGCGAGACGTATTAAAATGTGCTGTTTTGACATTATTAAAAATGAACGTCAACCGATTGGCGAATGTATAGATAACAATTGTGACAGGAATAATTCATACAATCTGCCCTACAGAGCTGTGAAAGTACGTATGAAAAGGATATGTAAATTTCATCCCTGAGAATTTCCTTTTTTGCATAGGGTCTGGATTATATGAAAGAAATATATAGTTACGAGACTCATTATCCTGATCTTGTTTAATCGCGAAAAATCAAATAAATACACAAATTTATTCTCAAAATAATATGTATAAGCAGAATATAAAATTTTTGGAATTGCTATTTAATGAATTACGTCGATGTGGTAATAGAAAGCCGTTAGTCTTTTACATAGAATTGCCGCATTACAATGCAATAATACATATTCATCATCGCGACACGTCAATTAAACACTAAAATTCGTTACTTACAATTTTCTCTATTTTTAATACATCTCGTGCGTCAACTGAAAGCTTCTGCCTCAATGATTAGTCCGAGAAATATTCGCCCATTATACGTATTTCTATTAAGGATAGTCACAATATTTCCTACTCATCTCGCTGACTGTGCGCCTATAACTTATCGGTATCGCACTTAGAAAGGAAAAAAAAAATTCCACCCAACGCGTCCGCGTTCTGCGTAAGTGGTCTAGGAATCGGGACGAAGCGTCATCGCCATGCGAATACGCCGGGCTACTGAATCATATCGCTGACATGCGCGCGGGGGGGGGGAGCGGGGTAGTTCGATAGCCACGTTTAACTTGCGCGAGTTTTGCCAGAGAAAGAGAGAGGGAGGGGGAGAGAGATGGGGTGGGGATTACGTCAGACTCTCGATTGTACAAGTAGCTCGTGTACAGACGCATGCATATGCAGCGCCGCGGATCCATTACCTTTTGCATTACAAAGCGAGCGCGTCACAATACGCTCTGGGCGAAGAAAGTACATTCGGGGATCGGTGTGTTTAGATGCATAAAGTTACGCTGGTGAATTGCAGGGAATTTTTTTTCTCTTCTTCTTCTTCTTCGATCGAATGATTATAATTCTATCGCGTCGAGCAGAATGATATATATTTCGTATACGTGTACTTTTTCTGTACCATTTTGAACGTATAAAATGGCCGATTAAGCGGCTGAAGCAGGAAAAACTTACGTATGACCGCTCCGTATAACATTCCTAATACAACACATCTAAGCCGTAAAACCGCCCAAGATCATTATCCCTCGAAGCTTTTGACAATAAAATGGCACTCTGTAATCAAAGTTCCCGCAAAGCGTATGCATATAAAGTCCATATAAAGCTGCCCGTACGACTTGCATGCGACGTCACTGTACAGGCAAGAGAGAGAGAGAGAGAGAGAGAGAGAGATGGAGGCAGTAAGGGCGTAAGCGATACCCTGCCATACGTAATGCGTATATGTACACCGCGCGATAATAATCGTATATATATGCGCGCGCATGCGATTCCTTAATTATATATATATATATATATATATATATATATATATATATATATATATATATATATATAAGAGGATCGCGCGGGACTCCCGCTGCATCTGCTGCCACTCTGTAAACCGCAGGGGACGTAATTCAGCCCTTTCCCTGCCCCCTCGGGGGGGGGGGGTCTCTTCAAGCGTTCGCGTACGACGGAGGCGCGTCCGCATCGACCTATTAGCATAAAAACATTTGCCGGCCCTCGCGCGCGCGCGCGGATAAAACTAGATAATATTATGGGCGAATGGGGCGGGGAGGGGACGGGCTACAGGGTCCCATTAGCCTCCGGCGACGACTGCCGATCTTACGCGTCGCGCGTTCGCAGAAGTGCCACAGCGATGGCCGCGCGATCTTTTTCATGAAGCCCTCTCTCCTCTCTCTCTCTCTCTCTCTCTCTCTCTCTCTCTCTCTCTCTGACGTGTAAATTTCCGCGATTGTATATCCATGTGGACTACTATATACTTAGAGGGCTGTATTTAAACACTGCGGTGATAGAGGGGCAAGGTACGAGAAAATCTGGAAGGTTCTCAGCTAAGAAAAAAGCTCTCGTTCTGGTTACAAGTATATTTATGTATTATTATTATTATTATTATTATTATTATTATTATTATTATTATTATTTGTTGTTGTTATTGTACTTGTTATTGTTGTTGTTATTATTATTATTGCTTAATGATTATCAATTGATATAAAATCTCTCATTCTGTTAGTAACTGGTATTTGTTTTTCTATGTGTTATCCCCATTGACCGACAAGGAGAATAGAAAGTGATCCACTAGGAGAAGAGCATTTTCGGTTCGACGGACGCATCTACACGTACTGAAACCATCACGATGACAGACGATAGAAGTGTTGGGAAAGATATTCACAGGGTCGACTAACAGCTGGTGAGTCGGATAAAGCCATGATGCCAAAGATCGCACGAGAATATGAACTACCGTCTTACACAGCTCTTATCCAGGGTATGGTCCAATGTTGCGTTACCCGTCACGGTACGTTTCTTGTATTCTTTCAGTGTCGTTTCCTTTTGAAATGTAACACCTCAGGCGAGACTTACGCCCTTTTAGGCCAGATGATATGATCCAACTGATGCTAGATAGCCCGGATAAGTGGTCTTGGATATCTTGCTTTTGCAAAGAAATAACGAAAGATAGGTTAAAGAAAGCTCGTGGAACCGAATGGGCAATAGAATAACGCAGCACAGAATTAATGTCCTTGTGGACGGTTGCTGGGCTACATTCATGCCGTAGAATGCCCACTTTCACTAGCATCCCCATCACCATAATTAAACCAAAGAATTTAGTACTTGAGTGTAAGTTTCGATGTCAATTTACGAGAGTTTGACAACAGTTGAAATAATGTTGTTGATAAAACAATTTGAAAAGTAATGTCTATCATTGGCAATAATTACAAACTTGGCCCTTTCAACTTACGTAACTTATTACATACTATTGATTGCGCGCTACTTGATTAGAACCCTTGCTTTTTAAGGATCGAATGAAACGCTAAAATCAAATAAAACGACGTATTTGATGCTTGAAATTCATTAAAGTAGAATCTCTCAGCCCTCAGAACTGACATCACCGCCTTTGTTGAAGATTCACAAGATTTTTTTTTTAACATAAAATTGAAATATATACGTTAATTTAAAAATTATACAGTGTAATTAATTGGTTGTGATTAATCGTTCTGATTAAACAGCTAAGGTGCTCGAGTGGATGGTAAAAAAGCTTCCGAACTCGCGTTTATACTCGCGGGTGGCAGGAGAGGGGGCGTGGAAGGCCCCGAAGCAGTGCTATTATCGTTGTCTAGTCACCTATTTCCGATTATCCCGAGTAAAGTACAGCGCGCGCGATAACGCATTGGCACCGCGTAAAATGGCTGGACTCGAGGACGGGTAACGCGGCCGCCAGCGCTACGGCAGAGGCAGGTTTATCGTAAAAGCCTCTCTGGCGCCGCGCCGCGGCGGCCAGGCATACGTGGCACAAAGCCCTCGAGTATCATAATCCGAAATATGGTCGGTGCTCGGCCGTAAAACTTCCGATTGGTGGAGCTTTCACGATTATACACACACATACACAGGCAGGCGCGCGCGCGCGCGTGTAATATCTCAACCCTTGGCGCTGGCCTGGATGTCTCCAGTCGTGGCAAATAAAACTTATCTGATAAAGCTCTACGTAAAGCCGCGGACCATCGACAGCGATTCGATTCTGTATTGCGCTCGAATTCACGAAGGGAGGAAGAAGAAGAACAATAAGAAGAAAAGAGGAAGAAACGCTGTTGGAGTTGTACAAACGAGAAGATGAATGCGGAGAAGTACGGGTCTTATGCGCGGCTGTGAAGCACGAAGCGCGCATCGAGGCGATGGACGCGCTGGCCATGCCCGCGATTCTGTCACAATCATTATTTATATAAGCTCTTATGGTTCTCGTGCATTAAGATATATTCGTTACACGCGCGCGCATACACACCTTTGAAATTACATTAGTACGAGATAGATCGGACATCGGCGCATTCGTTTGTTTTACGTAATCGTATGCCTTGAGCGACGAGGGTGAAAATTAATTTCACAGCTCGTGTAACAAGCTCACACTTGCAAGGCTTATCGTATACATTGTAAATCGAAAGGATTCAATAAAGTTTCATTCCGAAGCGTATATAATTAAGCCCATAAGATCTTATATTACGAAGCCGACTTTGTCGAACTTTTCCGCTCTCCCTATATATATATATATATATATATATATATATATATATATATATATATATATATATATATGTATATATAGATATAGCTTCGGCTCGTAATTTCGAAGATCCAATACTGGGGAGACGGCACCTCTTTAATTAAGTGTTTCCCCCCTCATAAAGCAAAAACAATATCGGCCCCGGGATGCTTGATGCCGCTCGCGTCTCTTCGAGGGAGAAACGAAAGGAGGGTGGGCGCAAGTATATAGAACAAAATTGCAAAGGTGGCAGAGGTATACAGCGTGGGTGCATCGAAACGGTTTCGTTAGCGAAATTAAATTTATATATATATATATATATATATATATATATATATATATATATATCTAATAGCTGAACGTAATATAAATTAATCTCGAGAACATTATACCTGTACAATGGAAGACTTCGTCTAAGTTCGATGTGTATCGTTACGAAGTGATAAAATGGTTGAAGTACTAGATACAAGTGGATCGTACGTAGACTTACCTGAAACGAAAAGAAAACAAGTATTACTTTCGGGGATATGTACATAAATAATTATATAAATAATAGTCATAATTGAAATAGTACCGTTATAAATTACTCGTTTGGACTGATCTTTCATTCCCAAAAACAGCTTAATAAGATTTGAAAATCATTCATGGCGGACGTATTGCATTTAGTATAAACGTAGTACATTTACCATTAGGTCTCTTATTTTACTGAATTTATATAGAGAGTTTCGGAAATTGTAAAGAATCCATATACCCTATAGTAAAGTAATTAAAATTTCTATGTATTACTTATTATGACTTGAAGATTCACAGTGATGTGTAAATACAATTATTATCGAATGGCTCAACTCATCGGAGTAATTGGTAGGCGCGCTGATATTTATTTTTTATACTTACGGCACGCAAATGCCATACGGGAATCGTGATTATAGTACTGCCATTATTAGGCCATTAAAACTAATTTCGATATCATCCAGTCACTGCCATTATGATTCTAATGTTCACGTATATAAATTTCTGAATAACCAGATTTTATCAGACCGTGTTTCGAAATTATTTTCCTCCATAGTAGATATTATCCATATGCGATTTTAGCAAGTCTATACTCATCTAAAAGAATGAACTCACTCAGCGTATCAGGGCACTTGACCCAAAGACATTGGCCGAGGGCACTAGATCCGCTGACGCTACACCGGACGATCGTTTGAGCAATAGGTAACATCCTCTTTAGAACGGACTTTTATATGATCACGCAGACATTTCGGTCGGACGTTCGCTCGCCCCATTGTCGATTCGATCGTGCGTCCTGCGGCCAATTGGTCTTGGGCCATCTATCCGTCAAATCGTTTCTCCACAGAAAATCCATCGAATGGCCACGGTTTATCGACTCGCAAGAATACGGACTTCGATCTCGTTTCGTATTCCATCGCATCCAAGGATTTATTAAAAAAAAAATTCTGAATTTTACTTATAGTATTAATACTGATCTTGCTTCCCATGTCACCCCTGTGATTTTAATCTTGCTTTTCGCTTTTATACGCTATTTCTAACCTACTGCATTCTCCACTTTAATATCCAATTGAAATAATTTTTCCCTACGATCTTCTCAGTTAATTTTCACAAAAATCTGTTCCAGCATTGAGTCAATGTTGCGCTTGATTAATTGTAGGCTGTTGAAATTTTCATTATTAATTGACGTTATTTTTAGTAAATTATTTATTTTACTGCTGCTACAACATCTTTTTTCATTCATTTGTAAAAGGACCTTAGTCTTTATATCGGACTAAACTAAGGAATATCACGCAATTTTTATCTATTCCGAAATTATGCTTTCGTACTTAAAAACGTGCACTATTAAAACAGACCTTTGTACACCTTCGAGCGGGGGGTGGGGGAAGAGGATTAATCGTTGGCCCCGGGTGTAAAAATCTTTATACGATACGACCCGCGCAACCAATAGACGGAAAATACCGCTAAACTGCTGACCGGGCGTAAAATCCGTGATCCCGCCTGCTTGCGTCGAAGCGACGTCGCGTATAATTAATTAAACGAAAATTCGACCCGACGCGTTTTCTTCGCGTTTGAACGACAGCGCGAGCTTAGAGCGCGATAACTGAATCGAGACGGCGGGGATCGGAAGGGGCGATTGACATGTGAAACAAAAAACAACAGGAAGGAAGGAAAAACGAAGTTGCACGCCACGGGGAACAGGTGCATCTGGTAATTAGTCATTAATTGTCACGAGCGAATGGACGGGCGAGTTAATTGGTTTAATTAGACGCATGCCGATGGCTCTCCGTTTTGTTTTTTTTTTTTTTGCCGAATGCCGTTACGCATTTTCTTTCTGCATCTTTTTTTCGCCTCTTCTCCGTTTCTCGACCCTTTGTATTTGCGGGGTATTGACACGGGGATTTCTATGTATAGTGTATGTTTATATATATATGTATATATATATAGTATGTATATAGTATATATATAGTTTGTATATATAGTATCTATATCATCGAACCGCAGACTATATAGGCGTTGCTGCGGCTTTCATTCTCTCTGGCTCACTCTCTCTCTCTCTCTCTCTCTCTCTCTCTCTCCTCCTCTCTCTCTCTCTCTCTCTCTTCCTGTATATTGAATACTGATTATCGTCTGTAGCTGACAATTTCTCTTCGATAATAATTCAGCTTATTGAATTTTTACCCTCGAGATGCGGTCCAAATCGATTTTTTCGCTTAATATGAGATTGCGCATGAATTGCGGCGCGTTACCGTGATATTGCTTTATCGAACACATAAGAACTCGTCGGGCGAACGTTGTGAAATTCACCAAGACAATTTGGCGAAAGTATATAAATGAAATTTCCGGACAGAAAAGCCGGAAGAGGTCGAGTAAAGCTGCATTTTAAATCTATGTATGAAGTTCCTAAGTGTTGAAGAAAATAAAGATGTCTTATAGGATAGGAATACAGATTGCAATTTCCATGAGTATCGTTGAATAAAATGCAGCACTGAAAAGTGATCACAAAATAAAGCTGGCCCACGAAAACTATTGAATATAATGTAGACAGACTATTTCGGCAAATAATCTATCATAATCTCCATAACGACGTTTTAAAGCAATTCTTCAAGGTAATTTAAAAAAAATTTCCTCGTAAAGCCGAGCCCCGTAAAAAACCAAATTTCATCGAAGTAATCAAACGATTGCATTAATTTACCACAGATTTTCAATAATACGTTGCCTTACTTCCGTACTCTCGCTTTCGTCCTGTCATTCAATCGCCTTCTATATACTTGCAGAAAGTAATTTCACTTAATCGCCGTTTCATTTCATCGTCGACAATCCCGGCCAAATCTCGATCCTTTTACTGGTCCAATACCGTTTGAATCTGGCACCGACTGACGTCGAGTCATTTGGCGCGTAAATGCCTCTGGTCTGTTATTCGCGCCATGCCAGTGTATCCGAAACATTTTTCACTTTTTTTTGTCAATAAAATAAGAAGAGGCTCTTTTGATGCTTTGCCCGTTGCAAATGTAAATTCGTGCGTTTTACGGTGTTTGGGCGTTGCTCCGCACTTTCGGGGATCTCGTATGAAATTGGGGCATGTGCGCTTCAAAAATGTTTCAAACTGTAGTTGGATATGAAGTCGACCTAGGTTGGGGAACGAGATTTACGAATGCATAGAAATAGCCGATGAATCGGGATCTGTTCTGGCAGTATTGTTTGCTTTTTGTTTTTGTTTTCGTTCTGATTTTGAAAATTTTCTAATCAGACAAATAAATTGATTAAACATTGTTAATAGATTCTGTGATTTTTATTATTGGAATAGTCGATAAATATGAATCAATTTCATATTTTTTCATTGTCATATACTTGATTATTTCAATCCATTAAAAAGAAGCAGCGAGTAAATTTATCCATCGGTTTCCGTGTTTGCAAAATTCAAGTATCGCGTATAGTGGCTTAATGAAGCTCCGACGTAAAACACGTCAAATGTCAGATTAATACCATTGTTTAACAAAATAATCCAGCGCGCACGATTGATATTGTTGCTTTCTTACGCGAGAACGACAAAAATTCAATCGCAAAATTAATCTCTGCTTTATCTAGAAACGTATGTAAACGTCATTGGGATTCGGCTAGTTTTAATCGATTTACGTTCGTCGTCGACGGGAGCCCGCGCCCACGGCGTTGCGCGTTCGCGTGTAAAATCGCTTGGCAATTCTATATAACCGTGTTGCATGGACGTTTGCCGGATGCGCGCCGCTGGAGACAATTTCGATAAAGCTGCAAATTTCCGTTTGGCCGGTAGCACGGGCGCGCGTCACGTTCGCGAGAAAATGAATTCGCAGCCCCGAAGTAAAACGGTGGCGAGGGAGGCAGGAGACAAGTAAAGTAGCAAGAAATTCTAATATAAGTTGCCTCGGTGTATATATATATATATATATATATATATATATATATATATGTGTGTGTGCCGTCGCAATGTACGAAACGCTATTATGCTACAATACCGACGCAGCAGCTTGCCAAAAAACATCGTCAGGGATTCGTAGGATTATTTATCTTCGGGGCTAAATCCGGAGAGAGGGGAGAAAGAAAGAGAGAGAGAGAGAGAGAGAGAGAGAGAGAGAGAGAGAGAGAGAGGAAGCGGCGGGTTGGAGGAAACAGCAGTCTGAGAAAACTGAGCCGGGAGAGTTGAAAACGTCCAAAATTTATCGCCCTTCCTTATCTATACCGGATCACGGTCTCGGTATTCATATCCTAGACCCGCCGTAGATATATAGAGCAAGTATTGAGGTCGACGGATTATCCCTATGATAATTGCGAGCGATGAAGAATTGGGTGTTGCCATTGCTGGCAAGGAGAAAAAAATCGCGCTGGACGTCGGGCTTTTCAACAAAACAATTAATGATATATTTGATTTCCTCTTTGGCAAAGATTGTTGCAAAAGTTCCATCAGGATGATACTAGAACTTTCGTTATACCTTGTTGAATTTTAATAATACTGAACATATTTAAAACTGACAAAAATAAAGCTGTCAAAAATAAATCGAATATGAAAAATTTTCACTCATCATATACGTTAACTTTTGGAACTTTTGCAACGAGAGCATGTGAAAAAAGCACTCCAATGCTCTAACGCGAATAATTCACTTTTTATACACATTTTGATATAAATTTTACTTATAACTTGAGTAGCGCGCCTGGAGAATTATCGACCTGCCTATTTCGTATATTTGTCTGAAGATAGTCATCCTTAATTATCAGTACCAGGCGCTTATTGAAACTGACGCAGTTGGCCGCCTTATTAGTATCCTTTGAAAGTGCAGTCCGTGTAGTCGCCTTTTCGTTATACAGGCGACACCAACGTTAACTCCAGCACACAAGTCGTTTTTAGCAAACATTCGTTCGCACTTAAGACCCATCCCCATTGTATTTTAATATTTATTTACACTATCTGGCTGCATTCATCGACTCGTATAATTTTACCACAGTCGTCAGGTCGCGACATTAAAGTTCCCCACAATGCTCTATGGTTTATTAGCAGCTCAACTCGAAGCTCGCCGAATAAAGCGCAATCCTAATGCGAGCATTCCAGCGGCCAATTCTCCTACGTCAAAAAGAAAAAAAAAATTACAGCAATATCGCGACGATTTCAGGCAAAAGGGCGGAGAAGAAAAAAATAACGAATAGAGCGCTCCTTATTGCACGAAGCGGGGCGGGTCGTCTAGACGGCCGTCGTCGTCGCGGCTGACGCAGGCACCGGCCGCGTATACGAGCGCTGGAAGAGTAAGCCGTCCCGAGACGGAAGAATGGAAAAAAGGAAGAATAATGGGGGCGGGGGGGGGGGTCGCGAAAACAGAACAGACGCGGCACGGGCGAAAGAAAGGATTCGGCGCGTTCTCGCTACTCGGCGGGAGTCGGAGCGCTCGTTTCGGAAAGTGGCCGGGCACGCTGTCGCGCGGATTTACCGGAGACTTTTCGAGCCCCCGCGCTCTCCGAATTCTGTCCTTTGCGCGTGGCCTTTGGCGACGCGCAATTCTCGGGACGGATTCGGGGGGAGTTTGTTCGATCGATCGCAGTCATCCGGTCGAGAGCGACAAGTACTATGTTATGTAGCTTAAATGGGGGGGGAGGGGGGTTTGATTTTTGCAGCTAATCTTTATAATACAGTGATCAATAACACACGGTCATCAGTTTCCATTCAAAATTTCGAAAAATCGATCAGATTTTTCACACTTTCATACGGGATATTGTTCCTTGAGATGTCAATTCAGCAACTGCTTTATTATTAAATAAATAAACATGAATTATCATTTTCATACCTATGTCTAGAGCCACATCATTGTATTAGCCCTTTTTAACACAAACTATAACAATTGATTTTAAGATTATGTATTTCTGTTGGAACATCGTGTCGACTGAAAAACATTTAAATCTATTAACATTCTTATGATTTTCAAAAACACAATAGATCAACGCCTACCTTACATATATATTACCTTAATGAAAATACACATAAGCATTAGATAATATGTGCAGATAATGAACCCAAAACACCGTAATGGAAAACCATTGTAAACATACGTACCTATGTATGTATGTACAAGCAGTAGGATAGGAATAAATCCAAAACAGAATATAAACATTTCGTGAACGATATTTGATTTAAACGAAAAATACACATGAAAACATACAGGTTGATAATGAATTCGTTTTCATCACAATTTCTTAAAGTCTTTAAAATACAATTGTCTGCCTCGACACACCCGTTACTACTGAATGGCTTCCGATTGTTACTACTTTCACTGAAAGTTTTACGTGTATTGATTCTATATATTATGGAAAGATTTCATCGTTTCCTCAAAATCGAAGTAAAGATCGTTTGTTGGACGATTAATTTGAAATTTCAGTTGCTCAAAACGTTGGCATAAAAGTCAGAATTTGTATTTATTTACTTTATAAAACTTAGGATGGTGGAAACATTAGTAGATATTTTATACAATATTTGTAATAAATCAAATGACAGGTCGCAGGAAGTAAAATTATTATCATACATTGATTTGTTCCGAAAAGGCGTTTATCGAATATAAAAATCCGAAATCTTTCCCATTTAACAAAAATTTTTTTATTTGTTTTTATTTTCTTCTTTTGGCATCCACTGCAATTCTAAGACATCAGAACTATTAGTTTCATATAATTATAATGCACTTTTTTTAGCTTTACACTTGTGTAGTAGTGTAATAAAAAATGTACAATTTTAGATGCTTGAAGAAGTAGCCAACTTGATTTATTTTTAAATCAAATTTTTGCTACTTATATATAACATCAATTAATAGGAAAGGATTAAAGATTTCGAATTTTTTTACAAATAATTTCATGGAATTACGTCTTGAGAGATGAAGATCTGTACACACATAGATAAAGGAGATGCTGCTACAAGGAGGAAAGGATAAAATTAAATAAATTAATTTATTTAGCTTTAAGACCAAGATCTATATATATTCTCAATCGGTACCATTCAAAATAATGATATAATTATCCTATATTAGTTTATACGGAGATTGTAGATCGATAAAAATATACAGTAGGTTATTTTATATCAGTCGACGTAGGTAAATGATTAATTTTGATGTTAAGTACCATTAAGCAAAAAATTTCTGTTAACTATAGTATCTATTTTTCGCATTATATAGATTAGAAACTGATTCTACATGCACTCTCGTATTGGGAATTTCCATCCCTTACAAATAAAAACGAGCGCAGCCCTTTAGAAAATCGATCACGAACCGATGGCTAATTCGAGCGCGCGAGTTTCCTACGCGGGTTTCCTTCGCTCTTGTCCCCGATGCGCGCGCCGCGACGAGTTCACCGAAGACGGGCGACGACGATGCCCTGAACCCAAGGGGTGGGGGGGGAGAGAGAAGGATGAGAGAGAGAGAGAGAGAGAGAGAGAGAGAGAGAGAGAGGGAGAGAGTGAGCGAGAGACAGCCGAGAGATAAAAGAGGGACACGCCGCGGCCTGTAATCAGCGAGCGGAGTAGCTCTCTCGTGCTCCTCGGCCGTGCACACGAGTGGGAATCGGACTCTCCCTTTTCTTACGCTTCATCTCCTCCACGCTCGCGCTCGCGTCCGTAATCTCCGCGAATCTCCTTACCATGTATATATATATATATATATAGCTAATTAACGGGACGCCCGCTTGGCATTTACGCTCGTGCGAAACAATATCTCGAATCCGCAACACCTCCTACGTCGAACCGGCGATCCGTCCGCCTTTTTCCTTCTCTCATTTTAACTGCTCCGCGTTTAAGTGTATATCTCGTGCATATGTATATCTATATATAGATATATTCCGTGGGCGTTGAGCTCGCTTCCTCCGCCCCACCCCGCTCTCGCTCTCCGCATCATGCATATAAAGCCTAGACTTCTTCGAACAGTGCAGTTTGGTTCGCGTGAGCCATAGGCGCGTGTAGTCTGTGTGTAAAGTGTGTGTGTGTGTTGTGTGTGTGTGTGTGTGTGTGTGTTGTGTACACGTATGTGGGACACGCGCATATATACGCGATGGGAAATCAGCGAATGTCGGGACGCGATACGTGATAGGTTGTACAGGGAACCTCGGAATGAGAGGGGGGAGCAGAAAAGCTTTCGTTTAAACGCGTTTCGTTTATAGGACTATGATGAATTGCCGGAGATCGTAGATAGCAATTATTTCTTCTGCGCCAGAGCTGAAGGAGTTCCCTCGTTTCTTCGCTAATCCTAATGCGAATAACGGTCGCTCCATCGACGTATATAATATAACGTCTGTGCGAGATTTCAGCTTGTTCGGTGATCTTTATAATAACAAACATAAAAAAAAAAGAAGAAACTTACGTGCATCTTATCGTTTGCAGTAATGGATATAATGACGAAATTCGTAAAAACACTTTTAATTCGTCCCCCCCCCCCCAAAGCCGTTCAATTAGATTTTCCCAACCGATCGAGATACTTAATCATTCGTGGTTTTTGTAGCCGATGAATAAAAAACATTCGTAGGATTTATATCCAGCGCATCAGGATTGCGAGATACTTGAACCTTACGATGTTGAAAACGTAGTTTTCGTAGATAGTTGAAGTTCCGTTACGAAAGCATCTAATGATTCTACTCATTTGTACTTTAAGCATCCGATATTTGATACTTGAGATATACCAATTTAAGTCTTGAGTATTATGACTAATAGAATGATTAGTTTTAACGTTCTTTTAAAATTTTTTTCATCTAATAATCTAAGAAAATCGCAAAAAACATCTTATCTAAGTGTGTGTGTCAAATTTATTGTTAATTTTAACGTAGTTTTCTACAATTACCGTTAGATGGTATCTTAATTCTCGCAAATACATATATTCTGCAACTGTTCTTAGATACGATTCAGATAAATCAAAAAATAACTTACTGATTTTGGTACATCTCGTCAAAAAAAAAAAAAAAAAACATTTAAATTGAGCTACGCGAATAAAAATTTGGAAGTATACAAGTAGTGTACTCAATGATGCCATTAGTCAAATATATAAAAAAGATTGTTGTTTCTTAAGATGAACTTAAATATCCCGGATGAGCATCCTTTTAGCAGATTAAGGTTAAGATGTCTTAAAATATTAACCTACTAGAAAAGTTTGCTGTACGGAACATTAATTCGGTATTATGCAAGTTACTAGGAAATATCTTAATCAAATAGTAAAAAAATGAACCTTTCTTAACCCATATTTTTCTCTATTTCTTGTACTTGAGAAGGCAAACGAAATTATAAAAACGTTCTCATACACATCCAATTTTCTTTCAGTTGGATATTTTAATAATTTCGGTTCAAATAGAATCATTGCTTCGCGTAAAGAATTTTCTACGGATTTCATAAAAAATTAATTAGCAAATTTTCTTAATTTGAAGGTTGACAAAAAATTAAAAATTTTACTTGATCGTTTAATGTTATTCTTCAAATTATAGATAGAAAATAATTGAAAATTTCTGTCATCCTTGCACAGTCATGTCTGGATAACAGAAATTCTTAAAAAAATAAATAAATAAGGATTTTTAAGTAAAAAATAGGAGACATCAAGAACGCGACTGGACTAACTAATTGACACATGTGAGCTTTTAAGCCAATTTCGAAAAAATCAGTGTAACGAACCGAGCGCGCTGACAATGCGAAATGGCACGTCGTACGCTCGAAAGACAGCTGGTACGGACTGGAAGAGTTAGGGAGAGAGAGAGAGAGAGAGAGAGAGAGAGAGAGAGAGAGAGAGAGAGAGCGACAGAGGGAGAGAGGCCGGTATAAATTTCGCAGGCTTTCCGCGTACGCGCGTAAACTGGAAGCCGAACGGGACAGCGGGGCCCGTTCATTTGGAATACCAACTGGCTTTTCTTTTCAGTGTCCCGACGCGCGCTGCTCCTTCTCCTTTAAAGACATCAGCGAGCGCGCCCTGGCGCGGCGACCGGCTTAATGGTCAAGCTCGCTCGGCTCACCGTCACGGATGGCTATATATATACACACGTAGGGTATCCTTTTTTTAAATACAGAGAAACCATTGGCATCTATGGCGATTATAGTTTAAAATATCTTCGAGCAGCATGCGAAAGTTTCTGATAATTGTATGGGATATTGTCTCGATAGATAATTACGTAATTTTGCTAAATAATTAAAAGGTTATAGGGATACGATTGAAAGTAAATCTATCGAAACACTTCTATTAAATTGTGCTTAAACTATGCAGGTCGAAATCTGAAAATAGCGATTTATTATATGGATTTTGAATTTTCGAAGTGATTGCATTAATAAGAATAATCACTTAAAAAATCATATAAGATATGAATAGATATAAGATAAGAATAATAAAATCGAGCATCCTATACGCTCCTGTAAATTATCATGCTGAAAACGTACGCAGCAATGGTTCAAATATTCATATGGATGGACGCGTTCAAAAGTCGATTCAATGCATTATCGTGTTTTATCCTCATACCTTATCAAATACTTGAAAACTCCAATTGCTTGTTAAAAACGAAAAAGAAAAACATTTGTAATAAATCGGAAATTTTTACTAGTTAGCTTTTACTAGTTAGCTACAGTATGTACGTATAGAATTTTAGCATCACGATAAGACAGCTAGTGTTACCTTAGGCTGTTTAGAATAACAATCACGATGGCAAAGCTTTTTATTGGTCAAAGAAGAAATGTAAAAAGGGGTGGAAAATTCTCGATTATCACCAGACTAAAATAATTTTATTACTGATTTTTTCTTTCAAATCTTAATTTAATACTTGTTAATTTTAATATCTTAATTTAATTTAATACTTTAATGTTAATCAATAACTTTCTATATAAATAGTGACCATATGTACCCGAAGAGAACAGTTTCAAAGGCAATTACACTATATTTAATTAGAAGCCAAGATTGTTCTGCAACAGTTATCAAAAGCACCAGATCAGGTCTGGACGTCAGCAATTGGAAGCACGTGTAACGGAGGAATTTGCAAGTATCTCGGACCGCATAAACTTATGTACAGTGTCACGCGACACGGTCTGAATTTCACGACGAAATCCCTGCACTAAAAAATTTCTACTAAAACCACGTCGCCGAAGAGAGTTAGAGAGAGACAGAGAGAGAGAGAGAGAGTGTATGCGTGTGTCGAAATATTCACCGTTACACACCTTCACTTTTAAAAGGCACCGCGACTACGTTTGAGCCAACTGGCGATATATAAAGAAGAATAAAAAAGCTCCCTTTCCGTTTATGCTGTGTTTCTCACGCTCTTGACCATCTATATACATATGTATATATATACAGCTACACGTAAACGTATATCAATTCCTAATGGCAAAAACTTCGGACGCGCATACTGAAAACCTCCGGTACATATTATATACGTTCTCTGCAGTGCGCGTGCGCACCTACTAAGAATTCCATCCGCGGACGTTGTTGTTGTTGTTGTTGTTGTTGTTACACATACACACACACACGCACACACACACAAAGAGGGGCGCGGACTTTGTGGCGTCATATGCATAAATCCTCCTCTCTTCCCACTCCCGCGCTTCTTACCTTCAGGTGCAGAAAAAGGGAAAACGAGCGGGGTGGTCGGCCGCGACCATCGAGCGCGCCTCAGCCATAGACACTTCCTCGAACTTTCGGATTTCGCGGACGCCTCTTACTCTCGTAGGATCACGGTGATGCGGCTATATGCTTTTCTCACTCGCTCTTGCCGGCGATTGCCATCGCTATAACGCTGCTCTGTTTATGGTCGGGACTTATTTTGCTATCGGTCCCTTACAAATATATATATATATATATATATATATATATATATATATATATATTCGAGTGATAGAGAAAGGAGTATGTCACAAGGAGAGACAGAGAGGGAAACGAAGATCATGTCGAATGGGAAGAACTCGCTGCGCGGGCTAATAGCTAGCGTTATAATATACGCAAGGATACTTTGACGATATAATGCGTGCGTTCTGCGCGACCTAACGCGTGTCTATCTAATAATAAGCGACGAAGGAGAGTGAAAGGTCGTACGCCAAGCTCGTAGCTAGCGAGTCAGGGATCGGACGGCCCGCCCACGCGATAAACGATCGCCTCCCCCCCCCCGCTTCGCCGTCGTACGCCATTGTTGGCGACCTAACAGGGATCAATTTATAATCCAGGACCGATTTAGAAACAAACGGAGGAGTGAACGGAGTTCGACGTTTTCAGACGTTCAATCGGTCCTCAATCTCGTCCGCGTCCGACGCGTTGATTTATCGCTTTGTCTGCAATTCTCCGAAATTCATAATGGCTTCTATGAAGGACCGAGTCGGGCTATGTCGTACGTCATTTTGTACTTTGCACTAATCAGCGAAGATAAGATTTGGTTCGAAGCACGGACCTGTCTCAAATGCAATTCAATAAGAGTTTGCATTCCGCTGAATTGTTTGCACTCGAATTCCGCGACTGGTCGAATGTAACTTTTCGGGAATTTTGGCAAAACTTTGCAAATAACTCATTTTGAGCGTACTGCGTCAAAAAAAAAACTTTTACGAGTACCAGTCAAACTCTGTAAACGGTTTCTCTCGCAGACGATCTTAAAAGTCGACGTTTTTGATTGTTTAAACGGTTACCGCTCGGTTCACTATTATTAAAATTCAGCTCATAGATTGCCATCGTGTTTACGTACCCGTTACAGTGTGAAAAGTGAACTTATTTATCAGTGTTTCATTATCGATAGCTGCGCAAATAGAATACATTTCAATTCGATAAACCAAGTTGACTTTTCCAAGCAAGGACCTTTATTAAATACGAGGACTTTATTTATATCCAAGTGCAAGTAGCAGATTATACTAGTTTCTTGCATACTGAGAACTAAAGTACAATGAGTAAACTCACTTTTAACTATTGGGTAAGCAGTTTTCTAGTTATGAAAAAATATTCTACTCGAAAGTATGGGGGGACAGCCACTATTGAGTAATTTTGATCTTGATCGTCTTCCATATTGCTTCAAAATTTCAAGCAAATTCATCAAACGACGTGGAAATGGAAAATTTTATATTTATAATTTTTGGTTATAATTATGAACTTTTTAAAACGTTCTCATTTCCAAAAAATTTGTATTAATGTAAAATAAACATAAGTAAAGGGTATGATTAACGAATCTTTTCAATCATTTCATCTTTACGTATTATATTATTTAAAATAGAATCGTTTTTTCTCGATCGGTAAAAAATGAACCTTGATATCCCCATCAAATCGATCGTTTCAAGTATTGTAATACCGAACTTATTACATTTTTTGTCTGAATAGCACTTTCCCCCAAAGTTCATTTCCTCTTTTTACGCGAACGTTTTGGCTCATAACTTTTTTTTATACCAACCACGATCAATACTTTCATACCCAAGTTTTTGTTCCCACATATCTGCGGTGAAATATTTTTTCAGAAATATATATATATATATATATATATATATATATATATATATATATATAAATCTACCATTTCAGCCCTGATTCTTGGAATAAAGAAATATAATGTATATAATTTAATGCATCAGAGAATGTAGAAAATAGATCTCTAGTTCATTCCTCGCAAAATAATAAAGCACGTCCTATCGGGGCGAGAGACGGGGTGGGAGGGGGAAGGAGAGGAAAAAAGACCGACCACAATTCTTTTCCCTCGGCACGAGGTATTGCGCGAGAACCTTTTTGCGCACCCGGGATTCCTTGGACGCGCGCATCCGATGATTTTTCGCTTTCGACCGAGCGGTATATATATATATACAGTAATACAACGAAGTCACTCGTTCACTGGGGCCCCGGCGCCATTTCCCCCGGTCGGTCGAGAAACGCGCTCGATCGCCGAGAGAGAGAGAGAGAGAGAGAGAGAGAGAGAGAGCGCGAGCGCACGGTGGTAGAGCAGGCAGAAAGGGGGGGGGGATAAAAAGCTATAATACCAGGATTGCGACGACGGCCCCCGTACAGGTCTGCGCGGCCTCTTCTCGTTTTAATCTCGAGGCGCCACCGCGGAGTTTTCCACTTTTGCTCTCCATGCTTTCGCTCGCTCTCTCTCTCTCTCTCTCTCCATGGATAATAAAACGGTGGGCGAGGGAGTTTCGCGAGCCATCAGAAATTATATCCTTCGAGCCGCCCGCGATTCTCGGTATATGCGGGTTATGTGCCCTTAGCGCATAGGCTTCGACCCTTTCCGCTCGTCGTTTCGCGCTCGACCCGACGATTACGATCCTTAGAAATTGCCCGTTTTTCTATTATATATATATATATATATATATATATATATATATATATATATATATACATATGGAAGAGAGCTATTTATTGCTTCCATTCCGCGATTAAGGAAACTGCCCGATCCCGCGAAGATTGCAATTTGTTTTGAAATTTTCATTTTTCCAAATTCTCCTGATTATTTCTATTGTCCTCGGGATTGCGCTCTGAAAAAGCCACATTTTTTATTGTGTTTTTGTTGGCCAATTATTATTTTTTTTTTTTTTTTTTTTGCAGAAATGGCACAGACGTATAAGTGTAGCTTGATGTCGTGATTTTAGTAAAAATATTCCTTTGCCGATAGGAATGAAATGAGATGTGACGAACCAAAAAATGTGTATTAACTAGTTATTTACATTTTTCTGTTCGCATTGATGACAAAAAAAAATATAGACGATAGTTTATAATTATCGTAGTGACATTGAATTTTACTCTTTATTCAGTTCACTGAATCTCTGAACCAAGACCAGTGATTATTTTCAATATTCTGCAGAGAAGCTTTCAGCAACGAGCGTGAAATTAAAAAGGAGCAATTTTTCATAGACCTCAAAACTTTATACTTTCTTGAGATTAATTTGTAATATCAAAGTTCCATGTCATTATTTAAAAAAGAGCAATGAGAAATTTTAAAGAATGTCCCACTATATAAAAACTTTCTTTGAAAATCAAAAGAATGCTAATGATGAAACATTGATAAAAAAAAGATTTTGTAAATTTTCATACAATTAGGCTGCTTAAACAGTCTTCGATCGCATTCTCTCCGTTCCTAGCTTTGCCTACTTTCCTCAAAATATGGATATATAATGAAGAGCAAGTGAAGACAAAGAAAGGATATGTCAAATTGTGACTTGATACGAAGGATCATGGAGTATCGGTAGGACGTTAAACGTTGGAGACTGAAAACAGAAATAAATTCCAAATAGTAACGAACAAAGAGCAATCCGTCGTATATACATCGTTCAAAAAAAAAGAATATCTTAATGGAAAAGTAAATTGCAATATAATGCAGCTTAATAAATATTGGATATGAATTCGACACATTATTGTGCATAAGATGCATGCTTCGATTTTTGTAAATCAATCCATATTTTAAGTACTGATTAGTACAATTTTTCTTGAAAAATAAAAAATGTACGTCTGTCGACTATTCTGAAAAAATCAATAAATTTAATTGTTAATTTTTATTTTTTTCGGTTTTTCCACTAATTCTCGCCATTTTTTTGCTCATCGCTCGAAATTTCGAAGAAGAAATTTGAACAGTTTATTACGATTTTATTTTCAATAATGAGAAATATCTCGAATGGATTAGTAAAAATATCCTAACGACGGATATAAACTTTCGCCTTGTAAAAGAGGCCAATATGGAGCCGCGCATCGCGCCCGGATCCCCGTAAATTTAACGTCGGTTAATCGCCGGCGTGATGCGATATTTGGATCCCGAAACCGTTCGTCCGGCGTGGTTTTTAACATAGCAACGCGTACATACACATATAAGCGGATACAGCGGTTTATACCGCGGTTCAATCGCACGATTATTACCTGCGTATACAGTATACCATATTACTGTTGTAAAAAAAAACATTTCCCATAAGCTGTATATATATATATATATATATATATATATATATATATATATATGCGTACGCTTTCTATTGCTAGATCGAGCGGTGCACTGGCTTAGAGAATTTAAACACCGTTTATAAACCACCCCCTTCCGCCCACCTCCTTGTGAGAGTAAGTTTTAGTGGTTTCCAGAGCGGGGAGTCGCGCGCTATTCAACTGTATATATATATATATATATATATATATATATATACGTAAATAATTGCAGAGAAAGAAAGTTTCGCAAGGTGTACATAGCAAATCTTTCCCGGTAGTTTTCGTGAATCACCTTAAACTGTACGCTGCTATCAGAAGTTTTATTGACTAAATTCTTTCCATATATATATATATATATATATATATATATATATATATATGGTTTATCTTTCACTTCGAACCCCGAACTTTTTATCTCTTACAGAAACGTTCACATCGGAATAAATACGGCACTATTAATCAATTGCAATAATACGAAATTGTCAGATATGCATTACGTGCAACGAATCATAAATTGAGAGCATGGTTTTCACAAATAACAAATAGCGATGGTATATATGTACGTATTTTTCTTTTAATGAGACTAATATTATCAGATTTTTACTATTTATAGTTTCGTATACGATTATTCGAATAGTTCCAACCTTTCAATTTTTTAATACGTTGGAAAGCTCACGTACCTTTCGATTTTACTAATTCAGACGCGATTTGAATTTAAACTTTTCTTTAGATGGTGGAAATAATTAACTAAACGTAACTCATAATGTTCGATTATAATGTGTAATAACCACGAATGGTCTATGTCCGCACGATAAACAATTATGTTTATCGGATTAGAAATGATTCGTTTTTTTTTTTATTTTTGATACGTGTATGAAATGATCAACAATCCGCTTTCGTACAAACGTCGATCACGTATATAATAATTATGAATCAGAAATTAAAAATTGTATTAAAATATTGTACGTTTATAAATGGTTCAATTGGAACCATTTCCATGCTTCGATCGTTTTCCGCTCGAGCGCATTCGAACTGCTCGAAAGGCTCGAGCCTGAGATTCCAAAAGACCCGAGGGTCACGTTCGAGTCTGAAATACAGAGAGATAACCCAAAAATTTTACTTAAAATGTAAAATAGTTTTATATTATTTTTTTATACTTTCAAAGATAAAAGACGTTTAGTCAACACATAAATATAGTGCAATATTCAATTTTTTTTAAAGCAGTATTATTTTCTCCCTTCTGAACGTATATTCTTATAAATAGCATCACAAGTAATTCTCAGCTTAATTCAATAATGTTGAAAAATTTTTGATGTAAAAATATATTGTATAAATAGTTTTTATAATAGAATTTTGATTTTTCAAAATGCTTCAACTGTACCGTGATAAATAAACAATAACGGTATTATATTATTAGTACTTTAATAATTCCATTATAACTTATGTCGACTGCAAAGTAAACTAATAGATATTTTTATTGCTCGTATAATCATTATAAAATAATATAATTATAATGACTGTTAGAGTGTCTTTATACCAAAACTTCCATTTTACATTTAATTTTGTTGCTTTATATGTAAATTAACAGCAATTGTTGCGACGCCGACTTTTCTCGATACGCTATTTCTTTTTCCTGTATCATAATCAATAATCGAAAATCGTCGATGTCGGGCTCGTAACTGCAGTCGCTCCATGTGCATCGAAGCACCGTCTAATAACTCCGACAATTTACGATTTTTGTCGACGCAGACGCATTGAATAGTTGCCGAAGAAAAACCGGTATATATATATATATATATATATATATATATATATATATATATTAATATTTCAAAAGCCCGAATTACGTGCCGTCTGGCGAGCTTCGCGCCGCAGCACCGCGCCGCATCGCGCGGGGCAATGTGCAGCTGCGCTGCGCTCGCGCTAATAGATCGTTGTGCTCGATGATTCACGAGACGATGCGCGACTAGGAGGCCCGGCGAGGCGCGGCGCGGCGGAGCCGATGGAAAAGGAGCGTCCTGCGGTGCGGCCGCTCGTTTAACGAGGCGCTCCACGGAATATCCGTGAAAATCGCGCATATTACACGGTGGATGATTAATTTTTCGTTAATAACGACCCTTCACGGATAATTCACGATTATTCCTGCTAATGAATTGTTTAGTTTATAAATCGATAAATAGATGAGTCTGTTTCATTAACGAACGTGCACCCCCCCCCCCAATCGAAGTGTATAAGTAAGAGGGTGTCTTGGGATGAGAAATCTAATTCGGATCCTGATCGGGCCAACGAGGGCGACGATTAGATTACTGCGTAGTATAAGCATCGGAAGAAACTTGGTGGCGGATCGAGCCGAAACGAAAGTACAGTGCAGATTTAATTCATAAATAAGTCTAGATTTGCACCAGCGAAATCTTAATTAATAACTAATTATACGCTATGTCGGAGTACATCTAAAAAATAATGTAAAATTCGAATATAAAATATTTTCGCATTACAAGCGAGGGATGATCATTCGCGATCGTTTCTTGCAATTAACTAATGTATTATATTTTATTCCAGAAACATTTCTACGCTCCGTTCCGCGTTGCCAATCCATTTATTCTCATATCGATGGAAAATTCCTAGGAAGCTTTTAAAAATGAAAAAATTATTCCCTCGAAACGCTCGAGAAAAATCCATTTGCGCCTCGCGCAAATCGAACGCCCTCCGTTCTAACGATTGAAAAAGTCGAAACTTGGATTTTATAACGAGGATGGAATCCATATAGCGGAAGTAGGTGGAGGTGGAAGTGTGAAATCCATTGGCTCTTACTAAAGTCCAAAATTAAAATTGAAATATATTTTTAAAAATTGTAGTAAATTTTCAACGTAAAATAATACTTGTATGATAAAGTTGTCGCAATAATTTTATAATTTATCGCGCGTTTATCACGGTTTCGTAAACTTTTGGCCAAAGGGACTGTTTATTAAATATAAATTTTTTTCCCTACGAGACATCGACCCAACATTCTACGAGCCGTTCTTGCCTTGGCCGCGGATTCCAAGATTAATATATATATATATATATAATATAAAAATAAAAATCCAATATTCACCCCGAGTGTGTCTTGTATATACTAAACGTATTGGGCGGATTCGATTCGCATCCGACACGAACCACCCGTCCGGCTGATGGAGGAATCCAGGATCACCGATGGATGGATCGAAATGATTCGTATTTACGGAGGAGCGCGTTACAACAACGCAATAATGTATTCCTCTTTGATATTTCCGATATCTCTCTCTCTCTCTCCTCTAAAGGCGGGCTTGTCTCGTAAGCGCAAAATTTCCATGATGATGCGTCGCGGTATCGGCTTCCCCAGAGTCTTCGGTGTTTGATGCTTTGTCAACTGGAGGGGCACCGCGCGCAGCACGATCAAAAATATACGACTGCTAAAATAGCTCTCTTATTTTTTCTGCTCTTTATATAGAATTACATATGGCTAAGAATCGTGGCAAAATAAAAAATACGGGATATTAGTAGTAACTGACGGAAACAGTTCTCACTTACTCAAGCTTTTGATCATTTGAAGGCGAATCGCTACACCATAAATCGTCAGACAGCAGTTTTTTGCGACGAAGACTGCGACAACAACGATAATTCGATTTTACGAATAGATCGAGTATAGTTCATGGGCATAATCTCCAAGTTACGAATGATTCGTTCATTTAGTGGCAGTTAGCCGAAACCTCGTGAAAGATGCAAGAGTAAAGTGAAAGGAAGCTGCAAGATTTGTTATTAGAGAAAGCATAGATAATTGATTCGAAAAAATAATTTCAGAGCAATTTAATTCCGGACTCCGTAGGATCGTATTATGGATCGAGTGTAATCGGTGAGCCTGAGTTATTAAAATAAGGATAGAATATCAGATATAAGTATTCCCTTGCCATTATGATAAGTATGCCTATAATAATCGCTCTTGACAAATTGAAATAATCGACTGATTGTTGTTATATTTGAACATATGTTTATTTCGAAATTCAATGATTCCATTACATTCGTTGATAGTCTTTTGTTTCTTTTTAACTGTGTATAAATTATAACACGCTGTATAATTAATAATTATAGATTAGTAGTTTATTTATAAGTAAGAATACGATTTTTTTTAAAAAGAACAAATTTCTATTAATTAAACGGGATTACCTTTAAATGTTGGTTCTTTAAAAGAAGGGATACTAGGATTGGTATAGCCTAATAATGTGACTGAATTAATTCTTTCTTTAATAAAAATGTTTATATTATGATCATGATAACTATTAGTCTTAATTTTCCATTTATTTACATCCAAACTTATTGTTTATCTGAGTATTCTATAGTTTCTCTTTTACAGCAAATTATGATTTTACATTAATATTTACTATGCATTTACATTAATACTTTATATCATCTAACTTCGCTACACTTATAATAAAACCAAGCCTTAACTTTACAGTACGTGATACACTTCGAGTCTTAGAAACGTAAACTTGAACGATGTAAAATATCTAAACAGGTCCCAAATTGAACTTCGTAATTGTTTATGTAACAGCGCTGTAAAAAAAATGTTGAATTTTAATTTAAAACGAAAGCGAAGGAAAAGGTAGAAGTTTCATAATCGTCGAAACCCTCTCGCGTTACTGCGCACATCATCCCGGTTTTACCTATCGGCGGCTGTACAGCGACTTATTTTTAGAAGCGATCGCTCCCGCTCGTTGCCTGGTACTCTCGAGACTCTCAAATCTCCGTAATAAACAAGTGTTCGGCGAGCGAATGGGTGGATATACACGCGCGCGTTCCGCACGCAAGCAAGCGTGCGTATCAAAAAAAAAAAAAAACAAAATTAGAGAAGGAGAAGTAAGTTTGCCAAGACTCAGTTGTATGTAATCGATTCAGCCTATCTAAATCTGTACTTTGATGAATCATTCTTCGCTCTCAGGGTGCTCGTTTCCAACGAGAATTGTTTCGAAATATATTGTTTCTTCAATCTAATGCAAAATGTTCATGTTATTTAATCCTGTGTAAATTTTATGGCAAAATTTTATTTGGTGTTTTCAGGATGAAGGAATGATTAAAAACTTGATTATATTATTTCGTTTGTTAATTGCTGTATAGAAGATATGACTATCTAATTCGCTACAAACATTACTGTAAATAAAATTCTAAAAGACCGCGTATGTTCACTGAATTTCATATATAAATCTAGGATGATCTATAATAATAACGAATGAAAATTTACAGATTTTGTTAGGGTAAATTGTATAAGCCACTAGATTGAAGCAATGTCTAGATATAACTGTATATCAGCTTATTCTGATTATTAAAAAGATTTTTATCCTCAAACCTATAGGATTAGACGAAAAATCAACTTTATTCATAAAAACTACTGCACTGAACTCCTCAGAAGACTCAGAAGACTAAAAGAATTTGCAAGATCTTTTACGAGTAAAAAATTTTTCTGGTGAAATGTAAAATGGAGATATTGATTCTGTTGATTGATGTTAGAAATAAATTTCAACGCTTTATATGTATCAATTTAGAAGCAGGCATAGATTAGAATAGAGGCCTGGTTAAAAATCAGTTTGGTTTTCGTAATAGTTGACGAAATTGGCTGAGTACTGAATATCGATTGGAATGTTCTACAATGTACCGAATGTACCAAGCGTATGTACACCATTGCAATGCTCGACTTTGAGAATGCTTTTAGTTTGATCAAATACATTAACATTACATAGACTGAACGGATTTTGGATTTCTCAAATTATACAAAGACTAATCTTTAGCTACGTCGGTGATAGAAGTTTCCTGTATGTTACCGATACTGGAAGCTATTCCTTTAGCATTACAAAAAGCGTATCACAGAGTTCGATTGGTGGAACCGTTGCTTAGGAAACAGAGTATGTAAAGATATGCTCAGATATTCACCCACTTTTAAGCGAGATATCTGTGGTAATTTTGGTTGGTAACGTAATTCCGGTGATGGTAATTAATAGCGAAGATTATATACAGGATTTCGAAAATGTTACTATTGAAAAAGTAGATGACTAAAAACATAAGCAGTTTAAATTGTCAGCAGTAAAAGCTGAAGAGTGCAGATGTCAAATAAACAGGAGGGTGTATGCTAACTACGCGGTAGTCGGTGTGAAGATCAGTACAGGGAATAACATCATATTCCTAAATCTCTTTCTAGACAGATATATAGCTTATATATAGCTTACATATAAAAAACTTTTTCGGACACTAATTTTGAGGTGACGAAAATTGCTAAGTTACTTACGGTCGCAATACTCTATATAACCCCATATTACTTTCAATAGTATTAATATCGACGGTTGCAATGTACAGAAACACCAGTTCAGGATATCAATGCTAAATGCCAAACAGGTAACTGTATGTCTACGCCAACCGAACCACATCAAATACAGATCTATTAGCGATTATCAGAACTACTATCTATCGTAGCTGTGAGAATCTTTAGAAAATTCTCAGATCCAGAAACCAAAACACCACTGATTACGTAGAGACTATAGAGATTCTTTTTGGAATCACAACATGGAAATGATGAGGTAAAAATAGTTGCCAAATTATCACCCAGAAGGTGAGATTCTTCAAAAGAAAAAAGAAGTCAAAAAAGAAGTATGATATAAAAATAACACCAATACTATTCCTAAGAAGATCTGAATAAGCCAACCTCGCACTAATACCATTGATAATGTCTGAGATGCACAGGGGCTATTTTTGATCGTCTTATAAAAAAAAAGACGCACACCCACACGATCAAACGCGCACGCAAGAATGACTTTGGCGTGCATTATTGAAAGAAACATAACATATTTCAATTGACACTCGACGAGAGAGAGAAAATAATACTTGCCAATTTTGCTCGTTATTATAACAGAATCCAGTTTCCCGAACGAACGAACAGCGCTTGATAATAAATGTAACTGACAGTTCGAAATCCCGCCGCCCACTGCGATCCCCCACTCACCGATCTGATTTTAATACCGAATTAATCCGCGCCAATTAACGACTTCGCGCAATTATTCTGACGCGCTTTTCGCTCTATCCACGAGTGCGAGAAATCGATGCGTTTCCCCCCATAATGGGAGATACTTATCGACGCGTACCGAGGATCTAAGGCAACCGAACCGCTGCGCGAAAAACTGCGCGCACGCCGATACTTCCAGCAGAGGAAGGAACGACCTCGTACGGGAGGTACAGCGACCGATCGACAACTGGCGCGCGTTCGATTCCAGCTCTGCGACACGCAGTCGGGATGCAGCTCTGTATGAGAATGTATATATATATTACCCAGTCTACGGCACCGGGGAGCCGACGCGAGACGCCGCGTACGATATTTGAGATCTCTAGGATAACGACCTATATTTGTACATACGTAATATACATACATGCGCATACATATTTACACAAATTTATATATATATATACACATATACATATGAGAGTATATCGCATAACGTCTCTTTTACAAGTGTACGCAATGTTTCTACAGGATGAACTTTACCGCGGTACAGGTGTGGTACAGGTCGTGGATTAAGGACGTTCATCGGTCCTAATTGTACTCGCCTTTAAGTTTAGCCCTACGCTAATCCGAGGAAAAAGCTGTAGTTGCTTACTATCTGAAAAAAAAGATTCGAAAGTGCAGAACATCTTGAAATTCTCCCGTCCCTCTTCGATACATGTTGACAGTATTATGTTAGTCGCTTGTATTACAATTTTCAACTGTACAATCGATACTGAAAAATCATTTCTGGATGCTATAATAAAAAATAATTACATATAATTTATAATCAAATAAGGCTATCTGTACTAATTAAAAGAAAAAGAAAAAATTATAGAGAACAATTTTTAGCCAATAAACACAATTGCAGCTTTAAGATGCGCTTGGTGTAATTCAATGTGAAAAACTGCAAAGTTTAAGTCATTTTCTCGGCCCCCCCCCTACCCAATACTCGAATTTTTGCCACTCGTAAAAGACGTTTAGAATAATTTAGCGAAACTGCATTTCATTTTACGGACGAACGTCGATCCACTATGAGGAACGACTGCCGTTGGGTTAGGCGTATGTTTAGAATACGGGGCGTCATAAGTACGCATTATTGCTCGATTTGCCGAAGAATTATGTCACGGCTTGGTATGCGTTGATTATTATACGTTCGAGCCACAGGGCTATTAACAATGAGTTTTTAATATATGATTAGCGGCTAGATTATACCGCGAATGTGGAAACATAATTGATGTGATTTCCTATGCTATATATATATAGTGAACTACTAATTTTGTATTAATTTTTACCCTTACTTTTACCATTAGTAATAGCGGTGAAAATTCTAAAAAAGATTCTGTCAATACGACTAAATCTTTTTTCAATTAATTCAAGCTTTTGTCAATTTTTTATTTGTACTGTGTAATAAACAAAATGAATTTTGAATGAAAACACAATAGTGACAGTGGCCAATAGGGTTTTTCCAGTTTCAAACAGTGTTAAATCTCAAGCATAGGGTAAGAAATATAAGAAAATAAAAATATTTAAAAAATGATAGTATACTTGCTTTATACCCGATGAACATTATATGTTGGACTAAAGTGTCGTATTTATGACTTTCACAATGCCAGGCCAAGAAAATCAAAGACAAGCGCAGCGCCGTAGAGCAAATCATTAATGCATTTATCATGTATTCATAAATACTGTCCAAGATTAAGGAACAGTATCATATCGAGCTTTATCGAAACGCAGTGTATCAAGGATTTATTCCGTGTAAATTTGTCTTCTACTAATAATCGCATTGTTATAAACATTTTATTCTGCACTGATGTATATTATTAGTATGGAAAAAAGGTATTATCTAACACAGAACAGGGTCGTCAACTATATAGATATATATATAATGGACACAGACACCCATGTATAATAACAGCGTGAGAATCGTAATCCAAGCGCAAGTAACGGCGTGACGGATCGCGAAATGGGTACGCGCCGCGGCATATAGGGCGTTGCGCAACGGCATGCACGCACATGCGCACGTACGCGTGTGCGCATGCACGGGGTATTATTTGCTACCTATAACATATATGCGCGCGACTCGAACTGGCGAACGGCCGCTCCTCGCACGCTCTGTCCGCGCTGCGTTAACGCGTGCACGATGCGCGGCGTTCGTTGCGCTCGATGATGCGTTGCCGCCTCGTTCCTTTTTCCCCCGTCGCGCGTTATCGTAATCAGCGAGTGGATTTGACGGTTGCGGGGATCTCTCCCTTTTTTTTATTGTGTATTTTTTTTTATGTAAGATCTTCCTGCGTATACGAAAAGCGTGTATATGTGCTATATATATATATATATATATATATATATATATATATATATATATATGTATATGTATGTATAAAGTATGACATTTTACGGAAGCGAGAAGAGTGAAAAATAATTTATGTATAATATAATCTATATAATCTGTCAGTAATCTATGCTTGTATATTTTAGATTCTATCATATTTTTTGTAACGATATCATGAAGAAACAGCGTCTAAAAATTACCGAGTTGCAGCGTACGATTTTAACAGAATATAGTTTTGGTATTGTATAGGTTTCATCTTGAAATCAAAATTAAAAATTGTACTTATGACGACTGTTCTGAATTCAATTAAGAAATATTTTTATCGGTCTTACAGTCTTTATACTATAATATATTATGATAAAATAATGACAGTCAGACTGTCCTTGATTATTATCACCCCCTAAAGAATCTAAAATCAAACTTTTTACTAAAAGTAAATTATTATATTAAAATTATATTAAAAAGACTGTAAGACCGATAAAAATATTTATTGATTTATCTTGAAAACAATAAAAAATTATAAAAAAATAGTTATTCGCATATAGTTTACTTCGTGTCTATAGTATATGTAGTACAGTAATGCAGAACGACGTGAAACGCATGAAGATCGATCGGCGTTATTTGCGTCAAATTAAGCGGAGTATGTAGAAATTAACTTTTCTTTTTATACCAATACCCAATCATTATGATTGGACGTTATAAGTCAAGATAAAGCTTACAATTAAAGATGCGAGATGCGAATAAAATTTATTTGCGCTCATCTCGTTCGGGAGAATATTGGGGAATGTAGACGTAAACAGATTGGTTTTGGATTCTATTCGTCCGTTTTAATGTGACAATTTACAGAATTCTAAAGAGATGTTTGTAACGCCTAAACGAAAGTTACCTCCAGAATTGCTTCACGCGAGACGCAACTGCTTGCAGAGAAATAATGTAACAACCTTCTGTTGCTGTGATATAATAGACACGAGTCAATTATTTACATACTTATGAGAACTGTGTTTGTGATGTAACTGCTTCTCACGCAGTTAAATACATTATCTACGATTTACAAAAACCGATCAATTCGAAGATCAGCTTTTTTTTTTAACATCAGAAGGTAAGAATGTAACAACGAACCATGAGATATTCATAAAAGCGCACATTAATTTCCGTGCATTCGACATGAAAATTATTTTCGCTGTTAATTAAATGGGACGACGACGACGACGACGACGACGACGACGGCAATACGTTAAAATAATACGATTCGCGCCGTCATCGATCGAATTTTGTCCCGCTAACAATGACAAAATTTACATAAGCGAATCGGTGAAGAGCGCGAAAATCCGAGACAGATGCGTATATACGAGTTCGCGCATCCGAGGCGGGGACGTAATAATTATGAGCGAAGATCGTTTCACTTAAAGCGAGAATAATTGTCGCGCATATAAATACAGTCGAAAATAACGCGATAATGACGCCTCGTGCGCGCGCGTATGTGTGTGTATGTGCAGAATTGGAAGGCGCGATAATTACATCGAGAGGCGAGCCAAAGCTCTTGGGAGAACGAAAAGAGTGGATTGGGGAAAAGTAACGCGAACAAGCGAGGATACACACACACACACACACACACACACCACACACACACACACACACACACACACACACACACACACACACTCATCTTGTGTGTGAGTGTCACGCCCGCGAGTCACTAATTGCACGGATAATTCATTAAAGCTCGACGGAAAGTCGTACAGCAGAACGCCTGAAAAGTTTATACATATATAGGTAATCCGCCTCTCCCCGTCTATTACGAAACGCAATGTCGCGTTTTTTTACAGCGATTCTGAATATGGTTTCGAAATCATATATATGTATATACTAATCTATATATATATATATATATATATATATATATATATATATATATAATTAATTAATTAAAATCAATTTAATTGCCCGTGCAGAGATTGTTTCCACACGGAATTGTAATATATTTTCAGAACGGCGCCTTTCTCGCGCGTGCTGGGTGGACGGATAAATGTAGCCATCTATGTCAATATAAAATCCGTGCTTGGTAATGTACTTTTTTGGCAATTGCGCGCCCGCATGCTCCAGTATATATGTAAAATTTGAATTTGCATGATAATTAAACGATGCGCCTCCGGGACGAATTAAGCGCGCGCTCAAAAAGAAGGGAGAAAATAAATGTTTACGGGACGTAATCGAGCCGATGCGACATAAAAATCATAATATATATATATATATTGAAGAACGTTCAGCCAAGCATATAATAGGAGAAGATATATACGGGCCGGATGCTCAAAGCTTCTTCTATCCTCTCGAATCAGTGATTGCCAATCGGAAGCGTAAAAAAACGAAAAATGTATGAGCCGCTTGTGATACTCCCTTCGATGTACGGAACTGAGAGAGACAGAGGGAGAGAGACAGAGAGAGAGAGAGAGAGAGAGAGAGAGGTAGAGAAGGTGTGAGCGGAGGACCGAAGACGGCCGACTTATCTGATCAATGTCAATGAGCGCACGGCGAACGTGCCCCCCGCGAGCGAAGAAGCGACGCGACGGGTATCTCGATCGGAGTGAGCGAGAACCTCGGTCTTTTACCCCTGATGAGTAAAAAAGAAAGAAAGAAAGAAAGAAATAAAAAAAAAAAAGCCGTCACCTCCAGTGCCGCTCTGTCGGCAGTATATTTATCCCGTATATGTGTATATTGTTGATCGTAAACACATATGCCGCCTTGCTCGACATCCCCCTTCCATACCGAATGTAATATACGAAGTGTTTTTTTTTTTACACGGATTACGGCGAGCGTGCCGTGTCCTCGCGTTAATAACACGAACGCTATAGACAAAAGTTCAATGCTTGCTCTTCAGTTAATGTTCGACTGTTTACCGAATTATTAAATGCGCAATGGTCTCGCGTGTGTTTATTGATTGGCACAGAGTTTATATAGCACTTTTTGTTTTTAATTCACGGGGTTTTTTTTTCACTTTTTCAATTTATCCGCAATGGAATAATGCGGGTGGGAGTTATAAAAAAACAGAATAATGGATTAGTCCCAGCTACGTGGCTTTTGTAAAGTTGTATGTACGCGCGTAATGTAAAATTCATGTTATACAAATAAGGGAATTACGAGCTTTAGGACGAGTTACTCAAGGATTTATCTATATTTAACCAATTATACTATCAAAAATCAAAGTAAAGAATTTTAATTAAAAATTTGCAATCCTAAGTTTGATCGATCTCATTGGAGATCTCATCTCAATACAAAGCAAACCCAGTTTAATATTACATTTTTATAATACATACGGCACTTTTAATATCTCAATTGCATTTGTAAATCAGCCACGGTGTAATTCAAAATTTTAATTCTCGAGAGAAAAAAAACTGCCCTTATTGCGTAAAATCAACCCCCGTAGCATCTGCAATATAAACCCCTAAAGACCATTAAAGTTAAAATGAATTTCGTTCATAAAGGACGATCCGGCGGCCCTCTTCGCCGAAAAAATTTCCACCGCAGCCCGACAGCAAAAGCTACAAAAAAATATTTGAAAAATTGGTAAAGAGCAACGGATCGTAGGACAGGTAAAAAAAAATTAATTTCGAATGAAAACGCGAATTTGTCACGTTAATGCCCGCAGAAAAATATTTCCAAAAAAAAAATAAAACCGAAAAGATCGAAAAGTAAACGATGCATATGCGTGCGTCAGAGAATGGGCAAGGGTATGCGTGTGCCCGTTTACACGTACAGTCGATTTAATTTAAAAACATATATATAATGAAATAGGGGAAAAACGCACGCGAGGCCCGATTGCCCGGTATTATGTAGTGCAAAGCCTCCGCGCGCAAACTCTCCCCGACACTTTCATCCAGTTATTTCGGGTCACTCGGTCCTTTTTGTAATTTTTAAAAGGAAAAAAAAAGCAATTTTCATTCGCCCCCGTGCGAATTCCGGCTTTGCTGGACGCCTTATCCATGTATAAAATCCCATGCCACGCGTGTACACGGCAGTTGGAAATTGATAAAAATAAAACGAAACGAAATAAAGTATAAATGAGGATGAGGGGGAAGGCATTTTACGGCCAAACGCGTAAATGAAGTTTTCTTTCCTCTTCGCCTATTCCTCGTATACACGAGAGCGCGTGAGCCGGCGAATAGAAAATTCAATTTGGCCTTAAAGTGCTTTTGAAATTTTCACAGTTTTTGCTTTGTCTTGTAAACCGTTGTAATTTAACCAAATTTCAGCGAAATTTCTAGCTAATATATTAGTAAAAAAGACCCCCTGAAGTTTGGTCAATTTTCATCGAGTAAAAAAGAGAAATTTTCTCTGTTAATAATATTAGTGAAAATACGTGGTACTGCGGATAGTCAATTGACACTTTCGCAATTATTACTACGAATTTTTGCGCATGCAGGATTGGAATGTAATATTTTGTAGAGTAAGCATATTGATGGATAGAATATTTATTTGTTTAATAAATGTATTATTTATTTGGAAAATCAAATACTACGCTATTGTGGTACGCTGCGTTCAAAATAAAAAAATTTTAACGTACGATGGCAGATTGCGCTTTATCCCCTTCTTAATATCTTATTTCTTATGCATTGCTTATGAGTCTTTGCGTACGAGAACTTAAATAAATCTGAATTAGATCAACTTCGAGATTTTCTGTGATCCTTGGAACCTCAAAATGGGGAATTATAGACGATATAATTTTTATTATTACAATCAACGTATTGGTGAATTTTTACCACGTTGGACCTTTTTTCCATTTGCTTCACTCAGCGACAATTTCTATGTCAATTTATATCATTTCTATTTTTTTACAATTGGTTATTACGTTTTTACACATTAGTAATTTAATTATATGTCCTCTAAACGAGCATTTTGGACTTAGACTGAAACTTGTCTAAATGAATTACGATTTAAAATATACATATTTTAATGATTATTTTAACGATATTTTAGTGATTATTCAATAAAAAAATAATATAGTGTTTTTATTACTTATTTTCTAATGAAAATCCTTTCACTATTATACACAGGGAAAGAAAAAGAAATGAGAAAGAAGGTGGGCGGGGAGGAGGATGAGAAGCATATCGGAAGTGGAAAGGGAATGGCAGTAATAGTCCATCAGCGTTAAATAAACGTCAAAATAGCCTTGACGAGCATCGCCCATCAATTTCCGATCTAACGAGTGCGCTTGTAAGTACCGACCGCGGCGGAAACGTGAAACGTACATATATATATATATATATATATATATATATATATATATATATATATATACAAAAGCCGTAATTTTTCCCATCGAAAACCTCGCTGCGCAGCGATCGGCAAGCAAATGCGCGCGCAGGCAGCTCTCCCCGCGGATCTGATAAATCAGACGCGGAGGAGGCGGACGGCGTTACACAGGCAGGCCGCGGCTGAGAGGAGGGGTTGCATTTTAGTTTTTCAATGCGTCGGTGATAAATCCATCGCCAATGGACGGGTGGTAGAGGGGAGGGGAGGGGATTGATTTGATATATAGTTCGTGAATTATTCGAGCGTATTTTTATTCCCGTTTGTCGGCTCGATAAGCGAGAGCGCGGTTTTTGCGAAAATAAAAGTGTCTTATGAAAGTCGAATGGAAATTTGATCGAGTGCAATGCTTGTGATATATATGTATATATATATATATATATATATATATATATATATATATAGAGCTTTAAATTTAATTTTTACATAAAGTTTGTATTTTACAAAAACAAGATAATAAATGTTCGCGTTGTGTTACGATTTACTAATGTACCTTAGAATTACGAAGTAAGGGGTATAAATCAAATTCTGAAATTATATATTTTGGAATGATTATAATTTATGATTCGAAGATAACAAAAATTTATGGATTGGATAGCAAAAAAAAATGTATGCTAGTCTTTGGATTAAATTAGAAGAAAATCTACTCTAATAGAGCAACGACTAAAAAGGTTTTTTTGTGATAAGGAATTATTATAGAACTGCTGTTGAACGATAAAAAAGTAGTATGGTAACATAGGTAGAGAATGGAAAATTTCTAATAATAAAAGAAAATTAAATAATTATGGATTTTTTTCAACGATAAGCAGCCAGTGCAAACTTGAACGGATACAGGCATCCGCGTTGCAGCCTCCTTAAATGCTCTATGCACATATTCGTGGAAAACAATAGCAGTTCATATAAAAGAATTTGTTTTTTTTTTTTGTGAATTCTTGCAAATTGACCGATGCTGCATACGGGGCGTCCAGCTGTCCCGCCGCTATTTATTACGTCGAACGCGCGCGCGCCGCATTCTAATTTATACGGTTGCCACTTTCTTCACGATCTCCGATTTTCCGGGATCTTCGAGATCGCGTCAATGACGAGGCTCGATTCGCCATTTCCAATGGAATGGTGTACAATTCGTGTTATCATGGTTCCATGTACGTACATGGTAAAGAATATACGAGCCGCGGTGAGGAACAGAAAATAATAAATAATAAAAAAAAATAGAAGGAGAATGAAAGAATGAAAGTCCAAAACTGACCCGAGTTTTTCCACCCCTTTCCCGCGAGGCATCAAGCCTTGATATGTGTGTGTATTTGCGTGTACGCGTATATATATATATATATATATATATATATATATATATATACACATATATACATATATATATGTATATATATAAATGGCGAGACACTTTATTTCAGTCGGGCGAGAAAGTTATTAATACGCAGATGCACGATTCGAGATTATATTGGACGGGACAAACGAGCCGGGAGGGGTAGGAGGCTCGAGGCTCGCCGAACGCAGAGCCGAAGAACGGAAGAATAAAAAAATGAAAAATTAAACAACAACAACAACAACAACAACAGAATAAAAAAATGCTTCGTTAATCGATCGACGCCGAGTCCTGGAATCCGTATACGGAGTGTGGGTGGGAGAGACTTGTTACACGGGATACATCGAAATCGATCCCGGGCTCGCTTATTTTAAACGTATATATATATATATATATATATATATATATATATATATATATATAATAATACTCGCTGTATAACAGTCTGGAATGATTTCGTATCCGTGTGTGAGCGTGCATATCTGTCAAAAAGAAAATGGTAAATTGAAGCAAAAAGAAAAAGGAAAGAGGGGAAGACGAATCGGCCGAGTTTCCGATAAACCTAGATGCTTTACAGTGTAGTCGGATGGAGATCCGCAGGAGTGTGTTAACTATTGCCCCGTCCAGTTGGCGTATAGCGTCGTGAAGCGCGGTCGATGGAAACTCACCTGTAACAAAACAAAAATAAGCACAATTAAATTATGCGATGGGGGGAGGGTTCACTCGAGCGAGATATTATATTAACATTACAATATATTTATTTTATTATACATTCTAAATCGAAAGAAACATAATTAGTTAAATTTAAAGACAGCTGGACTGTGATTCCGTTAATCATTGTAGCATCAGCGGCACCACGAAAGGTAAGTTAACATTGCCCGACCTTCTTTTATAATGACTAAATCGCAGCATCGCAAAATACGTCCCGACGACTGAAAAAACTCAAGTGCTTATATATATATATATATATATATATATATATATATATATATATATATATAGGCATTGGATCCTCTATCTTCTCGTAGCCTATCTATCTCGTCATGCCTTGATTTTATTGCTTAATGAAATTATAGGCAGAAATACCAGTTTTCGAGCAAAGCATAAATAATTCGAGCATTTATAAATGATATGAAACAAATTAATGGCATCAATTCATTTTCAATATACAAGTAATCGACGCCGTCCTCCGCAGTTCAGGTAATTTCTGTGTAACATTATCAATTTATCACGAAAATTTCATTTATAATAATTCAATGTTATTTCAACTAATTAATCTAATAACATAAAAATTTTTTTAATTAATTTAATGAAAAATTAAAGAGTCAATCCAGAAAATTCCAGGAATCTTTGATAAATGAATAAATCACGGCATTTACATCTTATCGGTTTTCAGTCGTAACAACAAATAGAGGTAGGCTGGGCTAGGTCTGTAACCGACATCATAGAAAATAAGCTCTGTCAATTCATTTTTGAGCTGAAATAAAAATCAAAATGTGCGAATTGCAAAAATGTCAGTTGTTTTTGCAGCAACGAAAAAATAATTACAAATCAAGATTATTAAATACAACATGCAAAACCTCCAAAAGCGATAATTTTAGGTTTAAACATGTTTTAATGAATTGCACGCAAACAGAAATACGTAATAATGAATATCTAGTTATAGTGACGATGCATAGAATAATTATAGGTCTTCTTAACTACATTAAGTCTCAATTACTTTACAATTGCTTTGAAAAGAACATTTTTCAAGAAAGATTATCTAAACGTGTTTATAGAAATTATTATGGTTTTTATGTAACAATATGTGTTTTTTTAGATCTGACAATGAGATTTATTGTCAATCATCAACTTATGCTCTATTGTTTTATATGATTAATATGACGCACAGGCGTGAATAATAATACAGAACATAAAATTTATGATAAATAGTCGAAATCATTGTATAGATACATGAAATAATGCAAACGAACGAGACTTTCTCATGTTCTCGTTGTGCCCCACATTTCGCGACTATCGTGCCCTTTTCAGACTTCTTTTTTTTGCAATTAATTATAACTTTTCTCCTGAGCTACGTAAAAAGATAAATAAAATTTTCCAGGAATGTTCCCGACTTAAACTTTAGATAATCTGAAAACTTGAACCTGTTCGCTTTTAGTTTGCCTTACCTACAACGAACTGTAAAGTGGAAGATAGTGTATTTTTATCGCTGAACTTTCTAATGATTGATATAAAAGGTTTATATAAAATATTTTCATTTCGAAAGAGTGCAAGTGTTAATAATTATATAGAATTACGTAGTATTTAAGTATTTTTCACAACAGTACGTTTGAAAAAACTTTATTAACTTTATCATCGTGTGAGTGCCTATTTAACCGGACAGGCCCTCTGTGCCCCATCTTCCCCTACATAGCCTCCCCATACATCATTATACTTCCAACAGGAACGACTTTACAGATTTTCGCGAGTTATATAATTTTATACCAGGCAATTGGTCTGTAGGTGACGCGTACGAGCGTCAGCGAATTCCTGGACAAGGACGTTGTAAAATTTAGCCAAAGAAGTTCCTGATCAGAAATGAAAATAGCCACGATTTAATAAACTAATCCTTTGCATATAACTATATTCAGCATTCACCCAGAATCCCTATATTTCTATAAAAAAAAAAAATCCTTTACTGATGGTTCATGTAGAACTTTGACATTTCAAAATTCTTTCTCTGAATATATAACTATTATAATATAACGGCTCATCTATTTATAAATCACTGATTCCGGTTTCTTCTGAATGTACAATTCGAACTTTCTATGTTCTAATTATATGCCATCGATAAGTTCTACATTAAATTTTCTTTTTCGACGATGCGCAACGAACCAAGGATTTTAATCGATAAAATCAAAAATTTTACTAATAAATTATATTTACTGAAAAAAAATCTAATAAGCTCGTTGTAAAAAATATTTTAAAAAATCATCATTAATCTTATATTTATAGTTTTCTTTATATATTGATTTTATTCTGCATCGTATGAAACATATTTTCATGCTATATAATATTGCATCAGATTAAAAAAAAAAATTCATGCTAAACAACACTGTTCACAGCCGATCCCGGGTATAAAGATCTATATCTTGAAAAATCTGTGAGCTATCTCGAGCATAGAGCACCAAAATAATGGCAATTTCGACCCTGACACTCTGCCAAACAGGAAACGGACTGCGAGCGTCATATCGGAGCCCGCTCTTCTCGGGATTAGCACAGCAGTAACATCATCATCTCATGTATATATATATACAATTCAGAATACGAAGTATGAAGACCATGATCAGAAAGAATGAAATTACGATTGCGCGCGTGCATTGTGGACATCAGAACGGAAATTTGCGGCCAAGATCTTAAGGAACTTTTTTGCGCATATTTCTCCTTCTTCCTCTTTTCTACAGTTCTGTGTTCTTATTGCTTCGTGTAAAACTATGATATATAGTCGAGAGAAGAAAATCTTAGAGGCTTATATAAGGAACCCCGCCCTTATTTCTATAGAGATATATCAGTCACGCGGATAGAGGTCGGCGCGATGCGAACTTTTCTATACATATACGTATGAAGGACGCGCGTAAAATTTACTGTATGCCTACGCGGGGGCGCACCGACCCTTTCTTGTCGGTTTTAGGCCAGAGAAGAAGGGAGTATAATTTGTAGAATAAGATAAGTTACAAAATTTCACGAGTTAGAATTTTCGGTTGAAGAATAATGGGAGAAAATATTAGCTTGTATACGTAAAAGTAGAAATTTTCTTAGGTGTATTACGGTATCAAAAACATAAAGACTTGGAAATACATCATATAAATATGTACATGATGTGTATGATATAATGCGTATGTACAAATACATATACATTCATAAAGATTTGTTACTTGTGAAATACTATTGTTACTGCATTGTGTTAAATAGAACGTTTACAAAAAAAATTAATAATTATGCTGTCCTTGTTGCTAATCATGTGCTAAAGGTATCTGGAATTTCATTGTTCGTTATCCAACTGACTTATTATTGTACCTTATTCATATAATAATAAAATATCTATAAATATATATTATATGTTTTACGTGGTAATATTCTGCATTTCTAAAAGAATAGAATGTACTTTGAATACAATGTGTGCATATCTGAATAATAATTTATAAAACGCAATTCCAGCACTGCTAATTCGCTTTTCATAAAAATCTTTTTGTTTATTTTTTTTTTTTAACGAAACTCTCACTTTCTCTGAGAATTTCTTATTCTACAAATAATGTTCTCCATAATAATTCGTCGGGCATGGATGAAAATAAAACTTTGATGGAAAAATAATTTAAATGCGCGTTTTAACATTGCTTTTATTTATCTCAGCTAATATCGAACGACCTTTTAATATCATACACAACTCATCTCCAGAATATATGTATTTTTAAAATGCGATGAACGAAACAAATGTCAAATTCAACTTCACCCGACGTATACAGAAAACCTATACACAAATAGTTCTTAAAAAAAAAAAAATTTTTTTCACGCGTTGGCCAAGTTTTGCGCGAGCTACCAATATATCTATCCTCCTCGTATCCACGTAGCTCTCTTTCTCGAATCCTTGAAGAGGAAGAGAGAGGGAGAAAGAGAGAGAGAGAGTGTGTGAGAGAAATATCGCGCGTTTATAAGTACGTCAGAAAATGAAGAATACCCGCTCGTCTAGATGTAATATAGTGTCCTCTAGACGTTAAACTTGCATCGCGCAATGTTATTCATAACCACTTTAAGGCATAGCAAGTTTATCACCCCCCCCCTTCCTCCAAACGGACTCCGCGCCTCTGCAAATTATAACTTTTGGTTTTGCAACCAAGTGCAACAAGACTACGAGGTATCCCATGCGAGAACACTGGGGACTGCTGTTTGTTGAACTGTTCGTATGTATATACTGTAAACTGTAATTGTGTTAACTATATAATGTTTAAATTCGATTGTTCAAATACGTGGCTAGAGAGCACGATCCTTCTTTTTTTTTTTAAATAAATAATATTTCTTCACTATGGGTTGATTTTTGATGCGAAAAAAGCAGATATGCTACAAAAATAGATGTGTTTTATCTATCTCTATTCATTTTTAATCTCTCTATTTCTTCATTGTAGACTGGATTTATTTTTTTTTACGTTTCAATGTTATATATAACAAGAATCCGTAAAAAAATGTTGGTTTCCGTTGAGGACACCTTATTATCGGTACTACGTTAATAAAAACATTCAGTCCATTTCAAGACCTTTTTCGTCGCGTCTGTTCATTAAAAAACTAGAATAGAGATCGATATAATATATATATATATATATATATATATATATATATATATATATATATATATATATATACATAAACATTGTTGTACACACACACACACACGCGCGCGCGCGCGCGCACACACATATATAGCTACTGGGCCTTATCGTTAAAGTAGGTATCTTAACGACGCACGCTGGTAATTCTTCTATACGGGACGGCCAAACACAGTCGGTAAGAAGTTCGACATTTTTTTTCTACGTGGGCTTTTTAACAAACATTTTAAACGGCTCCAAGTATCCCTTGGCCTCAAAAAGTTTGATTTCATCAAAACTCTACAATGCCATAACCGTTTCGTAATTAAATCTTGCTTCCCATTATTATAAAATTGTACTTTAAAGTATGGTATATAAAGTATATAAACCACTGTTATTTTTCGCGTGAAAAATAAAGATGGTGATACTTTTTTTATTCCTCTATGATTTTTATAATTGTTATTTTTGTAATTAATACATTATATATATATATATATATATATATATATATATATATATATATATATATATATATGAATCTTATACATCTAGACGTAATATATATCTATACGTGTATATAATATGTATACACACTATACGAATCTATTTAAAACTCATGAAAGATCCGCGGCTGTACCGGATGAACTCGACGGGAAAAGAAGTGTACGCATATAGAAAGTTTCGTCGCCTTACGCGTGCGAACGGTGAGTCTTAATAACTCGTCGGGATAACCGGGATGACTAAGTCCCCCGCAGCGACAGGCTTATTCCGTATGCGTGCGGCGAAGTTTATACTCGCGCGCTGACTACAGCAATGCAACGCTTTATATATATATATATATATATATATATATATATATATATATATATAACCTATGCGCACCTGTCGCTCTTCTGAATACATAATATATATAAAAGCGAAGAGTAGGAAGAAGAAAACGTTCTCGCAACTTCGTTAAAATTTTCGTTCTTTTTTTCGATCTTCGTGAACTTTTATGAACCAAAGTGTATTGTATATATATATATATATATATATATATATATATATATATATATATATACATATATAATATGATTTATCTATTGCAACCATGTCGATCGCTCGAAGTCTGTTATACAAGTCAAGAATTACGCCTAATGCGCTTCCATTTGGAAATGCCACCCTGCAGTTTTCCCAAACATTATGCTTCTTGATAATTTCGTTGACAGTTCTAAAATAAAGCGTTATATTATATGCAATTATAATCCTTTCTTTCTTTATCTTCAAGAACTTGACATAATTTATAATGGCACTGATTGTTTCTTCACAATTAAGGAGACAACGCAAAGCCATTGAAAATTAAGAGATGTCCATCGAATAAGAAAGAAAATTTTTATTAGGTAATATTTTTAGCCATTATTCTCAGAATAAATGCTTAAAAACGAATTTCATGAATGAAGAAATAAAAAATATTTTAATTTTATGAATGCCTAATAATTTTTATACAACACCGACCTGTTTTTATGAAATTTTCGACAAAGAATATTTTTCTTCATTTGACTGAATTTCTGTGAATAGTTTAGTGTAGAAAGAGTTATGGTATGTCAATGTTGTACAATACATCTTCATAACACGGCTTGATAAAAAAGTTTTTTCACGTATTTTTATATTACATAAAAACCATTTTTCCAAAAAAAAAACATAAATAAAAAAACAGTTATTAAAACATTTCTTTGCATAAATACCAACTAAATATTTAGTTAGAAATATAATCTTTGAACAACCAAACAAATATTTATTGGAAATAAATTAATTTTATTAAAATCGCATTAAAATATTTATTCAACGAAAATGAATCATTTATACCAGCTAAAACACCCTTGTCTCAATTATCTATTATACTACATTTTTCTAAGATAATCATCGTTACTATCTTCACTTTTAATACCCATATACAACGAAATTTTCGTCTACTATTTCGTACGTACATACACGCGCGGCCTTATAAGGGCGCACGAGCAATATACATTAGAACCGCCATTCGCAGCCACAGCGGCGCGCACATAATGCAGGGGTGTAATTTTGAATTTTTTAAACTCCATACTGCGTTGGCAAAAGTTACACCCCCTCCAACCCTCGCCCCCAGTCCCACGATTTCTATACCACCTCCCTGAAGCATCCGCTCGAAGCGTCGCCTGCGCGGCTATATATATATATATATATATATATATATATATATATATATATATACCAAGGAATGAAAGATAAAGTGCTTGCGAAGGGTGAAGGAGAGGTAGAGAGGGTAGAAAATTCTGAAGAATCTCGTGCACGTGTAGAGGGGAGTGCACATAGCCAGCGAGATAGATAGAGAGAGAGAGAGAGAGAGAGAGAGAGAGAGAGAGGGCTCTATCAAGGAAAGCCCTTTTAGATGCCCCTCGGAGATATTTAATGCGAGGAGGCGACCGTGCTGCCTTTCAAAGTAAATACACTGTGCTGCGATAAAGAGATTAATATATATATATATATATATATATATATATATATATATATATATATATATACATTATATTATATATATATAGAGTTAAGCTGAAAAACAGAATAGATATATATATATATATATATATATATATATATATATATATCGTAAGTGGGAAAAGTTAAGGGGTAAAACCTTGCAAGAATATACGGAAGAGAGAATCGACGCGAGAGACGGGAATGCTTGATGTTCTATAGGATAAGGTTTTATAGCGAATGCGTGATTTTGCATTAATTGTAATTATCGAGATTATCGCGATAGCGTAAAGGCCGATTGTTTGAATTATTATATATTTTTTAGTGGTTTTAAAAACGAGTACTAAAAGTAATCCGATCTCTTCAATTAAACACGCGTGGATAGTGATACTCTGAATCAATAATTGTTTTTATAATTAATCCTAGCAAGTGTCGATGTAAATCGATGTTTCGAAGGAATGGATCAAATGTATTATATACTAATTCGTTAACGTAAAACTTCCAAAGTAAAAGTTTTGAAAAATAATGCTCCGTCCATAATTCGAATAGTGCGATAAACTTGAATATCGGGTACTTTTCAATTTTATTGCGCTTGTTGTTGACTTGTGCCATGTTGTAGACTACATACACGAACCTTTTGTGGCATTACGAGTGTGAGAATTGGAAACGTATAAGTGCGAAATTTTTGGGCGCGCGAGCAAAGTGTGCCACTGAAGCCGTGAAATTTCGTGAGTCAACTTCCCCAGGTTAGCACGAAAATAAAATAATCGAAATGTTAATGTTTCTTTTTTTTCATTTGTTGTTAACATGCACGAAAGCGTATATATATATATATATATATATATATATATATATATATATATTTATATAAGTGATAGTTGGTAGATAAAAATAATTGTATAATATAAATGTATGTGAATGGAAAAGATCCACTTTAGCAATTTAAAAGTGTGTACTATAAATATATTATGAAAGGCGAAAGAATATAAATTTCTACGAAATACCAAGTGCTATATAAGTAATTATATCAAAGAAGACCTTTATAAAGAAGAAAATGGAGGCTCGTTGATATTTACAATAAATTAAAATTAGACAACAAAGAAAGATATTAAGAAATAACGATGAAGACGAAGGGCAATTTTACAAATTCAAGAAATATCGACTTCGAATTCACCGCGACGAAGCTTAAGTATTTATATTGGCGAAATGCTCAACTCCCGCAGCTTGAGTATCGATTTCGTTATATCACTAGGGGGGGGGGGGCTGGTGGTAGAAGTCCGTGTTTAATTCGCCGTGAGATCGGCTCTAGCACCACTGACGATCAATACAGGTCCATTGGATCGTATCGGTGATGTATTTAGTTAAGCCGCGAGCGAGGGTGTAGAGAAAGGGCACATACGTTGCCACGATCGTTCCTGCATTAGGAAGTAAAACGGCGGCGTGACCCTGAGCTTCATGCCAAACATGGCGGAAACAATGCCGAGATGGTCGTATAACGCGCGCACGTATAAAGCAGTTGCTTTTTTTTTTTAACTTTGGATGACGTACGTGGTGAAATTATTTGAGAGACTAGTCTGATAGCGAGCTGAGAAAACTACGAAACGTTGTTATGCTGAAAACTGTGGCAAAACTGCCGTATATCATCCTCTGTGTCGCAGTTGCATTATTATGACCACGTCGACGGGAAGGCGTGAAAACTTACCGATAATTTGTCACCTGACTTACTTTCACAACCACTAGCTGCACGGTAAACATAGTAAGAACTTTTTTTCACGATCCGTGGACTGTGTAATGTCCCTAAAAGTTAGTTTACAATCAAAGATAAATAAATAATATGTAAGCCGCTATGTTTTGACGGAAATGTTTAGTCTTTCGTTGGTGAAAAATCCGACCGCCAGAGGTCCTATCAATGATTTTACTTCCCAGTACGAGGACGTGTATTTTGGTTGGACGATGAACCGCGCTGGAAATATTTTACTATTATAGTCGGCCTTCCATTGTTGTAGATTGAAAATTATATATTCATGAATTTGTGACATTATTATTGAATATTATATCGTTACAGTTCTTTGCTTTTTAAAATTGCAGTAAATTAGTAACGTATTGTTTAGATATACTCAAAGAATTTTTAAAGTCATACGTTTGGCTCAAACAAAAGAAAAATAATTGTATATTATTACGATAATACCGTAAATAGAAGAGTAGTGTTCAGCTTTATTCTTAGAAATTCTTAAATTATAGACTTTGATAACTTCTATTATTCAAATAGTGCGTCTTCTTCTAAAGCAATTAACATTTTATGATCTTGACTTGCATCTGGTCTATTATCAAGTAATTTTCAAATCGGATTATACATTTTTCGCTCAATAAACATTCCGATATTTTCAATAAGTTATATTATTTGCCAGTTTAGTTACAACCCTATTCATTTTTAAAGACATTTGGCTCACTACCAACCTAAATTCATGGACGTAGCAGTGTAGATTCGTTATTCTAAAAAAAAAAAAAATACGAAAGTTCTTTCTTCCACTTTTTTTCTGTACAATACAAAACCATGGAGAGGGAGGGAGGTCTATCACTGGCTGCTCGCGCCAAGTTGTTGCCGTAAAGCCTTAATCCAGAGCCCTGCCGCGTGTGGACGACGGCGGCGAACTTTTTCAACCGATCCAAGATTTGCTCCCCAACCCCACCCACGACCATCCCTCCACATTCTAGCTAGGAAGATCTAGCTGTTTTCGGCTGCTTGAACTTACCGGCGAGATCTCTCTCTCTCTCTCTCTCTCTCTCTCTCTCTCTCTCTCTCTCTCTCTCTCTCCCTCTCTCTCTCTCACTCCCTCTCTCTCTCTCACTCTCCTCTCTCTCTCTCTCTATCTCTCTTTCTCACTCTGTCGCCTACATTCAATTAAGAATAAGTCTTTTCGCGCTGCTCGCCAGCAAGCTCGAGGTAAAGTTTCAGGAGTGATACGAGAGATAGCGAGGGATAGAGAGAGAGGAGAGAGAGGGAGGAAGGGGGATTGAACAAGAAAAGCAGAGAGGATTATCGTCCTGAGCGTCTCTCGTATTTGTTCAACCAATATTTATAACGCAATTATCCTTAGTCGAGCCATGGGCTCGGATGGTACTACGTAAATAGGCATTTTATGTATATAACAGAGAATTGAAAATGCGAAAAGCAAAACTTCTACTTATACTGTTCGCTGGATAACTTTTTCGAGCGGTACGTGGGCGCGGCGATCTTCGTTTTCTTTTATCTTTTCTTTTTGGGCAGAATTTATTTCATGTCTATTTGTATTTCGTTGGGAAATATAGGATATCGAGTAAAAGTATCGGTTAATTACGATATTGTAATTGCCTTAAAGGATAAGAAGAAAATTCGAGCATATACCTATCTCTATATGATACGAAGAGGAATGATGATAAAACAGTATAGTTCGATGCTCAAAAAAAAGCGCTGGCTCAAGCAGATACAGTGGTACGTATCTAATGTGTTCTTTTTTTTTTGAAATGCCAAAGGCAAATTCTTTGATAGTTAAAAAAGACCGCATAGAGAAAATATACTGTGTATAAAGTTCATTGTACCACTTGCGATCAAGTCTATGTGAGCCAAACAAAATGATAACTGAAAACGGAAATAAATAAAAAGGGATAGAAAGAATAATGGACCTAAATCAGAATTAGCTAAATATTAGATAGAAAATAAACATATACTAAATTGGAATGAAACCATAGTGATTATTGGGGAGAAAAACTATCGTAAACACCTTTTTCGGAAATGACATTTATTCATAATCACACAAATATAACATAAACAATAAAAATGACACAAAGAACCCGTAAAGTGTATTATAAATACTTTGGATACAATATTTAATTAACTCTTAAATTTAAAAATATATGATGAGTCGATATCTACTTACATCGTTTGATTCGCGATACCTTTCACTTTACCTTGTTATATTTTATAGTTTCGAATGCAATGCTACGTCTACACACATTAAATAATTTTAATTTATTTTAAATTTATTTAACGATTTATTCAGTTGCTATTGTCACGTATAAATATATATATATATATATATATATATATATATATATATATATATATAAGTTCAAATTTCGGAGTCTATTTTCGTAACGATAAATTATTGACGTTATACATTACATACCTATGGAATTATACAATCATATTGGCATGTAAATTTATAAAAATTTTATTCAATAAATGTTTACAAGTAATAATTAATTTATAATGTATCAAAACATAGTTAATAGAATCTTGATAAAGACCATAACTAGAAGTTAAAGACCATACTGCAAGTGGTCAAAACGTAGATATTGAAATAAAAAAATTATCTCATTTCATGTTTTTCGCCTGGTGTAAAGTTGAACACTACTCTTCTATTTACGGTATTATCGTAATAATATACAATCATCTAGATTGTAATAATTTTACTTATTAATTATATAATAATTCAATACCTGTAATTCGAATCTGTTAAAAATCTGTTTAAAAACATTTTAACACAAAAAAATTATCCTAGGTTTTCAACAACTAAAAAAATTGATCATTACTCCAAGTTTCCAATCCAATGAAATTCTTTCTTTTCTTTCTAATTACTGCCGGTATAAAATTTCATAGTAAAATGTTCGATATTAATTGAGAATCGAACTGGCCGTTAAAATTCGCCGCGCAAGATGTTCAACTGTTTGTGACAAGCATGCGTTTCGATCGGTTGACTTTCTCCGACAATTTTTGTCTGTCTCCAACAACAAAAAAAAATTAATACAAATGCATTTAAGACCTTATTTTGCCATTATTCGTGAAATTAAAAATCCCAAAGCGTGAAAATTTCCCAAGGACTCGATCCTGGAAGCATGAAAAATTTTCTGCCCTCTACCCGGGCTATCCGTAGCTGTGTGCCATTGCCATATATATGCATAGCAATAACGTTTTACCATCGGCACTGACGCCTCATTAATTACATCCTGCCCCACTGGTGCATTATTAAATCACGGCGTCTGCGTATACGTAGATTAGGCAAAAAGTGAAAATCCGAATGAATGGACGAGCGCTCGGCGGGGTTTAATTTAAAACCGCGAAGCAGCTCCTTCGGAATTCTCGATTATGAATTCGGCAGGATGGGCATTGAACAGCTGCTCTACAATTAGCCTTTTCATTTTATTAAACGTGACCCACCCCCAGTCCTTTCCATTGCTCTCGTCCCGTCGAATACATTAAGTTTACCATCGTCCCGATCTCGTTGAGAGCGTCTCGTCCTGTAATTGAAAGGTCCTTTAATATTATATTTACTATTGAATTATTTTATGGTTCTCTTTTTGTTATAAAATGTGGAGGAAAAACTGCGAGACGATTCACAAACACCTCGGTTTGCGTGTATTAGTGTATTATAAAAGTGCGCTTATAAAAAACAATATGTACATACAGAGTTTTATAGATTTTGTATTAAATACTAAAATCTAAATAATTACGAAAATTTAAAACATAAAACATAGTAAATATCCGAAAAATGATAGGAAATAAATAAATATTCATTAAAATAAATAAAATGCATAATTTTATAGGTATTATATAATATGATAATTATGTAGGTATTATATAACGGTATAACGCTTTCACGCCTCCGAAATAAACAATACATATAGTTTCAAGTTTTCACTCTCAAATCACCATTCGACACTCGGAAGTATCTACTCTTTCGAATACGATATACCGACTTATATATCCTTATTTTCGTTAATTTCTCAATTCCTGGCAACCATCTTCACGTCTTCTGTCCTCTCCTCGCCGCGAGATCTATATACGGACAAAGAATACCTTCGTCGTCTCGGATTATCCGTCCATTTTCCCCAGCGCCGCCGCGGGTGCTCCCTTTCTCGTGCGCGGAAACGCGGCCGTAGCCGATCTATTAATCATCGTTAGGCTTTTATTTCGCCCCATCGCCGCGCTTACACATAAACACACACACACGCACGGAGAAAGGAGGTCTCGAATAAATCGTCGCCTCTGACGGGACTGCATAGAGCTGGATTGCGATGATGTTTTTTTTTTCTTTCTTTACAATATTTCTCGGAGTAACCGAGCTCCCTATACTTATACATTCTTTGAGACGAATACATGCGCGAGCGCACACACACATATACACGCGAATTTAGCGAATCGAGCGGTTAACTTTTCCGTTCGTTTCGATGCGATTGTTGCGAAAATTCAATTAACGCGGGACGCTCGCTCGGGCGTTAATTCGCGGTCCTCCCGCTTTCGTGACGCTTTCAGCGGCAGGCGCCCCCGGCCGACACGGAGAGATATTCGCGCGGCGCGACTGTCGCCGCGCACGTGGACCGGGTGACCTTCCGTTCGCCCGGCGAAAATAATATCCCGCCGCGTTCGGCGCTCCGGCGCGCGCCAAAAAAGAACTCGGAGATCGCCGAGATGGATTATCTCGATTAGGGGAATTCACTTAGTCGGGGGGTGAGCGTTGCGCGGGTCTGGCGTCTCATAAACAACGCCCCGACTCGTATCCGCTCTCTCTCTCTCTCTTACTCTATCTATCCTCCTCTTCCTCCACGGCTCTCTGCCCCGGCTCTTCCTCTACATACATCATGTAATTAACAATTACGGAGCTTTCTTGCCCCCCCCCCCGTGGCCTCGCGTCCGCTGTTCCTGCTTAATTAGCCAAATCGAGCGACACGACGTATGTAAAACAATAAAGAACGCTTAGCCAAGAGTTTTTATGGCGTCGACGGGTTTCCTTGCTTCCGAGAAAACGCGTATAAGAAATTAAATTGGATTTCCTTTGTATTAATCCGAACTTATTCAGAAAGATAATTCACTGCCAAGCAAAATTTAGTGAATTCAATGAGATGTTGAGTTGTTGTAGTGCCAACGAAATTAATCAAATTGTATTATGTAATTTTGAACTATCGGCTATTAGTTAAAATAACTAATATACAGTAGGCAAGCATTTTTGTTAATTCAATCACATTATGCTATAGCGATAGCTAAATAATTCATTTAAATACAGTGGATTTTATGCTTTTTTAGCGTATTTCATTTAAAAATTAATACTGAAAAAGAAACTGGATAGCTTTCTTTACCATAAATAAATGATAAATTAAGGTCACAAAATATCGAAAAATAGTACATTATTGTACGCTGTTGGACAGATTAATCTCACAAGGTAAATGTACATATTATAGTACCATATGATCAACTTTTTGCGTCGTAAACAATTAGCTAAGAAATACATACTAATCGAGATACGGCGCTCAAATTTCACACGGACATCGAGAATGAGATTGTACCGAAATAGGAAAAAAAAATTTTACCGATTCAATTTACGCGCGGAGTTTAAATGCACCAGTCCGGGTCAATTTTGATCTTATTGTATGAGATTATAGTTTTCAAAACGAAGGCCGAAAAATCGTGTTAAAGTTGTGATTTCCAAAATATCGTAGAACATCGACTAATATTTAATATAAACGAGCTGATCGTGTGATTTTCACTTTATCTAAAGAGAGCGCGAGATGAAATATCTTGGCTACATTGTATATTTTGAATGAAACTTTACTAGAGGTGATCATCTTTTTTACGATACCTCTTTCATCGTGTTTACTTCGATTTTGAGGTATAAGTTGAATTTCAGGACAAATTACAGTAATTGGAAAATCTCAAAATACAATACAGCGAAGAAATAGACTTTTGATTTTGAAACTCGATTCCAATGAAGAGGGAGAGATTTAGATTTTAATAATCAATTTTTCATAAGAAAAAATCTGCTCAATATGCTGCATCTGCTCGACAACGGTTCAGAAACGCGTTTTGTTCACGAGGTAGAAAAAGTACATATATAAAATAGTTTGAGTTGTGAATGTAAGAATCAGTCAAATTTTATTTCCCTGCTCTATTCGACCCGTCAATTCCTGAATTGCAGACGGTCTAAAGCAGACAAGAATGCTATACACGTATTACTATGTACTGCTTTTCAAGCTTAAAATAGTACTTTATTCTAATTTTCGGTATCGATTAAGAAATACAATAAAACGTATATATAATATATTGCAGATATACAAAATTCGAAAATACATTATCAAAATAATTACTAAATGTATTCTTTTACATTAACTAAAAAAAATTGATATGAGAAAAGAAACTTGTAACTCATAACTTATAAGCCGAATGGCAGATGATTAGCACCGGCAAGTAGAAAAGGTCCAAACATCGATCGCCCGTATGAAATTACTTACAATAATTTAAGGAATTCAATAACGGTGTACTAAATCAATAGACTTGAACAATATATACTATGATTAAATCGTTTATTATGGCATTGTTAAATTTCTTATAGTCTTAACGTATTGCTTAAGATAAAAATAATAATAATAATACCAAAAATATGATTAATATAATTGATGATTTAATCGATTTATAGACTGTATGATCGCATTTCTATAAATTATATTATAATAATCGATCATTTACAATGCTTAAATTAAAAGTTAGGTACGCTGAAAGCATTCAACAGCAACTCACTTTCCAATAGTTGAAACAGAGCTGAATTTACCGTTTCTTTTTAAAAAATGAAGCAGCAATAACGATAATTAACCAATGTATAAAATTATTGACCAAATAAATAAATTAGAAAAAAAAGTAGGCATCGTTTTATAAATGAATATGTTCGTAAATCTAAGTCAATAAAAATACGAGGCAGCGACAAATTTCGATGTCCTTTAGCGCGATGACCTGGGACAAGCAGAAAGCGAGGGGTCTGAAAGATGGAGATATGACGTAAATAGAGAAGATGGGCCTATAGGTGGACGGGTTTCTTCGGCACAGAGAGATCAAAAAGATCTACAATAAAGGGTATTCGTCCAGCGTGTACACTTATGCAAGCCTGCAATATTTCAATTTTTCTTCTGTTCCGATCGAGTCAACGATTCCGCTTACGGCCAGGTTCAAAACTTGCCACCTCTATTTATATATCTCATCGTCTTAAAGCCATTAGCACGAGTGGCGGTATGTGTATCAAAGAAAAAGTGTATTAAAAAAATACCTAGAGTGTTATCATTATTTTTTTAAGCATTCGATTATCTGGAAAAAAGTTCAATGTATTCGAAATGTATTAAAATACACATGGGTTAAACTTGATATATATATATATATATATATATATATATATATATATATATACACTAAAAAACTGTCTAAAAATACAGCTGTAAAAGTTTCATTTCTTCGTAAAAGAAGTGATGGGAAACTTGCATTCATACGTATATAGTATACATCCATATGAGTTATCAGCTCATAAATATAAATATATTGTAAAATTTGATCAAACTTCGATTATGAACTCAGGGGAGCTCGAGCGCCCCCCCCCCCCCATCAGCGCGCTCGCCAAGACCGCGTGTGTTTAATGCGCCCGGCGCAAGGTTTCCGTCGCGTCCGCGGAAATAGGCGCCAACTTCGCGAGGGACGAATGAAATGGCGCTTAGGGTCCATGGGGCGCGGAGGCGTGGCGGACCTCGGCGACACAGTAATATATTATTTCAGTCGCGCTCGGTGCGCGATAATTTTTCAGATTATATGTATATGTGTATATATATATATATATATATATATATATATATATATATATACACGCAAACACGCAAAGGTGATAAAACGAATGCGCGTGCACTAGCACGCGCGCACCCTTATACTGCAGTAACAGCAGCAGCAGCAGCGGGCTATGATTCTCTTTTAAGTGCGGCTCGCGCTGCGGAAATTCTAACGCGCTTCCCCTGCCCGTATAGCACATGCTGATAAAATTTACCTATTCGCCCGCTAGACTCATCCCACATATATTCACTTAGCGATTATCAACTTGATGATGGGGGGGGGGAGGCTACGGGTCGCACGCGAGAATACTGTATATATATATAAAAGGCCTTAAACCGATCCGCGACGATGACGCTCGTTAATTAATGCGTCTTTCGAGTTGGCCCCAGAGTAACGGGCCGTCGTTATATAAGTTTGGTTTATTGCCAAGTAACTGCGAGCGATTAAAAGTTTACAAATTGAAATGGTATATACATATCACAATGCTATATAATTTTAGCGAGCTTTTAAATTGAAAATAAAGGAAAGCAGTTTTGGAAGATCAAGCATATAGATCCGTTTACATAATAGATGTATAATATTAAAGTTTGTTTAACGTTTATTGCTAAAATTGTTGGGCGGCCGATTTTTATTTAGATCCTGCGTTCGATGCCATTTTACGGGTTTATGTCAATTTTCACTTTATATAACGTGTTGGATTTTTTTTCATTTTGTTTTTATCTTTTATTTTCAATAACAGAGTTCTATTTATAATATTGTATTTATAATTATTGAAGTTTTATAAAATATAGTAGGTGGAATGTTAAAATAAAGATACACGAAATAATCTTTTAACACGAACTTTATTTCAAACGAGGAAGGAAAAGACGTCTGTTCAAACGAAAGGACAACGCAAGACTCAGTGCAGTACTCGAAATTGAAAACTCTGCAAGCCTTTGTGAGAAACTTAAAACCTATAAAAACACATCAGGCATCTAAACAATAAACTCATAAATCATTTGCCGCGCAGGGCAGCAAAGACGCAGATCGTAATAAGACCCGGTGGATACATATGTTTACATCCCTTTACGATACTGTCAAATATTTAGTTTCAAGTATTTTTTGCTTTATTATTTATAGAATGGCTAAAATAATCTAACAATAATATTATATAATTTATAAATAGAATAGTTACAATAAAATGACATTAAATTTCCGTAAAATTGTATATATATTATGCTATCTATAAGAATTCGTTATTTAATTAATTCGCGTGATAAATACTATATGTGTAAAAAAAATTATCATTGGCCGTGTCGGTGTTGAAAAATTCTAATAAAAGTCTATAGAAATCTTTAATTCAATTATTCGTATAGATTTAGAACCTTATACTGATCAAGTTTCCGATATTTTAAAAAATATTCTAAAGACTGTATACTATCGGCTCTTGTCCTAGAGACATTCATTTTACGTGACCTTGATATTCAAGGTTATGTTTTAAACGCACGTGTTAGCGAAAATGTTATCAATTTAAACGAACCCGGCCAAATTGTTTTCAATTATTCTAAAAATATTGTGTATACAACACTGTCCCCGTACATGATGTATACGCACATTTTGTTCCGCTGTGGGTAGAAAAAAAAGGAGTTTTTATATAACCACAAAACAAAACATATACGCAAGTATTAAACGGCAAAAAATATATGAAACGAAAGCGGCCAATCGTCGTTTATAAACGTCAGGTTTTGCTGGCTCAAATTCCTCCAATCATAAGAATTATATGCGGATAAGCATTGTAAGAAGATACCCCGCCCGACGCATTAACTATATACCTCCCGTCGCGTTCCACGACTTTTCGGGGTGCGATTGGGCGTTGGTGAGGGGGAGGGGAGGGAGGTCAAATTCACAGAACAAGAGAGAAACGCGGACGGGGATCTACACTTCTGATATTACGTCCTTTAGGTACATCATCCGCGATCCGTGAGCTTTTAATGCGCGAGCGCGAAGGTATAAAGCTCCCTCTGAAACGCCCGCGACGCCGGCCGCGGCAGCTTCTGCCGGCTGAATTATACCGGCGGAATGCTGACGCTCCCGATGCTTTCTGAAATTGCCCAAGCGAATTGTAAATTATATACAAGCAAGCCAAGAGTAGACGAACAAATCTTCGCGGCTTTCGCGCAGTTTTTCCCCACCTTAGAGGCCGCCCGCCCGCAGTGCGAAGGTTATATATTTCTAGGATAATGCACGTTATAATAGTCTGACGCATTGCTGATATATAATGCTCCTTTATATATATATATATATATATATATATATATATATATATATATATATATATAAATCCAAAGGTGAAAGTATCCGCCATTCTATGCATATAGGTATATCAGAGGGGATTCTTATACGGTGATGTAATTTTCTCTCGTATACAAAGAAATTGGCCGGTTAGATTATTACGGAGATAAAATTAAGCTCGTACTATTTTAGAGTCATTGTCTTCGTAACATTATATCTGTGTTTCGCAAGCGTTTGTACGTTATGTGTATACAAAAACGATATACTTAATGCGTGTGGGATGACATATATATATATATATATATATATATATATATATATATATATATATATATATACTACATATGCAAAACTAATCGTGAATAACAAAAATTCTCATCTTATAATACATTTATTTGGATTTGATTTCATTTAAATATTTTGTCATAATCCGATTTATTCGTTTCGAAATGATAATATTGAGGCAATTCGATATGGAATAAAAATATTGCTCCTTAAAATATTGTTTTTTGATCTTGTGAAAGAAGCCTGTATTTTTATTCAAAAATTTGGAGAGCTTTTACGCGCGTCAAATGTCATACGGGAAGTCATACAGTATGATTAAGAAATTCTATAAAGGAACAATTTTTCGCATCAAAACACTTGAAACAAATGGCTGAAAAATTCATCAAAAACTTCTATTAGACATATTAATTTAATAAATTCGTCAAATATTCTATTAGACGATGTATTTTATAAGCCAGATTAAATTAATAAATATTTTTATTCGTCTTACAGTCTCTATAATATAATATATTAGCTAAAATAATGGCAGTCAGATCGTCCATGTTTATATTCATCCCCGAAGAATCTGAAATAAAGCTTATTACTACAATAAATTATATTAAACATTCAAAATTAAAAATAAAAATACAAATAAAATTAATAATAAACGAAAAATAAAAATAAAATAATAAATAAAATAAAAATAATAAAAACAATATTCTATGTTAGTAAAGGAAACCTGACTGCAGCCACCACCTTAAATTTAGATTCACCTTTGGTGTCCGACGTTTCGAACCGCTACGGTTCATCCTTAGGATCTAAACTGATTTTTAATTTTTAATATAATTTATTGTAAATATAAACAAGGACAGTCTGACTGTCATTATTTTAGTTAACATATTATACTATAAAGGACTGTAAGACCGATAAAAATATTTATTAATCTAATTCAGAACAGTCGACGTAAGTGCAATTTTTAATTCTAATTTATAAGCCAGATATTGTAAAATTTTTATCGCGTATAGGAGTCTCCTGCAGTCTCCTGCATTTTAATATTCTACTTAATTATAATTATTATTACCGTTTTCTTTCACGTTGTTATGCACGATTCTTAATAATTTTATTGTTAATTCTTAACAATTTTTCCAAACCTTAATTTTTCAACAATACACGAACAATTAATTTAAAATATACTAGCAAATAGCCATCGATTTAATTAAGTACAGAAAGACACTATGCAGCCAGGTGCTATTCATATTCGCGTGTATTAACAATTCTTATATTACGTAGGCAGAGACTTTGATTGATACGCGATACAATTCCCTGAAGCTCCTTCATACGTATGGTCTCTTCATTAATAATTGTCCAATTACAAACTAATTGCAATATGAGCAGTAGAATTTTTTTTATTATACTTACACGTTATTAAACTGAAGACACTTAAACTTTTTTTAAAATGATTATGGATGCTCCACCTAGCAGTCCATTCCTATATATATTATATATAGTCCGCTGTTAAAAAACCTTTTTGAATTATTAATAAATTTATTAAAGTTTATTTTAGGTTCAAAGTGTGTATTTTGAAAATAAATAAATGCGATTTTGTTAATCTTCCGTATTTTTTATCGAATTTCCGTCGAATCGAATAATCTTCGAGATTTTTTCTCTCAAGCAAAAGTATCTTGTAGATTTCGTATAGAGTTCCATGTGTAAATGTCACTACGAACTTCATTATAATCGGAGTCGTGTATAAAAAGTAACGATTCATAACGTTTTAAAAATTTGAAAATAAGGTCCTCGAATTAAATTAAAGTCCCTAGATTCATTCATAAGGAAATTCAAAAGCGCGTGCGAATCTTACAGGAACAAACGCATTGCTCGATATGCGCAGGCATCGTATATTTGCGCCGATGAGCAAAGCGCGCCGTATCGTCCGTCGATAAGTTAGCGCGATTCGAAAGGTGGCAGGTTTAGAGAACGTAGAGCGTGGGTGGCACGATCGCTTAGAAAGGGAGTGGGGGCATCCCCTTTAATACTATAATAACAAACTCAGATGGCGATTAATGGATTGTACGAATGCAAAATCTTAGCAATTACGGGAGTTTAATATAAATTGTTAGCCTGTCGCTCGTTTAATTTACCGTTCAATTTTGGCATTTCTCATAGTTCTATATTTAATGTTCGCTTATTTACTTAAATCAGTCGATTATTTAATAATGATCGATACAGTTAATACAGTGTGCGCCATCATTGCATTGTAAAACTTATGTAATACATCGAATAAATTGTCATTATTAAGTAAATATATTCTTGTTTTTTTTAGAAAAATATTCTTTCTATTAAATTAGGAAAACGTTTCTTCAAAACAGAACGGTTAATTTAAATTTTATCAATTTATCTTAAATCAATAATCAATATTTTCTCGAACTCTTGCTAGAAAACAAGAAAATCTTTACATTGTGATAGAAATGTTTTCAGTGTGTAAATGAAAAAAACAATGAATAAAGATATTTCATTTACCGACAAAGATTTAATGAAAGAAGAAAAATTGCACAAATTTAAAGAATGTAGTAAAAATTTAGAATTTCGCATACATACATTTATTTACCCCTGTTAGTTCATTTATTATGAAAAAGGTGTATAAATTTAATTCCGTAAGTCTGACTTTAAAGACCTTTAATTAAAATAATAAATTATGCAGCTTATTATTATTATATAAGGACGAATAGTAGCATTGTTTTTTTTTTTTTTTTTTTTTTTTTTATTAAGCATTCAAACTTACAAAGTTTATTTTGCTTACATTGAATATTGACAAATAATTAATAGTTACATTAATATAAGATGTAATTTTTAACGCTAAATAAAATTAACAATGCCGAAAATATTGTACATTAATTCTTAAAGACTAAATCTTTAGATTGCATTCTTTCAAAAACGATAAGATACAAAAGCAAGCTCGTATATGCGGTTCGGTGATTATTGGCTCTATAGCAAAAGGGCGTAGTATATTTAATCTAGTTAGATTTTGCAGAAGTTTGATTCTCCGAGTATTGTAAAGAGGACACTGCCAAAGAATATGATTCAAATTTTCATCGGATACATTATCGCATTTACAAGAAGGATTAGAGATGATGCCAATTCGGGCGAGGGATTCGGCTAAGTTGTAATGGTTCGCTCTGCTTCTGTTAATAGTGACAATAAGTTCGCGTGGAAGTTTTTTTTTTACATACCATGGTTTTCTATTTTCAGTGTTATAAAACAGAAAAGATTTTTTCCCTTTAAACTTTGCTTCTTCTTAAATTTTACGTCTAGTTTCAATGAGGGCTGACTGCTTAAAAGTATAGAAAGTGTCGGAAAATGGGATATTTGTTATGTTAGGGATATCTGATGTGGTAGCCCTTTTTGCTAAAAGGTCTGCATTTTCATTACCTATAATACCGATATGAGAAGGGATCCAGTAGAAATCTATTTTGTTATTAGGATTTATGACCTTAAACTTGTTAACTTTACCTTTGATATCGAATACGTATGGATTGGTTTTATTTTTTAAGCTTATAGATTTCAATGCCAACAAAGCACTTAAAGAATCTGTAAATATGGAAAAATCAGAATTAAAATAATTTAAAGCGTAATTTAAAGCTTCGTTAATGGCTATGCACTCAGCAGTAAAAATTGAAGCATTTTTATTGATGGCTTTACTTATGGAAATATTTAACTCGGGACAGAAGCAGGATGCGCCCAAGTAGGAGGAATCTGAGGTTTTTTCCGTCGGGTAAGTCGTAGAAATTTTATTAATAAAGGTCTTGGAAATTGATAAGATTGGAGAGACAATGTTGGCCGATTCACTTTATAATATTGAGTTTGTAGGGCATCTATATATAATTGTTATTTTAAGGAGCTAGTAAGTCGGGTAACGATTGAAGAGTACATTATAGAATTCTTCTTTTTTTAAGCTTTTTTCTTATATGGTAATTAAAAACTGATATAAATGAGAATTATTTGAAGCTTTTTGCTTACGTTACATAATAGATACGTTTTCTAAAGTTGAAGTTTTTTTAATAATATGTTAGTTGGAGTACGTACCTAACATTAGAGCATGATTATGCTTTAGTTTTTTCACTTTAAAACAACTTTGGAAGTAAATGGCTCACAGCAAAATTCTTGGTAAATTGATTTTTTGACCCCAACTTTTATGTATTGTTTATTCGAAAAAATGGAAAGCTCTTGTAAACAAACATTCAGATCCGATATCCGTATATGCACTATATTATATATATATATATATATATCCTGCTCCCTATTCACGCAGAGGCGATTATTTGGCAGGATCCCAAAAATAATAGCGTTCCCGAAGTTAAATCACGCGGACCAACATTCCTACGAGGTCGTTGTGAGGGGGGGGGGGGTTCTAAGTAATGAAAATGTTAGCTTTGGAAAACTGCGCCGTTATGGATGCTGAAGTATACGCGTGAAGTATACGCATATTTATATATGTCAGCGTATCTTGGGGCGCGTGAGTTATATAACTCTCGCAAATACTCCCACGCTCTTTTCCGCCTATTCGTCGTATTATCACCTTTTATTCTACGGAGACTTGCTACCGTCTGGAGGAGTTAAACAGATACTTCTGCTGACATCAGTGCTCCACAATAAAATTATAACTCTTATGTGACAATATAATTTTAAACAACTCGACGTGCCACTCTCTGTCGGGCTTTCAAGCTGTAAAGAGGCATAATAAAAAAATCTCTTAATTAATTATTGTAGTTCAATTAATTTATTTTTATATATCTATAAATACGTATATATATCAATATCTTGTGTTCTTTCTGTGTTTGTTCGATTATTTCGTGTTGGAAATACGGATACCAAGAATATTGTCATATAACTCGTTCTCCATTGCGTTTTACACAATTGTGAATATATATATATATATATATATATATATATATATATATATATATATATTCAATGGAAAGAAATTTATTATCGTTTTAATATATATAAATGAACGTCCTTAAATTAATCAATTTCATCGCCCCCCCCCCTCTATTGTGTAACGTACCGTAAATTTTTCATCAACTCCCCTCCCTTAGACTTCTTATATGTATAATTTTTACACATATATTTTACTAGATGTTTCTGATATATCGCAGCATAAAAATAATACTTTATAATTAAGCGCAAAATTAGAATCGGTAAAAACTACATAATTCAACTATACGGAACGAGTATCGGTAATTATAATTTTTACTAAACATAAAAATTGTCTATATGTCAGAATAATGAGGGTATAATCGCTCCCGATAATTTTTATCTTTCATACCGTAATTTATACATTTACATTGTATTATATTATACAGAAAAACGTAATTCAACATCAGTCTCACTCGACGACGGCTAATGCGGAATCGATTTTGCAAAAAAGAAAAAAAATATCGACGCTTCATTTATCCAGAACTTTGTTAAATTGTTTTAACTATATATGCTCTTTCTATTGTTTTCAGTGAAATTATATATCACATGTTACTAACCAATAGCGAATAAATTTACGAATAATCTAAAAAATACATCATGCTTTTTTATTTTCTCTTAATTCTATTCTTTCTCTCGCTTTTATCTAGATTCGAAATTGGAAGGTTTTCAATTTCACAAAATTACTTTAGCTTAACGCTAACCCTCCCATGCTTCTTTTTATGTTGATTCGAACACTGTATTTATTCCAGTGCTTTTTATGAGTGGTAAATATTTTAATGTATGTAGCGATAGGAGGGGGGATTGAAAGAGAGAAAAATCAAAATTTGCCATTTTTTTGCATTGAATGCCTATATCAAGTACCTGTGAAACATCAATTTATCGTTAATATTAAGAAAAAAAAACTTGTATACATGAAACTGAAATATTTAATAAATAGATTGGATTATGTAATTTATTCCGTTCTCGTAGCAAAGGCACCTTCGATAATTTTGTGTCGCTCTATATTTTTCTTTATAAGTTAACATGCCCAAAAATCAACTGTTCCCGTGATAAGGCCCAAAATGACCCACAATGTTTAGTTTTTATTTGTTCATTCACAATATTGGACCTTCCTTCCTTTTTAAATAAAAGAAAAATAGTACCCCGAATCATCGCTCGCTCCATAACGAATGATTTTGCATATGGTAAACTTTTATTGACCTTCATTGGCGCAGCAGAAATAAGCTTTGAAATATACACGATCACGGGGGGCACGTACCGCATAGGGAGGCCTCGCTGGTATTTCATCTCGACGTTACGAAAAGTATGCAAAATACAGAAAATCTTTGAAAATGTAATTATTTATCGATGTGACTGGATTATACACCGAGATTTCTTGAATTTTCTCGAAAAGTTGCCATTTTGAGGGAAACATGGGCCTTGTCTCGGAAACGATCAATTTTTGGGCCCGATAACCTCGAAAAATCGATTCACAGCGCGTCGAAGATCGTAAAGTAACGCCGAGTTAACAATCGAGGTGGTCTTGAATTTGTTACCACAGCTCTTTTCTGATTTCAAACTAATTGTTTTCATCACCGGTAATCGGGAGTAGATTTTCAGCAACAATTATCGTTGAATAGTTTAAATTCGAGAAAATAAAATAGCCACACCGATAACAGGTAATTGGAAAGTGACACGGAATTAACGGACATTTTCGAGTAGTTTTGCAGTGTAAGCAGAGCACGTGTTCGATCGTCTATTTATGTGTATATATATTCACCGTATCCTAAGTATAAAATAAATTCAATAAAATCGATTTAAAAAATAATATTTTAAAGAATCGCAGATAAGAGTAAACGGGTAAGCACGACCTCGTCTGTTTATATGCGCAGACAGATGCGAGGCCGAAGGAGCCGTGGGCGCATCGACCGACGCGAGTGCGGCATTAAAAATTTCATCCGCGCGAACTCAGCTCCTTCTTCTAGAGTCCGGCGCGCTTCCGTTCTATACAGATTCCCGCACATACGCGTATATACGGGGCAATGGCAAAGAAACGTGACGTACTGGGCTATCGATCCAGTTGAGCAGCGTGATAGAGCAAGGGAGGGAGAGAGAGTGTGTGTGTGCGCGCGCGCGCGCGAGCGAGCGAGAGAGAGAGAGAGAGAGAGAGAGAGAGAGTGATGAGGAGGTAAAGAGACAAAGGGAGGACGAAGTATATACATAACTATATATACGCGCAGAGCTCCTTTTCTCGGTCCATATCGCGGTGGTGGCGCGCGGGCGCCAGGACGAGCGAACGAGGGCGCGTGCGTCCCTCATCCCGCGCGGGCGCGCGCGAGGGCTTTTAGGATAGGGCCGCGCTCGTCGCCGGTATATAATCGATATCCCTCGCTTTCCTATATATACATATACGCGGCTATATGGACCGGGACAGGCACCCTCGAGTGCTTTCAACCGTATATATATATATATATATATATATATATATATATATATATATATATATAGATGTATATATTCACCTCGCTCATCTTCCCCTCGATATGTGCATGTATATGTGTGCATTAGTGCGGAGAGAAAGAAAGCGAGGCGATGGGGCGATGGGGGAGGAAGGGGGCACGCGTGTTTCGTTCGCCCACCATCCTCGATGAGGCGAGCTTTCTCACTCTCTCTCTCTCTCTCTCTCTTTCTCTCTCTATTTCTCCATACTATATATATCATTTTTTTCGCGGAGCATCCAAAAAGGCTCCACTTTCCCCTCACCCCTCCCGCTTGATCCTGAGCTCCCTTTTCTCGTTTGCGTTACATTTTTTTCTCCGCCCACTTCGTATATAGGCGCGTATTTGCGTTTTCTCTCTTGCGCGGCAGCAAACAGCTTGGCTTTTTGAGTATGACGAGTATGCGGGGGAGGATAGCAGGGAGATAAGACAAGGACGCGAATAGTCGAGGACGGGTTTAAGTTTTTGTTTTGGAACGATAAACAATAAATGAGTATAGAACATCGGTCATATAAAGTTCGGCGACATTGTGACAATCAAACGTGTTCTAAGGCTTTCATTGGAGTTTTTATTTTCTTTACGTTGCTTACAATGACGACTTGTTTCTACAGCTATCGTAAATATTGGAAAAATTAAATGGATTTTTTTCTCATTTTTATTGACAATATTAAAATTTATTATAAAATAACATAAACATTTTCAGCGTTTAGCATATTTAAGTTTATTCGCAAATAGAAAGAAAGTAATTTTTTGTAATAATTAAAAATAGATTTTACAAAAACGTTTCTCAAACGAATATATCATTTTGTTAAGGAAGCCAAAATATAAATATAATAAATACTGAATCAGGGACTGATGAGGAGCCGGTGCGAGCTCGAAACGTTGTTCTACGTTTTCAATTAGGTACGAGTGGTGGGGACAATCAGATTGCACTTTACTAACAAAAACTTTTTTCAGCTATTATTTGTATTTTTAGATTAGTCTATGGGGGTGACTGTAAATAAGGACAGTCTAACTGTCATATTAATATAAATATATAATGAAATTATTACGTATTATTTTCGATTGATTTAATTGGACTGTGAGACCAATGAAAATATCTTTTAATTTTTACGATTATATAGCTGCTAAACAACGAGAGAAGGAAACTATTTTACTGCAAGATAATTAAAAGCTTTTACAATATGTTTATAGTGACTGCCCTTCTCTACGCGATCTTTAGGTAGATTATCGCCGTATTAACCCCCCCCCCCTTCAGTTATCATATATTATGTACACATATAGATATTCCAGCGTTCCGCGGCCTTTTGAAGAAGCAGCCGGAAAAACTGGGAAAACCCACCCCGCCAAATTGGGGGATAGATCGTTATGCATATAAAGTATAATGTATTACGCGCAAAGGGAGGGGCGGTTAGGATAGTTCGTAATCGGTCCATATGGATTAAAGACTAATTTTTGTTTTCTATTACACAGCAGACGATCCGCCCCGAAGATACGATCGATAAATCGATAAAATATACCGACGCGATAACGTACTGAGTATTTCTTCCATAATGCGTACTTCCATAAATATACTTCCGTTAATTTATCATCACGGTTATCGACGTTTAATCTATCGTAGCGGGTTTTTCGGTGGCATGCCACGGCCCCGGCTATCGAAAAGGTCCTGCAGCTAAATAAAAATGCGATCCAAAACTTGGACAGAATTTTTCACATCGAGATTTCTTATTCGTAAATGATATCAGTTCTCTTTTTAATTTTCCGAAGCGTATTTTTTGCTCTAGATATTCTAAAGGTCTACTCTTGCTAGTAGAATCCATTTTGGTATCTGTATATATATTGAAAATTACTAGTCGAGAAGCAGATAGAAAATCCAAAAGCGGAATATGAGTCGTACAAAAAGGAGATCTGATAATTGAAAAAATTTATAAAGGAACTTGAAAATAAAAAGATATTTATAGATTTTACGTAATAATGTCTGCAGTGAATTTTATTAAGTTTTTTAATTCTTAAGATAATGAAAAGTTTAAAAAAAGTATATGTACGACAATATTATAATTATTTTCAAATTTGCAATTTTTTCAAATCGTAAGTGTCCATAGAATTGTTTTTATCCTACGAAATTTAATTTCTGGATAGAATTCCCGCACTGATTAGTTAAGACAACGGCTCTGTCTTAGCTATAATTATTATTATTAGTTAACATTATGGAAAATATTTTCATGAAAGCTATGTTTATCTTATATTTAATTTATGAATTAAGCGAAAAATTTTATATTTGTGTAATAATTACTAAAACACATTAATATGTAATCTTCTTCAGAATCTTCATACTATATATATATATATATATATATATATATATATATATATATATATATATATATAGATTGCTGAAAATCATTAATTTATATCATCAGTATGCAAATAAAAATTTTACACATATTATTAATATGTATTATTCAATGAATTTCCAACAGTTGTCGAATTCTTAGTAATTAATGTACAAATTGGCAATATACAATGTAAAAACTGGACAAAATCAAATAGAGCAATTTGATCATTAAAATTTTCAATTCTAAATTGTATTTATTAGAAAAATATCGTGTGACAATTTTTTTAGAACAGATTAAATCATAATAAATAAGGTAAAAAAAAGACATGAGAAAGAGCCCCTCGCATCCCCATCGATTTTAGAAAGTAATGATTTTTCACCCATATTTTCGCGCTCGTCATATATATATATATATATATATATATATATATATATATATATATATATATGCATCGAGGGGGAAAAACGAGGGAGCGCAAGAAGGACGCGAAGGAAACTAACGCGCGCGCGTGCGAGGGAAGCGCTGCTCCACCCGCGGGAGATAGAATAAATGAAAGGGCGCGCAAAAGCCGGCGTGGGGCGGCGCGGGAGAGCTCGCGCGCGCTCCGGAATATATATATATATATATATATATATATATATATATATATACACTCGCCGGGGAGGGGAAGGGGACCAGCGAGACGCGCATATCGCTCGACGGCTTTTAATTCCGAAGTCGCGCGCACGGTGGGTCCTGGTGCGCTCTACGCCCCCACGCGCGACTGCATTGTACTCCGCTGGGAGGCTTACGCAATAATTACATTACAACAGCGTCACTCGCTCGCTCGCTCTCTCGCGCTGCAACGCGATGGAGACGCTCTCTCTCTCTCTCTCTCTCTCTATCTTACACAGCGTTCTCGTCGTCGACACTGTTTATCCTTTTTGCAGTCGCTCGCAATAAATATAACGAGACTTTTTCCCATTTTCTTCTTGGCGCGGAGGGCTCTGTGGGGAAAATCGCCAAGAAGTCACATTTCGACCCTTTAGTTTACTCAGACTTTTTACGACTGGAAATTCGAATTTTTTGCTTACCGAGAAGATTTCTTGATTATAACTGAAATCAAAAATAACGCTGCATCTGTTTTTAAATTATTAAAAGTAAATATGTAAATTAGCAAATTTTCTCGAAATATTTTACTTATAAGCGTATCGCTTTTTTTAGTCATATAAAATCAATATTTGAAAAAAAAAATTTCGAGAAGATTCTTTGTAATATTTGTTTTATAATATACATACAATATTTATAAATAAATAAATATATGTATGTATATATATATATATATTTGAATATTTTATTATACAAACAAGGATTTTTGTTAATATATATTGAATGGATGTAAATTTAAACATATTACTTATTTTGTACCAAAAAGCGCTACGCTTTCTACGTAATAATCTTCTATTCTAATTATTAATAAATTAATAATTCATCAAGAAAATTACATTTTATTAAATTTATACGAAAAACGCTCGATTGCAGGATACAATTATCTATCTTGCCGTACATTTGATTTTACCGCCACTTTCATTTATCGCGGTGTCCGATAGGTGGCGGCTGGATCAATTACCGTGTAACGTAGGGAAACAAGCGCAGTTCGGGGGATAAGAGGCCGGCAGAGGCGAGCGGAATTCGTGCCTTAAACTAATGAGTAAGGAAAATATGAGGCTTTGGTGATGCTTAGCTATGCTTATAGTTTCTAAGCGAACCTATTTTTGAAGGGGTACAGGTCGTCCCACAACTGCTTGAACTACTTTTTCAAGCGGTAGGTGAAGCGATCTGCCTTCCAATAGTATCCTAATAATACAATCATTTTGGAATATTATTTGTACTGTGACGTAGAATTATTCTTTCATTTATTTAAAGTTCACTAGTTTTTTTCTTTCTATATATTTCTAAATTGAACTATAATGCTAATGAATTTGATTACAAATAGTACAATATTTTCTACTTGACAAATTTGACTACTTAAAATGTAGATCAAAACCTGAAATAAACTTAATCTTTGATTTATTTTTATAATTGATTCCTCTATAACTACCAACATTCGGATCACTCTGTATACATTTATAATTGGAGATATACTTTTTATGAAGGAATATTTAACACAATTTATTAAGCATTAATTAATTATATATAGTTTGATGCCTTTCTAACATTTTAAAATTTATATTACCATATATAAACATTTTAAATGTTAGTTCAAACAACTATTATTGGAAGATTGCGCAATAATTAAGAAAAAACTATTTTAGTTTATTTATTCATTCTTTTTACACGTTTCATCATATAATCTACTTCATGTAATTAAAGCATGAACAAAAATTTTAAATAAGAAAAACTTACAAAATTTTCTCATTAGATAGAAAAATTATACAAAGAATTGTCAAAAGCAAGTCCTAGTACTATGGATAAGGACTGGCCTGAAAGCCTTAGTTTTCTATCTGCAATCAAGCTTGGGCGCTCGTATCTACAAAGGCATGCTTACGAGCCCCCACGCGATTTATCAGAGTTGTTTTAGCTTATTGTTAAATACACTTATTTTACTTGCTTGTGAACGTATCGAATTATAGACATGGGTTTATATTATATATAACGCACACGTTAATGCAATATAAAACCGAGAAATTGTTCTTAATAATTCTTTGTAAAGTTGTACAATGTCTAACTATTTCTAAATTTATTAAATTTAAAACATTGTTTCTTACTAAGTATAGACTCGCAATACTTATTAATTCAAAATTGAAAAATGATGAAATTTTGGAAAATCTCATATTGAAAAATACAGAAATTTGTTCTGGCAATTTTAAAGATCATCGGAAAATTGTAAATTATTCTTTCGCCTGTGGCGCCATTTTTGCCACACCACCACCGAGTTTTCTCGATTTTACATTATCGAATTATGCCTGATCCATAGTCGAGGATTATGTTAGGCTATATTCATAGACGAGCGCTTAAAGCGTAATTGTAACGTCAGCCGCGAGGCCGCGCTACGAGCTAATATAGTAGCCAAGACCACTGAAGATTATTGCAATGTCCAATGTCTTAAGCGATCTACCAAGTCAACAAGATTAGTAAATTCTTTATATATGTTTGCAGAGTGTATTTTGAGCTAAAACTCTCGCACAACCACGGGCCCCAGGTACGAGTCAGGAATGCCTCCAAGGATCCTCAACGCGGGGGAAGGCCATTGTAGTCGTTAGGCATTTAGGCGGGTTCGAATCGCCACTTAGCACGGGCCGCTTACGACAGCGCCTCGATTTTGACCAACATATATATACATATGCTCCTTGAAACTGCGTTTTGAGCAGACGTGAGACACGTCCACCATCTCTGGGTATCAATCGTATGATATTCCTCCCAGCCAGCAATAGCTCCTTTTCTCAGGGTATTAAAGTGTTTCGGTGGAGGGGCATTTGCCGGGATTTGGTTCTCATAGCGGCTACAAGATTCTGTACGGAATTCTGATATAAATCCAGACCGAAGTATGTAAGTTTCCCCCGTTGGCCGTTCTAGGACGCTTGTGGGCCTAGCAACCTTACTAATGGAGTGGACACTTTATATCCCCTCCATTGAGCAATGTAAAGGGCTGCCCGGTATCCGGACAGAGGGCTAGCGTTGCATTGTAGCGAACTGCAGAAAAATAACTTGTACATCGCCGTGCTGCCACGTTCAATGTTTATAGGATATAAAATTTTTCCTATACCATTAGTGCATGCTTTCTTATTTTTCTACAGATAAAAGCCAGCAGTATTCACTCTCAAAAGTTAGTGACACTAAAGTAATGAATTTAACGTTTTCAGTTAAACAATTATATAACTTTTTACATTATAAAAACTATTTTAACAATAAATAATATTTTCCTTTTATTCATTTCAATAGGTTTTTTGAGATTTAATTTGATAATAAGTTCTAAAACCTAGATTTCACAATTTCACAAACTTTTGAGTAGGACAGTATAGCCTATATATCTGTCTGAATGTTCTTGTTCATCCGAGGTGCTGCTCCTCTCGATGTATCTTTTTTTTTTAACTCGTCGTTAGCTGTAGCTAAAACTTTCGGCACGATTCGCCCTTTGAGTCGCAACGATTCACTCCCTCTCGAGCATTTCGTTGATTTTCATCTTCCTCGTTGTTGGGAACAGCTTTCTTCCTTCTGTCGTTCCGGAAAATCTCTGCAGGATCGTCGGCAGAAGCTTCCCCCGGAACTGCGGGTCATTCCTTAATCTTCAGCATCTTTGTAGATGGACTTAAACGTTTTCTTGGATCGTTTGAACTGAGAACGCTCTTATTTTTTCCCAATACTCGTGGCACGTTGCCTTTTAAGTTTTATTATTCACTTCGTTTAATTTCAACCTTGCCATATTCGTCGCCCGGGGTGCAATGATTTGTCCTGGATAGATGAGGTTAAAAAAAAATTTCAGATAGTTGATTGCAATTTGTTTCAGCAATTTATTTTGAGGTTAAGAAATGTGGCTTGTGCTCTATAAAAGTTTTAAAACTGAGCGCATGTCTGTTTTCAATCGATGTTACTTCCCATAGTCGATTAATCTCTCCCTCTATAGACTCCGCGAATGACAAATGAAAATTTCTCGTTTTACATCTGGCCTCAAGACCTTTAAACTTTTTCTTTTTTTTATTTAAAATTTTTAAGTTTTTGTTTGTCACCCGCTTTGCGCTTAGAAATTCTAAAGAAACTTTCAATTAACACAATAAATTGTTAACAATAATTTAATGATAATAAATAATTTGAACACTTATACGCAAAAGTAACATTTTCTTAAGAATAAAAAGATATCAATTATAAGCAATTATAATCAACAGCTTTTATTATATTATAAAAATATACTTTTTCATTTAATAGAAAACGTATTTAATCAAATAGTATATAGATATATATACAATGCTAATGTAACTGCAGTCACTACTAACAAATATATTGATGTAACGTTTCAGAATAAATTAAAAAAATAGTAGATATTTAATCAGTACATATTATGTTCTTTCTAGAATAAAGAAAAAGAAAGCATTACCAACGAATAATAAAGTCTGTTTTGAGAATGATGCTTTTGAATATCAAAACTTTAACCTGATTTGGTATTAATTTTTATGAAAGAGCGTCCAGAAATGAAATTTATTTTATCAGTACTCTCTCAAAAAAGGAAGATCTTTTTCATAAACGAACCGTGTATTGTGAATATTTCCTAAACATTCTAACGATAGCTTAAATGTTAAGTGTCAATGGTAATTTTGAGGAGACGTTTAATTACAAAAGTGGTCATGCCGTATGTTGCCGGAAGTACAATGTCTGCCGCACAAACGAGCTGACAGTTCGACAATTCATCGCGCGCGTAATGCAAAATAACGTGAGATATGTTAAGTATTATAAAGAAAATTATTATACACGTATTAATTTCATGTCATTATCACTATAATAATATGGTTATTGTATATTATAAATAGTTATTGCAGAAGGATTTTTATAAATCAACATGGCTTTGATCATTTCATTATTTTAACTATAACAAACAATACATAAAAATATTTTAACCATTAAGAAAGGGAATAGAAGTTCAAACAAACAATGAATTTAATTTCTTCTCAAATTCTCTTAATTCTAAATTTTAAGTAAAAAATTCAAATTTAAAGAGTATAAAAGTTTGGATTATTCAGAAACTAACTGTGAATATTATTCAAGATACTCTCTTTGATCGTTATTCTTGTGTTTTCATCAACATTATGATTTTTTAATATACAACGATGTATATTTAGATATCAATACAACGATGTACTTATGTACAGTTTTATAAATAAGTCAAATACTTCGAGTTTACACATATTTATGTTTCAACATAATTTTTACTGCTTAAAATATAAAAAAAATTTTATAAGAAACACCTTCAAAAATACTATTTTTTGCTTCTTATACCTGTTTCAATTATCTCAAGCTAATTATAGATACTGTTCTAATTATTTATAAATAAACAATATAAATAATTTTATTTCTTTTTTAAATTAATATAAAGTAGAGATTTTATTGAAATTTTAATTTATGGAGAGCGCATACATATTGTATGTCTGGTGATCAGCCACTTCTGTAAGTGTCAAAAAATTATCTTGGCTAGTATATAAAACCGATTAAGACTTCACAAATATATAATATTTTTAACAGAATGTATTATTTGCGACAAAATTAATAATACATCTTGTGAATAGAAAAGTAATGGACTTTAAGAAGTTCATTTTATATTGTAACATTCGCCACAGCATAAAAATAAAAAAAATGTGATTATTAAGCGTGTAAAGCGATCGAGAAAAAGAAGCTTTAATCAATACCAATTTCTCGCCTGAACTTCTACAAATTTTATATCAACAAATTATTGTTCATATCCTTGATGCTAAAATAAACGAATGAGACAATTTTGAAATTACTGAAGTTGTGCATGAAACTTACATTGTGGAAAAATCGTAACATAATAACAACTGTCCATTATTGGCGCTGATAATCAATAGAGCTTACCTGAAAGAAAAAGAACAAATTATATTAGATATCTCAAATGGTATTCAATATAATTATACACAAATATAATGAAAGCGTAATAATGATAATACTGATTAATATAAGGTGTCAATAATAAGTCATCCCCAATGCATCTTTCCCAAAATTATATAATAAATAAACGATAAGCGATTTCATTCTAAACTTTTACAAAAGAAAACCTCATATACTAAAATATCGTATTCTTGGAGCGAAAAGGCGCACGCGTACCACACGCGTCCTCGTTTCGTTAAATCCGATTAACAATCTACATCAGAAACAAGATCTCCATAACCCGGCTTCAAATATACTGAATCCCAGGCAATTATCGTGGGAGGGCTGCTTATCGGCCCTGATCTTGCTTTACGATGTCAACTTTAGGCAATGAATATATATATATATATATATATATATATATATATATATATATTTGCACGTGAACACCACGGGTATGTAAGACCCTGCGAAATCGATAAGTATTATTACAAATATCTATATATAGCAACGCTTCTTTTGGCCGTTGCTTGCTCGACTCAGACTTTTATCGTAAGCCCCGACTCTCTCTCTCTCTCTCTCTCTCTCTCTCTCTCTCTGTGTGTGTGTGTGTATGTGTGTGTAGCTTCCTAGTCCCTCGAAGCCACCCATCTCGAATTATTCGCGCGCCCCGGGCAAAAGCTCCCCTCGATTCACCGGCGGAGCGCGTGTCCTTGAAAGCGCGGCGCACAGAGGGGGAGGATCCGTCGTGGCGGCCCCCCTCGGCGAGCCGCGCGCGCAGGCATCATCCATAGGGGCCAGTGTAACACCGGAGTCAATTATTCCTACTGATGCCCGAGAGGAGGGTGGAACTCAGCTTCTGCTGCTGCTGCTGCTGCAGCTGCTGCCGTCGCTGTGGATATTCGGCGGAGCGATGCTAATTGTCATTGCGAAAGTTGCGTCGACGCTCGTTACTGGTCACGTGGTGTGTGTATGTGTGCGAAAAAACTGTGTGTGTGCGCACACGATACGTGTCCGGAAATTTAATATTATAGAATCCTACTGAAGTCCAGTGAGATTCTCCAAGTTTTTGCTAGGATTTACAGATAGGAAATCAACGCGTAAAGATATTTCAGACATAACCTCGGTTCAGGCTATATTCTACTAAATATAATACTGCCGATGTCCAAGTAATTACCTTGTATCCGTAATATATTCTATTTATTACTTCCTCGTATAAATGGACAGATTTACTCTAATTTCCCACCATGTGGAAACCGATTTTCTCGTCAGGATCTTACAATATATTCCGACATTGTAAACTACTTGAATCCTAGAACAATGGAGCATACTACAGATTAGAATCCAATAAGGTTTCCTTGATGGATCCCGACAAGAATTTTAGATATCCAGCTGGATCCGGGTAGGACTCTATACTGAATTTCTTTATCGGCCTCGTATTATAGCTTCCAATCTGTGTGTTCATTGTTTGTGAGAATGCTAGTACAGATATCTATTGTCTAGGGATTCTAGCATCTACAATTATAAGAAATTTATAGAGAATTGTAACTGGAATGTGATCAACAACTGCTTACTCCAACAGTTATAGAAGAGTTCCTCAAATCGTAATAAATTTGAAGAAAATATTTTTTACTTCATTCCTACTCAAAAATACTACGAATAATTACGAGGGAATAATTTAAAATCTGAATAATCATATACTGTTTAAAAGACAATGATTAATTTACATTTTCCTTCAGAATTCTCTTTTTTGAACAATTTTTGCCGAAACAAAATTTACCAAAAAATATCATTTTCTATTTACTTATTTCTAATGTTCATCATTTGTCATGTAATTTAAGGTTCTTGGTAAGAACCGTACGTTATACTACCTAATACTAATTTTATTTTTAATATTTTCACAACATATAAACCACGCTATTTTTACATGCGTATGTGATATATTATCCACATGTATTGAAGGTAATTGTTGTTTTTCACTTATAAAGCGTCAATAAAAGTTTCCGACGACTTTTTTGTAGATACTATATATATATATATATATATATATATATATATATATATATATATTCGATAGTAAAATCTCACTGAAATCTATACCAATGATAACTTAGAAACTATAGGAAATCTCGCTAAGCATCACAGCTAAATATCAAGAGACTGAAGCCAAATATTTCTCGACTGCATTATATCAGAAGTACTAAAAATTAAACAGGAAACTATTCTCCCGTCTCGCGCGATCTATACATCAGCACACTTATACGCAAGCACACGATCTCCTCATATATGTGTATGTATATATATATCACACTTCTCCCTTCACAGCTCGCCACCCCCGCAGCGCAGTCCTAATCCGACCGGGCGCGGCTGTGCGACATCCCGCGGGGGCGCCGCGGTTTATACATACACGACAGTGCGCACGCACACACACACACACACACTTAGAGGGCCCGCTGCTGCGTGTGCACCCGGGCATATCCAGAGCGAGGGGGGGGAGGGCGTGCGGATGGTTATCCGCGGCCGCGGCTGTAACTAACGCGGCGCCCGAGAGGATGCGGAGGGTGCCGCTTCTGTTGCTATACTGCTGCTGTTAAGGGAATTCCGCGAGGGGAGATGCGCGCCCGTTGCGGGCTCCCGTATTTTTAACGTCTACCGAAGTTCTTCCGTTGATGCGCCGTATAAGCGCGGGCTGCGCTTTTTATCTCTTTCTTTTTTTTATGGCTCCCTGGAACTTTATATATATATATATATATATATATATTCCGCACTTACGTGCCAGGGTAAAGATATTTTATTTTTAAATTCTTGTCAGTTGTCGATAAAATTGTTTGTTCGATTATGAAATTATATTTATTTCCTTCATGAAACGTGTAGCTAAACTAATCTTACATAAATATGTATACTTGTAAATTTTTTAATTTAATGAAATATATATATATATGCTCGTATATGACATTATGAATTTAAGAATTTCATTCTTAGCGCCGACAGTTCATGAATAATAACCGAGAATAACAATAGCAAGAAAATATAATTTACAAATCGAAATTACTGCTTTTTTACCTGTTTTTAGGACGATTTTGTTAAAATTTTATAGTACAAGTGCTTGAACATACGGGTGAAACATGAAAAAGTGATAAACTGATTACTTATTATTAGCTTAATATATATCAATTGTTATAAAAAAACGAGAAGAACGAAAAAAACTTCCATTCAAGCCATCTAATTCTTGGGAAAATTTGTAGAAGAGAACTTTGTCAAAGTATATGTAGTTGTCTTTGTTCTCGCTTCCTTGCCCCCCAAGGGATATTCAAGATAATCGCTGAGAGCATTACAATTCACAGCTTTAGGAATAAGCGCCCTTATCTCGAATCTAAAATAATTGTCCTCGGTCTTAACTGGCCATCCAACTCCATTATTACCGATCGAGAGAATAAAATACTGCGTTTGAAATAAGATTATTTAGAAAGATTCAATTATTGCAGTCGGGCATTTTGTTTAAGTTCATTTTACATTGCTGGAAAGTTTCCAGCCAATTCGTCAATCGATATCAAAATTAGAACTTTTTCAACACTTTATTTATAATTTATTGTAGTAAAAGTCTAGAAACGTTCTTATTTCTTCAGTTCTCCTCTTCACCGTTTAATTAATTAACTTGAATCTTTTCTAATACAAATTTATCACGTTATCTATAGTAATTTCTATGTAGAATAGACGTAAACGAAGGATGCGAGTAACAGAAATTACCCTCAATAATTTCATATATATATATATATATATTGCTTCTCGACTCGCGGAGAAATTCCAAATTTTAATTAAATCTTCGAACATTTTTTAGGTATAGAACGATATCTACAGCGACCCTCAATACGTTGTCGCGCGTGCAATCTCGATGCGTAAACAGACATTTTGTAGCATAATATTATGTTAGCGCGAAAGACTCGTGCACCTTGCCTTGAAGCAATCAATTATATATATATATATATATATATATATATATATATATATATATATATATATACACGCGCTTATCACGAGTGTAATGCGCGCCCGTGCAGTGCGGATAAGATCGCGTGCTTTTATAGATACGTATATACACGCATGCGTCTTTTCGCCGCACCCGGTGCACGTAACGTAAACGCGACGATATAAAGCGCATTCTGATTATCACCGAGCAGTGGTCGGCGCGGGGGGGGAGGGGTGCACGAGTGACACAATCCCGCAAAATTTACACAAACAGCCTCTCTCCTACTTGCGGCCCGGGGGGCTTTTGTCGCGCACGTAATGCCCTCTGTCTGTGCCTCTCCGCGAAGTTTGCCTGTTCTCGAGTTAGTCGCAATAGTCGAAATTTCGTTTTAAAATATCCTCTGCGACAAGCGATTCGAGTCCAGCGTTCTCACGACGTTTTACATTAAAAAAAAGTACATTCTATTATTGAGCAAAGTATATTTAATTTTTTTGTTTTTTTTTTTTTAACGAAGTACGGAGTTGATTTTTTTTTATTTCGCAATTTTAGAATTTTTAAGATTTTTTTACTTGGTATAATTGATCTAACGTGTTAATCTATCTAACAATAAGTATATCTTATTGAATTGAATGTTTGGTTAACGAATCAAATTGATCTGGCCTTCGCAAAAAAATTGATGAGTAAATACTACTTCTTGACTATGATAACAGATGGAGAACCTTGGCTAGTGACATTGAGGAGGCGTGTTTTTTTTGTTCATAAGAATGTTTTCCCCCAAAAAGAAAGGTTAATCTTCTAACAACTGTAAAGGTCGTTGCCAAGGTCCATTGATTGTATACATTCATCGTTGTTTAAATGGCATAGGTCAAAAAGAGGGGTTTCTAATAAAAACATAATTAACCTAACCTTGATTGAATCATGAAGGTTATTATCAAAGTTACATTGAAGATGACCCTTTGATTCTTTGTGGAAACTTTCTTCGAGTACTACCTTAAATTTCATTTCATTTGGTAAGTTCTAGTTAATCTAGGTTCACTTATACGTACAATGACAAAATAGGTCATCGATCAATTGAAAATATACTTACATAAAAAAAAACACGTATAATAAATTTTTTATAACAAATATCATTATCAAATTGAAGTAAATGCACTGCTATCTTTTTCGCAATACAAAAATATGATTATATGACAATATAACAGTTATGCGTGCAGATTACCAATCGAATCGAAAGACTATCTTAAACTTAACTCAATTTATCGATAAATATTTTTTTTTTACTACTTTCTAAGTTGGGCGTGTTTCTGCGCAGTACAAGCTCAAAGAATTTCTCGATACCTGCAAAAATCTAACAACCTGTGACTTCGCCGCAATAGGCAGGAATCAGATACGTATATTGAAATCCGTCGTCGAATTTTTATGGAATTTTATCATATACTTATAATATGAAACGAAGAATACAAACAATCGTTTGGCTTAATCGGCTTAATTCGTCGTTTGTTCTTTATAAAAAGTCCGAGCCACGCGCGTTCAGAGTCAGTTTGCAGCCTCGTCGCGCTTTTATAACAATTGATCCGGACGGAAAAGGAAGAGAGAAATGAAGAGAGAGAGAGAGAGAGAGAGAGAAGAGAGATAACCGCCCACCGGCTAAATCTGAATAATGCAATTCATATAATCGCGTGCGCCCGCATTACCCAATCAGCGGATTCCCCGAGTCATCCTTATGACCGGCTGGGCACGTTGTTCTCGTTATTCGCAGTCGTTTCCATATATATATATATATATATATATATATATATATATATATATATATATATACATACATACATACATACATACATACATACATACACCAATATGCGCGTAGAATTCGCTCGAGCACCGCCGACCGCGATCAAATATTCGCAGGATTCGCGCGCTGCTGCGATGCGCGACCTCTCCTGTATTTATATGTGCAAGCGAGCACCGCGTGCGAAAGTATGAGCGATTTCCGAATACCGAGCGATGGAATTTTGTAAAGGAAGATGGTGTCGAGAGGATTTTATCGGAGAAGAACGAGAGGAGAGTGAGGACGATTTTACGAGAATTGAGATAATAATAATATTCCTCGATGACAGCGGGAAGAATCGAATGATGAGTATATAGCGCTTGATTTGTGAGCGAATGCAACGAATGGATTGTTTAATGAAATTTTTTTCTTTCATGATCGTAATTTATATATATATATATACATATTATCGGGTATATCGTTAAATCGCTTATTTATGTATAAGACTTTTTTGGCTAATTTAAAAAAATAAGGTTGATTATTAATCTTCATAATAATGAACTTACTCTCATTTCTGTTCTATTTAAATACATGACGCTTCAATTATTTATATGCATATTAACTCTCGTTACTCGAGTATTCCGCTAGTTTTCTAAAAATCGCGTTTCTACGATGAACAACCATCATCCACATAAATGTCATCTGTATTATTCATAAACCTTGTACACATGCGCGTGCGCGCGCCCGGAAACACACGCACATGCGCAGACACACAGACGCAAAGACACAAATCATCGGGGCATATCGTATATGACCAAACGTTGATGTACTATATACTCTTTGAATGACAATTCGACACACCTTTATATATTCTCGATTTCGAAATCCCTATATATATATATATATATATATATATATATATATATATATATATATATATATATATATATAATCGTACCCCTTAACGATGGCGCTCTTCGGCGTTTATATAGTGCTGGAAAATTCCGCGAAAGTCCAACCAAAGAAAGAGCGAATGAATGGGAGAGAGTGAGAGTTAGAGAGCCACGCACCCGATCATCGTTAATTGAGGAGTCATTTTTCGCAGTGAAGATGCATCGTGTGTTGCAAATTCTAAATTATTTGAATCAAAGGGTGGGGCCTGCATGAGGGATCAAAAGAATATATATATATATATATATATATATATATATTATATATATATTTATTTATTTATTTATTTATTTATTTATTTATTTAAAAGAATAAAAAGACATTACATAATTTAAATAACAATCATAGCAGTTTTATAACCAAAGTAGCAATGATTCCTTTCTTTAAAAAAGTACAAAACGAGTGAAACTGTTCTTTTACCAAATAGATTACCAAAAAAATCAACAATAGATAAAGTCTATGTAAGTAGAATGTTTTTGAAAGTACCTTTAATTTTTAAAATGACACACGTTTATTTCGAAATTTCAAGAAAAAAAATTTATGGAAAATTATTGACGCAACAAATATTATAGCTTAGGCTTATCTATATTTTAAGCTACTATAACGCAGATCTATAATGCAAAATCTATCTAGTCATTCGGTCCTACATATAGAATATGAGATATGGATTCTATTATTGTTATTGGAGACTACGAGCTGATCTTAATAGAAAGAAAAACAAAACAGAAATAAATTTTTTTTTTTTATTTTTGAAAATGTCGAATCCACGGGCATAAACCTCTTTACGAATTTGGACGATGCGCGTGTACATTATATGGGCGAGCAGAAGGGCGGACGTCGATGCCGTCGATGAAAGCACACAGAATCCCCTGTAATTAAGGGGAGTTGTACCATCAAAAGCGCCGACTATCGCCACTTTACGCTCTCTGATTAAATAATAGATTTTGCGTACACATACGTAATGGCGAAGAGGGAGGGGAGAACTCATCCCTTCCTTTCGCACCACGTCGAGATTTTCCTCCGATTGGGGTTCGCTGGTCGATATGAATTTTTCGTTTTCGTCGAATTTCGACAGGATGGTTGGTTATTTTGGCCAATTAATATAGTCATACTTAATTTTGTGTCTAAAAATTGTTATAATTTATAGAAGTTACTTTCAGAATGTTAATTTTTTATCAACTATGTGTGTGCGCGTGTGCGTGCGCGCGCATGTGTGTGTGTGTGTGTGTAACGTTAGCTATACAGCTAAGTATAAAATAGAAAAATAAATATGAAAATACAAGCTAAATATAAAAACACGCGCGCGCGCGCACGTAAATGATATATATTTTATCATTTTATAAAATATAAAAATATAAACTAAATATAAAAATGTACAAATTCATGTAAAAATATGTATGAATCTACGAATCTTATTAGTGAACAAAATGGATTTCAGAGTCTCTGACATTCCTAGAAGAATTTGAAACATTTTTTCCATCACCTCAGAGAATCTTCATCCGGTTCTTTTTCGCAAAGTACTAAAAATAATAACTAATCACTAGTCGTGGTCATAATACGAGTTAAATATAGTAATTTCCAATTCTCCAACATATGCATATATTGTTATCCCATACTCAGCATACTGTGATACTGATGTTTAAAATTGATTGCTCACGCTTGAGGCATCGATTTGAGGCATCGGTAAACGTTGCCGGTCTAGACCTTGCCTTAAAATTTGGTAGTACAAAATGTTTCTTCGTGAAAATTGGCCCGTGATATAGATGCATACGTGTGTGTCTAAGAAGAATTTTAAGAAGAATTTCTCGACATTTTCGTACATAATTCTAGATTTAAGAATTCTAGATTATTATATTGTTTTCAAACATGATAATTTTGAAGGTTGAAAGGTGTATGTATATATATATATATATATATATATATATATATATATATATATACGTTTCATATATATAGATTATCTTAGTTATATAGTCCTTTTTCATTATTATGCGAATTAATTTTTACACTTAATAAGAATATAATGTAGAAAAAATATATATAAATGTAAAAGATATATTACGAGGGTGGTCCCAGAAGTGTCTGGCCTGACCTACAGGTGGCGGTAGTTGCTCAAAAAATACTATTGTATTAGAAAGTTCACAATCTATAAAGCATATGTCTTAAGTTTGAAGACGCCATGATGTTTAGTATTTGTTTGACAGCCATCAATAGTGAACGTTTTGAGTGAATTTGTAAACATGGTGTATTTGGCTATGTTTCGCAAAAATAAAGCCGACTTTTTGCTCCGTTTCATAACCATGGGTGAAAAATCGATCCACCACTTCATACCTGAAACAAAAGAACAATCAAAACAATGGACTCAAAAAGATGACCATTCCATCTGCAGGCAAGGTTATGGCGTCGGATTTTTTGGAATGCGTGTGGGATAATTTTCATTGACTATCTTGAAAAAGGAAAAACTGTCAATGGCGAGTATTATGCAAACTTATTGCAACGTTTAAGCGACAACATCAAGCGAAAACGGCCGCATTTGGCTAAGAAGAAAGTGTTATTCCATCAAGACAATGCACCAGCTCATACATCCGTTATTACAATCGCCAAAATTAATGAATTAAAGTTTGAATTGCTACCTCATGCACCCTATTCGCCTGATTTAGCTCCCTCGGATTATTTTCTGTTCCCAGACTTGAAATAATGGCTCGCTGTTCAAAGATTTTCCAACAATGAGGAGGTGCTGTAGGCACTTAATGGCTATTATGAGGAGCTTGGCCATTCTTGTTTTAAAAAGGTTATCGAACTTATTGAACATCGCTGGGAAAAGTGTATAGAGCTGAAAGTAGATTATGTTGAAATATAAATATATTTTTATCCAAAATTTTTGGGTTTTATTTGTTGGGCCAGGTACTTACGGGGCCATACTCGTATATATATATAATAAAGAAAAACATCAATGATTCGCAAGACAATTTTATACTTTGTTACCACTGCTCCATTATTATGTACTAAATCAATTCAACTGTGTAATCAGAGGCACGATCTTCGAGAATCTGGGAAACCGTATCGGGTGTTCGAAGCGACAAACTCCGCTCGCGTACAACAAAGCGACCGCAGTTTCTCGAGTTTCTCCCTGCGCGTCGCGCATTAACTGCGTTAACTGTATCCGGAAGCCGCGCTTATATGCGCCTTAGGGCGTATAAATTCGGCATTATGCGTGTAATTATACGTAATTGCTCCAACCCCCTCCCCAACTTGACTTGCACTGTACTCGCGCATTGGAGCTTCATGATTATTATCATTTCGGATCATACTCATTTGGTGTACCTGGCGACGCCCCCTCCCCCCTCGTATTCCCCTCACCCCTTCTATTTCTCTGATTACGTGCAGAAGTCGTGCATCCATCATGACTCTTCGCAAGTAGCGAAATCCCCTCTCTCTCTCTCTCTCTCTCTCTCTCTCTCTCTCTCTCTCTCTCTCTCTCTCTTTCCCTGTCTTTGGTATTTGCACATAAGGAATGCACGAAACTATTCCTATACTTATAAGTCAAAACGGTAACGCTGAGGACGTTCTCGCGCAGGGTTGGGGCGCTTCTTGGAAATCAAGTCGATATATATATATATATATATATATATATATATATATACACACACATATACAGGAAGATTTCTGCCCCTGCTCAATTATACACTTACGCGCAACTTAAGCGTGCGCCGTCGCCATCTCGCTGCCTTTTCTCTCTTAACCAGTCACGTGCTCCTCCTCCTTCTCCCCGCCCCTCTTCCCCCGCGGTAATCGCCGAATAATTTGCACCGCGAGTTCGCTCGCACGTATAATGGATGTATGTGTGTAGCGCGACTGCGGGCGAGCCCTTTGTGGTTTCGCGAGAAAGGCTTTCCCTCCCCCAACCCGGAGGGTGGGGGGCGAAAAAAGATTTGGACGACGTGGCGCAAACCATATCTGTCTTATATATATATATATATATATATATATATATATATATATATATCGATACACATACGTTACAGGGACAAAAAACGGGAGTGGACGTTAAATTGATCGCCGTCTGTTATGTAGCATTATAATGATGATTGACTTAACGACGGAGTTGTTCGAGCTTGCATACCTAAACGGAGGAAGGGATATTTGCTTAAAGGATGTAGATTATAATCGTTGCTTTTACGAGGCAAAAACTGATGTATATATATATGTATATATAGTATAGAAAAGCGTTATGTGCTGGAAAATATCGTCTTAGATAATTAAAGGCATTTATTTAATAAATACGAGTTCATTTTACTATTTGTTGGGCTTCGACGCTTATTTACCGGCTTCAGCGGCATCATTTCAATGCAGATTTTTTTGTCCTGGTATTTTTTAACCCTTCCTCTCCCACTCCTCCCTGATGCCCATCTAGACTCGATGATTTTGCAATTCGAAATTGCAAGTCACTGAGCCCGCAATTGTATACCCCTTGTTTACAGAATAAGGCAAGAAATTGTCGAAGGAAAAATTCTGAAAACTGTTTTGAAAAACATGAAATTCTATTCTCTATAAAGTAATAAACATTGTTATACGGAATGAAATTTCGTTTAATGTAAATTTATTTAAGCGCAATAATTCACATCCGATATGCTTTCATTGTGCACGCATGCATTGTACAATTGTTGAATTGTTTCATCATTTTTCCGACAGTGGCGATCGCATAAATACGATTTTGCGTTAAGGTAATTGATTCGAACTTCGTCATGGCAAGTTCAATTACCTGAAGAAAGCTTCATCGTGAAAAAATACATTTCGCCAAAAAAATCAAGTAGACTTCGAATACTTTTGAAATCAATCCTGGAACGTCTTCGGAATCATTAATCTCTTGCCAGCTTCAAAAACTGCAGTATTAATAACGGATAATTGTCTATACCTATATGTGTTAAAATACAGATATAAAATCGGTTGAACTTCAATTGATAATAACTGCTTGATAATATTTCTTTGAATAAAGAATCACAAGTGGGGATTTCCGAAAAAAGATGCTTTAACTGCACAGGATACGCAATTCAATTAGATGAATGTATATAATAATAATTTTAAAAATCTAAGCATTTATATGTAAGATCATGTGAATGAAAGAACGTCTTAAATTTTCTTAGGGCTCATTGTTAAGGTGATCAGACTTGCTCAATCTAGACCAAACTCATAAACAGTAGTTTCCAGCCTTTTTTTAAGTACACTACATTCAACGTACTTTTTTTCACATAATCTTCAAAAAATTATTACACACTCATCAAGTTTCAAATATTAATGTTTTTTCATGAATTTTGTATATACAGCTAAAAGACGAAAGAATGATTTTTTAGTTTAATAAAGAAAAGTATCTAAATTAAAATAACAATCGTTCAACTATACATCAGAATTATGTTTGTAAACTAGTCGTTACAAAAATTCTACTTTCAGATCTCATAAATTTCAACTATCGCTTCATACCTCGTTCCGAATATGTCATTCTTTGAACGTTTGTATCCTCGAAAATTAAGCTTCGATTTGCCTTAAAATATTTACAGATTATTTTTGAAATTATATTATAGCTGATTGAAATTGTAACGATAGAATCGCTTTTACGAAAATTGTAAAGGTATGTTTATGAACCCTTCATTATATGTTACTAGTTAATTTTTACATACGTTTCCATACTACAATTTTGAATTTTAATACCCTCAATCTAGCTACGTTTGCTCTCATCGTGCATGCATCGAGCTTTCGTGCAATTTTTTTGTTGTTGTTGATGCCTCTATAGAGGCCCATTTCGATGATTTTATATAGTACAGAAATTCCTCCCACCGAAGGTTTCCCCAATAAAATAATCGTTATAGGGAGGCAGGCTTTGTTAGACCTCGCCCGCACTTCCTCCCCTATAATCCCAGTCGCGACGTCGTCTCTCGGGATGGTGGGGAGGGGGTGGAGGCTAACGAGAGAAACGACTAAAAGTTAAATCAGCAATGAATATTCATAAAGACGAGATTAAGAAGGCAGAAGGGCAACGTGCATGCACACACACACACCTCGATCCGTTAATCCGCGCCAAATAATCCCGACGCGCGACGTATTAACGAAATCCCATATATCCGATATCGTCTTTGGCAACACGAAGCTCCTTCGTGCGCTTAGAATTTTGACGCATTAATTAAATTCCCAGCGTCAAATTAGATTATAGGTAAACGATAAAGCATTCAATATTATATATATATATATATATATATATATATATATATATATATATATATACCTTTATATGTACTTCTCAAAAGTGTCCGACTGAAGGAGGTTAAATTCTGATGATCTGTTTCGCACTTCATGTGGTATTAGGGATCTGAAAGAAACTGCGTAATTATGAAAAATGTTTGGTTAAACATCAAATCATTATATATATATATGAGTTTCAATCCCGATCTCGGCCGATTGACACAAGCACCGCTGTAATAAGTTACATGTACTTTGTTTACAAACACATCGTAGACCTCCGTCGCTGATTAGCACCTGTATTTGGAAACATAAGTAGAGCGACGTTAAATAACATAAAAAAAATATATATATAACCGACATATAAACAATGAAGCTAGGTGATATATTTTCATTCGAAATCGCGCACGTATACGGTGAGCGCCACACGTCAAAAACGCCGTATAATTTTCAAATTCGAACGCTCATTATTAACGGACGAAGTAAAAGCTTTCGTTCCTACAACTACTGGATTGAATTCTGGAAAAATGCCTAAAACATTGGAGCGTGGGTGAACGAAGTAATCGTAGAATACTAACGAGAAATACGAACTGATGCAAATAAGGGCTCGGCTTTACCAATGTCGAGCAGCATTCTAACCAGTTTGAATTTCAAATTTACGTAATACAGGTCGCACGTTGCAGCTGTAATAATTGATCTACAGAGGATTGAGTTCTAAAAAAATATAATTGACCGAACACAATTCTCTCTCTCTCTCTCTCTGTCTCTCTTTCTAATTGCGAAGGAGCTTATATGTTGAGTTATATTCACTAATGGCATTACAAAGGAAAACATTGGTGGGACGGTATTATAGCAGCAAAAAATTAAAATATTGTCCTTAAGCTTATTGTGCCGTTGGGTCGGCGAATCAGCGAGACCGATAGAAACATTTGGATAACGTGTGTTGTTAGGCTGAAATATTTTTATACGTTTGAAGTATACGATTGAATTCTTCACGCTGCGAAATAAAAAAGGTTGGAGAGTATATTAAATAGCCATTTGCGGAGAACATATTAGGAGTTATAACGGGAATAATTTTTAAAAAAATGACAATTATTCTATATTTAAATGTACAGTACATTAGACGACTACGTTGAAAAAAAAACATTTCATATAAATAGGCCAAAATTCGTGTCTCAACGCATGTATGAACGAAAATAAGAAAACAACTGAATTTTAGAAACTTAAGCTATTACTTATCAATCATGACTAGTTTCTGCAATAGATAAGAACTAAAATAATCTGTCAAAATAATTGATAATAAAAGAATCATTCGCTGTTTAAATTAATATATATAAGTGCACGTATTCTTTTATCCTTCAAATAATTTCACGCATTGACTGTTGCAATTCTAAATAAAAACATAATAAATGATATTAAATTTTAATCGTAATGATTTGTACTTTTAGAAACTTAATATAAAATAAGAATCGTCTTGATAGTCATGTATCGCTTGGGTATAGCGATACTCATTAGGTACATTTACATTTTATAGACTCGGTATTAATTTTTTCATCATAATGAAAAAAAAAGTATTGTTAAGTAGAGCAGTCTAAAATTTGCTTTTTTGGGATGTGGCGAAAAATTCGAGAAAAAAATTGATTGACACCAATTTTCTTATATTAATGCTCCGGTAAAAAATGAAAACATTTGGAATGAATAATACATACATTTGACATTTATTGGTCATGAATTGGTAACTTTTTATCATGACTCAAAAGCGGACGATTTTTGGTTGAATGATCGTTTCAATTCCTACCACAGAATAATTGTTGTAAAAAGGATGCATTTGTTCTGCATACGTACTTTAAAGGTAAACTAGAAGCCTCTGTTATAATTCGCCAATATTCAACAGTATTGTTTATCATTGCGCAGCATTGTCTATATATATACATACATATACATAATTATACATTCAAACACCATACACAATCTTCCTACTTGTGCGAACTGCTCGGCTTTATACCAAAATAGAATAATGCTCGTGAAGCCGCAATCGGTATTCCGATCGATCATACACGTATATCATAGAAGATATTGATACCGAGTGACGTATATGGCATACACCTTCCAAGCATAAGCGAGGGACTCGTTGCGATCCTCTCCCTCCTGCTTGGAATTCTCCCCGCTATTCCAGCATCCACGTAAACAACCATCAGTAGGCTGTAAAGGATTTATCTCTCCCCTCTCTCTCTCTCTCTCTCTCTCTCTCTCTCTCTCTCTCTCTCTGTGTCTGTGTGTGTGTGTTGTGCGCGCGTGCGCGCGTACGCGTGCGTATATGTATATTATATGTGTAAAAGAAATAAAAAAATAAGTAAATTTTTCGCGCACAACCACCAGGTAAATCTCGAGGCGAATTATGAATATTATAGGCGTGGTTTTAGATTGATTTATCGACGGGAAACTCTCTTCTTCTTCGCTCAGTTTCTTCTTGTGCGCGCGCGCGTGTGTATGCGTGTTTATAAAATGTCGATTCCGCGGATGTTGAGGGGTAAGAAATGAGAGGGGAGGGCATGCATATAGAGATAAGAACTCTCCAAGCAAGAAAGTGAAGCGAAGAAATGCACAGCACAGGAAGACATTCCGTTGGCCGTGGGCAGAGAGTCAGGGAACTTTATAGATGCTTATGTGTATATATTTCGCGAGCACCCTCGTATATATATATATATATATATACAAACACCCTAGTGTGGAAATGTAGATGGGAGAGTATCCTAAATGTTTGGCGGAGAGATTTTCACAAGGAATAAAGAGAGAGAGAGAGAGAGAGAGAGAGAGAGAGAGAGAGAGAGAGGAGATATATATATATATATATATATATATATATATATGGCAGTGACATTGCTTTAGCTTTGATTGATTGCGACGGAGGGGGTGGGTAATATACGGGAAATATTCGAATTGGACTCTCGTCGGAGTCGAAAGTGCACTCGTATACATAGAGTTTTGCCATCGAGTTTGCCATGCAGCCAATTATATTCAGTGTGCAGAACAATTTTGGAACGCTTCCCGAATGTACAGAATTTATAGATCTGCGCGAATATTAAAATTTCGTTTGAATTCGTATATGTATGCGTAATTAAGCAGGGCGAGCTTTTAGCTTAACTAACGAGAGGGTCCTAAATGCGCGTCAAAAATTCTTAAGAAAACATTACTTTCATCTTTATTTACAGTATTCTACAAAAGTAATAATTTCGTATTGAATTAATAGAAGAAACTGTGTGAATACAGTCCTTTATACAAGAATCAAAATTAATATTCTGCACGAAGTAATATGTACATTGCACAGATGCATTATATGATTTTTATTCCAATCGTGTTTGTCTTGTACGATACGTTTAGTCAAAATATATTAATAAGCAGCCAATGTTCCATAAAAAATTTTCACCTCAAATCTATTAATACAACTACATATTAGTACCTAAATAAAACGTCTTTTATCACAGCTACTTTTCAAATTAAAATAAATAAATTTTATCTATTCTGATATTACGAAATCCTTCTAATACCTTTTACACATTTTGTCAAGACAAGGTGCCTTGTAAAATTTATTAATTTATATATTTATTCAAAATATATACGATTCTTTATTGTCCATTTAGCTTCTAATCCGCAGTTATTCTAATAAAAGTTAAAAAACAAACTCAAAAAAAGAAGAAAAATCTTTTCTAACGATGATTCTACAGACAGTATCGAAACTATTTTTTATAATTCTGTCGCAACTGATCGCAAAAATCCAATGATTTTCCAATAAAGATGTATGGTAGAAATTTTTTTATCAAAGCATTATCATATTTATTTCAAAACATACAAACGACGTTTCAGTTACCTTGTTTTTTTTTTCAACCTTTGTAAGTCGGTATAATTGTGTAGTTATTGTTGTCAATTTAATATATTTTACGATATTTAAGATATTATAAATGTCGCGTTTCAAAACAGCGCGTCTTCTCGCATTACAGAATTAAATTTTATTTAGCTGTTGGTTTGTTAAGAAGTTATCCACCGTCTTAAAACAACGACTACTAATGCCAACTTTAAAGGGATCATAAAAGAACTTATTGCCGAAAAGTCGTTTATAAAAATTCTTATTTTTATCGTTAATAAATGATGCTCTAATGAAAAGTTCGCTTTATCCGGATCTTCGGAAGTTTTCAGCCAGACTCGGCTCAAATTTCGACATTTTCACGATATCAAAAATTTATGATGCGAAAAAATTTTAACTAATGTGTTAGTATGGAATTGTTGACATATGAATAAGCTTTGATTATGACATATGTAACCATTGAATACTCGCACAGTATTGGTGGCGCCATCTCTTACAAAAAACGGGAAAGACTTATTCACACTCCTAATACATCCCTATATTTTAACTTAAGTTTATATTCTGATCTAAATATTAAGGTTGCATTTTTCAAAGAAGTCACGTATATGTATTACATATACTTTTTGCATTTGATCAGTTCTTCAATTAAATTAGCTCTGTAGATTTCATATAGTGGTCAATTGCATACTAACATGATTAATGTCTGTGCTTTCAAAAGAACATTCGTATTTTGATATCATCTATAGTACCTATACGTGCTAGCGAACTTGCAAGGTTGAAGTGGTTGGCTCTGCATCTGTTTATAGTATCTGTAATTTTTCTCGGTAGATTTTTCTTACAAAACCAAGGTTTAGTAAAATTTCTAGCCAACATCTGAAATAAGTCTTTCACTTTTTGTTGGCTAAGTACAAGATTGTGTTATTTTATGCGCAGTTTATCAGAAGTTTTAAAATTTGGTTGAAAGTCAGAATGGGGTATACGCGCATCAGTTCCTGTATCTTCATTCGCTGCTTGTCTTACTAATGTGCCTGCTTTTTTATTTCCAGTAACGCTTATGTGTGAAGGTACCCAGACAATCTCTAATTTTTGTTTTACTTTTTAGACATGATTAGATTAGATACTCGGGAAACGAATCTTATATTTGCGACATTTATCTTTTGCGCGATACTACGAGTATAATCCGATACTGAGACTACTTCGATTGTATCTAGAATCATAGTTTGGTCCTTCGCGGGCGCACTTGCACTTGTTGCATTATTTGCGAATAGGAGCTTGGAAGTTGATTTTCAGTAACGTTAGACGCAGAATTCATTTATGCAATGTGGTTGCAAGTACCTCTGCAATTAGAAGTACTTGACCCACACCGATACGAACTACCTGGGCCGTAGCTTAATAATTAGCACTGGTACGCTAAGTATATTAATTTCAGAGTGAGCGCACTTTATAGCACTATTTATACTAGATCTTACGTGCTTCGTAAATACGTAAACACATCTGTGTTCAAGACAAAGTCTTCATCCCTATAATCTAAGTTGATCATACCCACAAAGTTTACCAAGATGTATGACAAATGTCATTTTTGTCAAATGCATATTTAATATAATTCTAACCCACGTATTAATACTAGACTTAACTAAACTAAATTTATATTGTATATATTAATATCGCGAGTGTTTATAGATTATGTCATTGTCTATATATGTATCTGCATAGGTGGAATGCGAGAAGAATGATGAATATACATGCTCTTAAAACTATATATGCAGTTGACCAAAATATCATTTTAATGTATGTCAGGAAATTCTGAGCGTTATGACTAGCAACTCTACCGATCATCTATTCATATAATAAGGATAAACTCAAATTTTTTTTATTACAACCTGCATTCGCAGCTGGGAGACTCTCCCGATTATCAACAAATAAAGGATATACCACCATGTATTAAAGACGAATCTTTTGTTCTCCGTACGCGTACTACTACGACTGTTATATACTTCAGTCCGTTTTCTTGTGTCTTATGTTATCGCGCGGTGTTTCATCACTATAGCACATCGAAAAATGAAGAAGAAAAAAATGAAAAACTCGAAAGGAACACACCACATGCCGTACAACAGTCGGAGCCGGGACGACTTTAGCATCGGGAATAAGAGAACGTTAAGCCTCTTACGATCGGAGTAGCGGTAAAGGTTCACTTCACCCGCCCGGGGGAATCTTCAAAGGCCGAAAGAAAAACGGAAAATCACCGGCGATTTAGCGGCCTTCTCTTTTCCTCCCTTCCTCCCTCTCCTCTCTTTCTTTCTCTCTCTCTTTCGGTATAGTAAAATCTAAAATCAAGGGTAACCAAGAAAACGGCCGCCATCTCCTCCATCGACCATAAATCCTCTATGTATATATCAAATGCATTACAAGCGAATCCGCCCTCAAAGCGAGCTTGATTCGCGGCACGCGTCGATGCTGTGATACTGCATCGGATGTGTTTGCTGCTTGTGTTTTATAACTAGAGAGATCGAGAGAGGGAGGGAGAGAGATGGAGAGAGAGAGAGAGAGAGAGAGGGGGGGAGTATAGGTAGAGTTATCCGACAAAAAAAGAAAAGGCCGCCGCGATCGACGATCGACAAAATCCGCAAGAAGAATCGAACGAACATCAGAAGCGCAAAGTGCCTTTTATCATTCCAAAAAGAGGAGATAGAGACAGAGAGAATGCGGGATGGATCAAAGAACAATATATAATGCAGTCCTCCTTTTCCTGCGGCTATAAACCTAAAAAAAATAAAATAAAAAATAAAAATCAGGTTTGCTCTTGGACTTCCCACCTCTTATTACTCATTTTTCACACTCTACTGCAGCGAAGAACGAAGGAATGCAGAGAGAATGAGAGAGAGAGAGGGAGAGACAGGGAAAACAAAGCCGACATATATATATATACGTGTGTGTGCGATGCGGTTACACGCGAAGATCGCGTGCGCGTACAGTTGATGGCCGTTCAGCATCATTGCACCGGTTCGGCTGGATGATTCGACGATGATTTTTGGCGCGTTTCGCGCAACGGGGCATGTTACGTAATTGTAGAAAACGCGAATTTTGCAAAAACAAAAATTCCTCGTTATGCGTCGCACTCGTGCGAGGTACGCGTATCTATTGTTTGTATATGAATAAAAATGAATAATATATAATATATCAGATAATAGTATAAAAAACGGTATTTTTCAAAATATCAATGACTCTCAAAATATACACAGTATATATTTTACATTTATTGGATATTATTATTTTTCAGGGACTTTTATTGCTCTTTATCTGTGATAAAGTCTCTCGAAATTTTTCTTTGAAATTTTTTTAATTTTACGTGTAACCCTCAAGGAATCTTCGATGATTGCTCGAGAGGATGATATTGAGGTATTTTTATAGTCCATCGTACGCTGAAAAATCTAATTTCATGCAGCAACTAATATATATATATATATATATATATATATATATATATATATATATATATATAAAAGAAGAAGAAAAACTCAAGTTTGAATTAAAGGGATTTTTAACACTGCGTGTATTAATGCATATACACGATTTTCTTTATACTTTCTTCGCAAGGCCTTCAAAGAAGAGGGACTTCATTACAGACTTATATACGTCCCTAGATGCATATATATATATATATATATATATATATATATATATATATATATCAAAGCGTGGTTCCCTTCCCCAATGAAAAGTCCACGCTCTGAAGGGGAATAAATGAAAGTCGCCAAGTCTTTGACAGCAATTTGCACTTTACTTTGTACGTAATGATCTGATTCTTATAATTAATTCTCTTTTTCACTCGAAACCATAATGCACCCAACCTTTTTGTAATATTGCATAGAACACTCATTTGCATACTGTGTATTATATTTATCGTTAAAAAATTAAACTTGATAATGTATCTTGATAATGGATCTTGCGAATACTATCGAATCTATTCGGTAGAATAGAATTTGTTTCTTCCTATAAAAGTTATAGGAAGAAACTTCAAAGCACAATCGTTGTCCGGAAATGAAATTCCTGCAAAGTAAATTACATCGATAAGAACTTACGAAGCATCGCTGCGGAATGTCCATTAAACCGAACTATACGGGAAAAAGTATTATGCTGCAAATGGCTCGGTAACACGAATATAATGAAACGTCAACCGCCTTGGCAATGCCCTTACGCGCGTTAGAGGACCTCGAGTTTTTCCCGTGCCGGACTTGGCGCGTTGCTTAGGTTGGTCTGCCAAGACTTCTTCGCTTCCCCCCCCTCCCTCTCTCTGTCTCTCTCACTCTTTCTCTCTCTCTCTCTCGGGACGTACGCGCACGAACTACGAGGAAGCGGACGCGGAAATTAAGTAAACGCGCAGACAGCTCGAGATTAAAAATGAACTCCAGCGCTCTCCTTTATCCGTCGGGCTGCTTCGCCTCGGCGGTAATTAAATATGTAGCTGCATTAAGGAATTAATTTATATAAAAGAAAGAGAGGAAGAGAGAGGTTCGATTTCTACGGTCTGATAATTACCCAGTCAGGCACCTTACTAGCAAATAAAACTGATAATAATAATAATAGTAACTTTATGGCTTTTTAGATTTATGTAAAATAAATTTCAGAAAATTCGTTTGAAAATAATCATGTACGAGATTATTAATGATCTGATTCTCACGTTCCTTGGTCAGCATTCCCTGAATTTAAGTACATTAATTTACGAAAATAATATAACGACAAATCTAATCTGTGTATTTTTAAATATAGCTACAAGCTTTTCGATTCCCTTTAATTTTATGCACTGCAGTAAATAATTTGTATTACTGTATGTATGTATGTATGTATATGTGTGTGTGTGTGTGTATATATATATATATATATATATATATATATATATATATATATATAATAGGCACTTTAGGAACCATGAAACAAGCTTCCTGTAATTAAGTCATCAAGCTGGAGCTTCGGCAATTAGGATAAGAAGGGCGAGTTTTCTCCCGAGCTTACCTGCGGTGAAATTCTGCTATGTAACATACATACATACATACATATATATAACATATATACATACATAAATATATATATAACGAAATTAGCAAAATTACAAACTGTAATTTAAAATAACTTCAAACAATTTTAGGTATAGAAATTAAGGATTTCTAATGCAACTTCTTCAATAGTTATACGATTATAGATAAAGATTTTCAAAAATTAATTTAAGAGTTCAAAACCTATATGTAGATAATATATTTCTCTATACGGAGACAGAGATTTATCCACAATTAATGGAACGAGACGGCACTCACAAGCTTAAGAAAAATTATATATTGTGCATTGTAAAATTTAAAAGACTATCTCACTTTTTGTTGCACTCTGAATAAAATGTAATAGATGCTTTCTCATTTTTTTCTCTCGCCATTCTGCGTCTATACACCTTTTCATTTCTAGAAAATATTTATTAAATTTCCTTTTGAGCCTTCTTCTACCCATATAATGGGAACATTCGCCGCTTCTCTTATACATCGCATAAAGCGTGTGGATTGAAAATAAATTAAAACAGAAACAAAAAACAAAACAAAAATCCTCCGGTGTAATAAAAACGCGACAAAATTTGAAACGCGCAAACAAGCGAGAATTGCAAAAGACTGATGGAGGTGAACGGACGTCGATTGTGTATGCATATATATATATATATATATATATATATATATATATATATATATATATATATATATATGAACATGGCGCGTGTAATGCGAATTATGCCTCTTTGGTATCTCTTTGAGATCAAACCACCTTGAACATCGCAAAATGAAATTCCAATCTCCCTCCCTTCAATTTCTACACCTTTTGGTATTTCGTACGCTTCGTTTCTTTTTTGCCCTCTCGAGCTTTCGTAGATCAAACGTCCTACAATTTTAATGACTTTATAGCGGAGCGATGGAAATAATTGATCGATCGTCCGTGTTGATGTAATTTTTTTTTTTATATTATATAAATAATCTCTTGGCATTGTATCAACTATTTTTTAAATTCAATTTTTCAAGAACAATTAACTACGTACTAAAATAATATTTTGTCGCACCGATGCCGCGGCATCGGAACTCTCATTATACATAAAATCAGAAAGGACGAGGATAATAAGCTCATTTAATCGATGTCAAATCAAGAAAGATGCGACACACGACAGATACGTGGAGAACACGAGGACAGTGTTGATATAAATAAGGCGAAAAATATGCCGCTACATAGCAGACGTGCGTACCCCTTTCGTCGATTCTATTTAGCACGGATTAATGGAAAAATGGACGGAAAATTGCACATAGCGGAATATCACCCATGTATATCCACACATACATAGTTGCCGTACAAATGAATAGAAGTCTGAAGTTTTTCTCAATTAATACACACGCACGCACACACAAACACCTTATTTCTTCAGGAAACAAGGATCGCCCTATATGCCATCCCGTTTTAGTCCCTATTGATGTCTTTATTTTACAATTTTCTATTGATGATATATAAGTGGAAAATTCTATAGAAATATTTGTACTGTACAAAAAGGCCCTTACATCGAGCAGATTGTCGTATGTATTTTTCGCATGACTTAGGTAACCTATAATTGAGAGTTTCAAGACAAAAAATAGTCGGTTGTTTTAAAATTAAATTATATAGCATTTTTATAAACGTCGCACACGGCGAGACATTCAATTGCATGTGCATTCTTACAAAGAAAATTATCAACAAAATGCAAAATTAAGTATCCGCAAAGCTATAATAATATCTTTATATAAGACGAAGCATATATTAATAATAACGAATGAATGCAATCTGCTCTCTTTGTCGATCCCCTTTGATGTCTCGCACATCCCAGTCTCGCGGAGACGCCGCGCGCGTCGGAAGTGCATTCTCCCATACGAATAAAGCTGCTCGCATCCGCTACTGCACCCCCCCTCCCTTGCCCCGCGACAACAAGGAACGAGAATTCCCGAAAACAGACCACGTGCACGCGCTGATGGGCGTTGAAATATATTTAAGGAGAAGAACGCCCACGAAAGCCGGGGGCTCGGTCTATTTTTGCGCATGTATTTATATATATATATATTGAAGATAAAAAGATAAAAGAACGACGCGCCGACAGGGGCTGACGGGATGTTGCTGATGCACATTTCACGCTGATTTTGCGACTCGACGTTGTAGTTCGAAAATGGGCTTTAGATTAAGTCGTGCACCGCAATTTGAAATGGCGTATGAAACAGGTGTCAGGAAAGTCGCAAATTCAATCCTGGACTTTGTCCAATAATTCTCCGAGCGTTTTGCAAAGCTCTGAATGTTTGAGCGAAACGTTGTAGAATATATTATATCGAGAGAGAGAGAGAGACATAAACTTCTCTGCAGATTGTTCTTTTTAAATTTCTAATGCTTATGATTTTGAATCTCTGACGAGGAGAGGCCGTGATTTTCGTGTTTGATTTCATTTGGACCAAGGGAGATAAGAGGTATTGGTGATAATACATAGTTTTAGGCATTAAATGCTCTCCCATTCTCAAGATATCATTATTTATTGCATGAATTTATTATTTATAAATTAATACAATTTTTCGGTATAAATTGAGTACACCGTGTGATGAGACAATGCTTTTTTATGATAAAATCCCTACTTTAATATCAGATTCTTTTCAAATCTTTTCATACATTTCTACCGGATTCGAAAAAAGAACATTCATTCGTATGAACTTATGAATGCAAAAATACAATTTCCATGTTATCGTTAATTGAAGTGTGGCCAGATTCACTCGTGTTAATCAATTAATGCTTTCCGATCAGACCAAATTGATGGAAATTTAATTGGTAATAACAAAGAAACTCTACATTGTCGGATATACGTTAATTAGAGCTTTTTTACTCGAATGGCTATTCTTTTAAGGTTTCCAGCGCTACACTCGAGATTTTCATTTAAAACAATCCCCTGACTATATAGTACATTCAATTTAATTGCAAGAAAATAAACCGATTTGTAGATAAGAAACCATCATATCTTTGAAATTGGTGAATGCTAAAACTTTGCAGAGCTTACGGAATTGCTTCTCTCAGTCTAGATGAATGCCGCCACCCAAATGTTGCAAACTTCTCCTTCTAAGAAAAAAGGTGCTAGTTAAAAAAAATATAAAGAACTTCTTAAACATGTTTCAAAGAACAAAATTTCATTTAATGTTAAACTATTCAATTACTTAATAAATTCTTTTGCCCAATTCCATTAAAGTCCGCGATGAATTTGAAAACATTCTTCGCACAAATCGAAATTCACTTGAATCTTTGATAGTTCTTTCCAAAATCAATCTATATATATATATATATATATATATATATATATATATATATATATATATATATAGCCGAATTTACGGAAATGAAAAAGCTGAAGAAATATCGACAAGGGCAACGGAATGCGTGAAATTACACACACACACACACACACACACACACACACACACACACACACATACACACATACCATATACCAAATAATATAGATATGACCAAATGAAATTGTCATCTCGATGAAATAACGATGATACCATAAAAAATTGCAACAATGAAAAAACTTATGTCGAGAAATATCATAAGGAATAAAAAAAACATGGCTCATTGCTAAAAAAAACTTATACCCTGTCAAAAATTTTGTTCTTAGCATCATTACACTATCCTCATTATAGAAATCGCTTACCTAAACATCATTAACATCTATAGAACTTTTTAATGCTCAAAACAACGTCGTCGAAAGGTGGTGATTATGAATGTGCCTCATACAATGACAAAATATAAATTACGTTCTCTGGTACTGCAAACTACGGACAGGCGTTGAAAGAGAATAAAAAGTTCATCGAAGCGTATAGAGCGGTGAAGAAGTTCAGGTGAACTTTTGTGTAGCTGGTATGATATAAAGAAGTTATTTAAGATAATGAGGCATGCATCAAATTGAGTTATCAAGTTTAGAAACGATGTTAATAGCATCTGTAAGGTGCGTATGCGAGTGTTTTTCAAAGCTTTATTTCTAAACTAGAAGAACCAAGGAAGTAGATTGCAGCTGAAATAAAAGTAAAGTAAGTAACATAGTCTTACAGATAAATAGATCATTTTGGACTATGTTCCTGATTGTTTATAAATGGCCTTAGTCCTCGTGGAATACTGCGGAAACCAATGACAACGGATCAGAATGCCTGCCTTTCATCCATAATAAAAATCTGATGAGGTCGCAAGTCCCAATTACATCCCTCGCATATTGCCTGATGCATACGCAATGAAAGCAGTGTATTAAAAATTTAAAATCTGAAGTGTATATGTTTGGAATTGGATGATTAACTAAAAATTTTATGTTAAAAATTTCCGATTCGATCGCTTTCTGTAACGCAAGCTTTGACACTTGATTCCCTCCCCCCATTGTTGCGCCGTGCCAATGTTCTACTGAAACTGTCACTGTAATTGAGGTAATAAATCAAAGCAGGAATGTGTTCACACTTTTCAAACTGGTTATATAAATACAATTGCAGGAGATTCCAGTGACATTACGAGCTGCGTTAATCTGCAAAATCTGTATTTAATAGATATATCCTTGTCATGTCAATAAAAAAAAAAAATTTTGAACGTTAGCATAAAATTTTTACATAAACAACACGAGAGTAACTAAAAAAATAAAATTTATCATGATATATGTACCAAAATTTTTATTTATCTTATTTTATATGTGTCGGTATAATAATATCTAAACACTGTTCTAAATGTATCTTGCTAGCTTTCCATTTATTTTTCGTTAAATCAAATTATCTATAAACTAGCATGAAACTTTTTCTTCTAAATATAATGGGCTTAATCCATTGGATGTCGCTATTCTACTTGCTCGTAGTGATAAGTCATCAAAACTTATCGACTGTACTGTAGCTTCTATGCTCAATACCACGTTTCTAAATCTAATAATTGAAAAATGTTTGGAAATTGGTAACGCAATATTATAATAATAACTGAATAAATTTTGTTACTATAATATAGAGAAAAAAATGTACTGCAGAAATGTATCAATACTTGTTTATATGACTAAGATAAGTTATGTACAGTGGTACAACGTGATCTCAAGTATAGCGATTGACCAATAACGAGAAGTGACATGAAGAGTGACAAATCAAATCTATTTCATAAAGAGTCAAATCGCAGAAAGTGCGAGAAAGAAAAAGGAAACGAAGCCATTATATACGGGTCCTACCGTATTATAATACAGGGGACGAAGAGAACGGGGCCCCGCGACGTATTTTAATTGCAGACAGCGTCCGAGTCATTTAATGGTGGTGAGCTTCTACAGCGTCCTCGCCTCTTAGAGAACAATGCGACCCGAGCGTACCGCGAGAGAAAGGAGAAAGAAATATACATATAAGGAATAATAATGACACGATCGCGTATTATTCTATGTGTGCGCACGCGTGTATATGTGCGTGTGGGTGGGTGTGTGTGCGCGCGCGCGTATATATGTATATATATATATAAGGGGTCAGAGACGAAAGGCGACTCCTCTATAGCAAAAGAGTGCGCGACAGTGACGTCGATCCCAAGTCAGAACGATACGCGTTATTAAGCATTTTAACCAGGAAGACTGATAATAATACTGTATGAGAAATTGTGACCAGACAAAAAATTTTTTGACTTCCTTTTCGCTTTTTAGGACCACGAATCTTTGCCGTCGCCTCTTATGATAAAGTGGAGAATTCGCTTAAACTAGCACACGACCTGCAGAAGCATGCAGTGTCATTGTGATTACGTATTTTCGGTTATATATATATATATTAATTTCCACGGAAGTCGTAGAATTCGTAGTGCATTGTGAAAAATGTTTTGTGACTTCTTAGTACATTAAATCGTTGCGACTGGCCTATGACGTTTGGACGTTTATCTGCAACAAACTGATGCAAAGCTGACTGTGCCGATACGTTTTGATACTGCACTTTTTCTCGCATTTTCTAATGAACATTGACTTTGCATAGACTTCCATAATCTTTAATTTAAGCTACTTTGAATTGTTTCCAGCATAATCGCATATCTTTTTTAAAATTAAATCCGTCTATGATAGAAACGAACGACGTTAAATATAAACAGTACGCAAATCGCTGATGTACGAAGACATTATTCGTATATGTTATTACCAAGTCACACCTCCATTTAAGTTCTCGATCTATTCGCTGGAAATTTCATTTGAACATCGAGGGGAAATGAGAAAATTGTTCAATGTTATACGTACAGAAAATGATATTTTCACCAATATCATTGCATTACAAACTTTAATATTGTTTTTTCTCTTTAACAATTAAAAATTGTGCTTATGTGAATTGTTCTGAATTAGATTAATAAATATCTTTATCCGTCTTACAGTCATTATAATATAATCTAGTATATTAATTGGAATAATGACAGTCAGACTGTCCTTGGTTATAATCATCCCGAAGAACCTAAAATAGAAATTATTACTAAAAATAAAATTCAATTAGATTAAAAATTAAAAATAGTAAAAATAATAAAAATAATAAGAATAAACTGTATTCTGTGTTAGCAAAGGACAACTTTACTGCCCCGACCACCATAAATTTAAATTTCCCTTCGATGCCCGACGTTTGTTTTTATTATTTTTATTATTATTAATTATTAATTTACTTTAGTAGCAATTTCTATTTCAGTTTCTTCGGGGGTGATTATAAACAAGGTAGATGTATTCCGCATAGATACAAATACGGCAAACGATGTTAGTTTAAAGTAAAACAAAAATCAGAGAATATCCAAGATTCTTAGTAAAAATAATGATTAATTATTTTCTATTATTGCATGACTCGAGGGATGATAACACTTGCCTGTCATAACCAGGTATATCCACCTAAGGTTCAAATATGGATCAGATGTTATCGCATTGATAAAAATTAATTTTTTTTTTTAACTGTCGCAGTAATGTATAAACCCTTGATATTGATGAAAGTGAATAAATCATTGATAAAAGTCAATATGATAATATGATGAAACAATATTTGTTAAATAGTTGTTATTTTCACCAATCTATACCTTCTCTTCGTTGTCGCAATTGGAATAAAATTGGATTTCCTCGTTCATGAAAATTAGCCAATTGGCAAAAACATTTCAATAAACGCTTACGAGCCACTGATGAGTACAGAAGAGCAAGTGCTAATTTTAACCTCTAACGATTTCAAAATTTAACCAACGTTGTTATAATAATAATTATCAATAAATTTTATGAAACAGAACTTTTACTACATAATTCGTTTATATACAAACAAAGAAATAATTTACAAAAAAAATATATATATATACATAGGTAAACTCGCGTGAGTTGTTTAAAACGAAAGGCTATGCGAATAATATATATATCTGATAATATTTACGATCTCGGCTAAATATATTACGAGAGATCCCGACAGCGACACACCTCTATGCAAGGTAATGGAATTGTTTTTTTTTGTACTTGCTTGGACAATCTACGCGTATAACATTAAATTAATTCGATTGCCATTAAAGAAAAAAAAATGAATACAAAATAAAGATGACGGGAGAAAGAAACTATTAAGTCTTATGGAGCTTGTACATGATCTCTGTAACATCGTCTTAAACGAAACGCATATATGCAGTAAATGTACATAAGTAGTCGATTGCCCCGAGCGTTCAGAGAGTGAGAGAGAGAGAGAGAGAGAGAAAGGAGGGGGGCGAGGGAGGTGGGGGTGTGCGAAGCGCTTCAGCCGCTCGCGTGCTCAACGCGATAATGAATTATTTATTGCTGTTTTCAGATGTACACGTATTATATTATACGCCCCGCGATATTCTCTGACTGTCTTCTCGACCCATTTAACTGTGCGGCGCGGTCGGGCTTATTTCTCTCTTTCGCGCATTTGTCTAACTCATCTCTCTCTCTCTCTCTCTCTCTCTCTCTCTCTCTCTCTCTCTCTCCTCTCTCTCTCTCTCTCACTCTCACTCTCACTCTCTCTATCCTACAACGTATATACACATACAAGAGGGAGAAAGAGAAAGAGAGAGAGAGAGAAAGAGAGAGAGAGAGAGAGAGAGAGAGAGAGAGAGAGAGAGAGAGAGGGCAGAGGAGAGATTATAACAGTCGGACAGTGTTATACCGAGAATGGAGCAGCGTGCTCTCGTCTTTTTTTTCTTTCAATTATGTATATACGTTCGAGGAGAGTCTCAGTAGTTCTATATATAGTACCAGAAATTTATATACAGCATTAATTCAATAGAGTGTGCAGGAGAAGCTTTGTACAATATATGTACGCTGAAATTTCCCGGCCTGATTGTGCGTACCATCGAAGATTTTACTTCTACTTTTAGGAAAGTCAATGAGCTGCATCCACGTAACGGATACGACGGAGGTGAGGACGGGTACTGAATATCTGATATCCCCTTCGATTAGAGAAATTTAAAAATTTGCAAGAATCTTGAAGAAAACGCGTGTAATAGGTCCTCTGGACAGATATATATATATTTATCGCGCACGTTAGAAGGAAACTAACTATTGTATAACCAAGCCGTACATATCACGCTTAATCGTGATCGAAGGAAAATTAACCAAAATCGACGGCAGCGCGTTAAGCTCGCATTGCCGCTTCGCAAATCGAAATTATACGTCGGTCGGTATCGCGTACGACGCCTCACGCGCCCCAGCGTCCATTAGAGCTGGAAATTGGGATATTGTTCGAGAGCTCCGCGCGGCAGTCGCCCGACCAGCGGTCGTACAGTATGGCTAACGATATAATCATCGTCGATTCGTATAGACAATGCATGTTGGCGGGGGATCATTGGAGTGTGTGTGTGTGTGTGTGTGTGTGTGCGCGCGCGTGTGTGTGTAATAGAAAAATGCATATAAAGAATTGTGATAATAATATGTGTACGAATATTCGGAATGAAATGATATTGATAGAAAAGGGGAAAGGGGAGCGTTAAAAAGTAAAAGAGGGGTGAAAAGCATTTAACTATAATAAACTCGATGTAATATGCAGCTATACTGACGTCAGTGTATATATATATATATATATATATATATATATATATATATATATATATATATGACAACGTTTACGAATAGTCATACAAATAATCCAACAATTATTGCAGGTGGAAACGAGCGCAGGGATGCGAGGGCAGGAGCTGCAATTATGTCGTCAGAGAGATAGAGCTAATTGATTTTAGAAACAATCAGGCGCGCACCATGAATGATTTCTATCAAGTTTCGGAAACGACGTTACTACGATAAATTTTTGCGAACCGTTTGTGGTGTAAATGAGATATTGGAGAATATAGTAAAATCATTAGTATGTAAAAGTTCTTAAATTATAAAATATAATTAAATCAATCGGACAGGCATAAATCAGAAGTGAGATTTGCGATTGTTATAATTAACCTAACAAATACACAACACATACACGTGCGCGCACTTGCGAATTTACAGTACATTTTTGTCTTATACACGGATGCGCCGAAAGTCAAGAATTGAATCCCACCATTCTATCAGCACCTTTTCACTTTTCCCGTTTTCTTGACAATTCTATATTTGCACACTTCGCTTCACTCCACTCTTGGGTTTCTGTTTCTTTTTTTCTTGTTTGTTCCTTCATACAGCGTCGCACGCCGACCAGTGCGCTTACACACACACACACACAGATATTATAATATCAATCCGAAAGCGAGAACTTGCTGAAAGCTTTGCTGCAGCGAAACAATGAGGGATGTATGGCTTCTATACATATATATACATATATATATATATATATATATGTATGTATGTATGCATGTATATATGTATGTATGTATGTACTATACATACATATAAAATTGAGAAAGTCAGAAACAGAGCTGCCCGCTTGGGTCAGTGCTGAATCAATTAACTCGTCGTTCAATCCCGCGTTGGCAACTTCTCAGACGCGCATCATCCCTCGGCTCGCGAAATTCGAATTTAGTCAGAGTTATATAATCCCTCCTATACACGTGTACGCTTATGTGTCTGCTGCAGTCGAGAACTTTTAACTCCGCGAAAAAGCCTTTTCGGCCACGAATGAAACGAACGTCTTTTACACGTTATTTCCGGATTTTAATTTATCTCCATCCTATATCATTAAAAATTTATGATAAATTTTTTCATAAAACTCATTTCCCTGATCGACGAGCAGTCAGTGCAATATAAACTAAAATTGAAATCTCGTTATTCGAAAAAGTAGAAAAGATTTAACCTTTTCGATTAAGATTTAACCTTCCACTTATCATAGCATCAATTTCCATTCTATAATCAGTGCATCATGGCGGCTTTTGACGAACTTGCAGTTTATAATAGATGACGAACCACTCGACTCCCCCACCAATACAGCGCTTAAATCGCCGCAAGTTCTAAACCAACGTGAACCAACAAATTCCTCAACACAGGAACTCCAGGCTCACAGCGACGAACCTCAGTCACCCGTCGTATCTTCGATAATTCCACGGACATTTACTTCCAATTCGTAAATTCCAATAGCCCAGGGCAGTATTCGGAATGTTTATTTTTCTTTGTAGTCTGTCTTGCCAATGCAGGAAACTAAAAAAACAATCTTTAAAATTTCAAAATAATATATATATTACGAAATCCGTTCGATTATCTTCCTCAATTTCTTTTCCCGATTTAGCGCCAGATGCAAACGACGACACCGCGCTCGTCGACCTCAAACAATAAAGCGTTAAAAACAAAAAGCAAAAAAATTAAATTAATTGAAATCGGAAAGTCTTCGCGCGCCCCGCGCCTTCGCACCGCGAAACGTGAGTCCCCCCCCCCTCCAGCAAACACGCGATCGCGTTCCCCGTCGTCTCCGAAAAGAGGCGGGCCGGGCAATTTCACTAAACGCCGACCGATCTATAGTTCCGAGGTAATTATTTCGCAATTATAATAATATGGTAATTAGGGCTTAACGTGTACAGTGAAGGAGCGCCGGAACGTGTGTTTGTAAGAAACAAGTATCGTATGTAGGGCAGAGTCGTAGGTGGCTGGTCAAAGGAGATACAGCGGGAAGCGAAGTACTGACGGATCTATAAAAGTCAGGATTCAAACCGTATGGAGGTGTATATAAACAAAGTATTGAGATTATTGAGTCTTTTGAGGAAAAATCAGCGGCGTACCGTTATTTCTGTCTCGAAGTCAATTAGTGACAAGAGTACTTATAAGAGAAAGCGTTTATTTTAAACAATAGAGTTGATATATATATATATATATATATATATATATATATATATATATAAAATAGTGATGTCAAGTAAATCGTCTAGTCTAGACAGACAGAACTAGCCGATATTAATTATTATCAAATGAATATATAACGTGTTAAAAAGCAATAGTATAGATTACGTATATTATAAATTGACTTTTTACATTATTTACAAAGGAACACGTGAATGTATGAAAATAAAACAAAATGTTGAAATGATGAAAAACATTTGGTTAAAAAGATAAAAATTTGTAACTTCTTTATGCTCTATATTTCAAGAAATGATTCATACTTTATTTGCATTAATAGAGTTCAAATTATCTTCAGTACTGCTCTAGTTTACCATTGTCCGTATATAATATAGACTATATGACGAAAAAGGAAAATCTATTTCCTTATTATTGTCGATAAATTGTTTGTGCTTCTTTAATCATACTTAATCTTAAATTAATAACTATACAATAATACATATAACAGCTTAATGAATAATTTCTTATACATTCGGTTATAAAAAGAGTAAGGAAATAATCTCAATTATATAGATAATTTATAACTTTTAAATGAAAAACGAGCTTGAAAGTGAATACACAATTACATATTCTGAACAGTAAAATACCAATCATAGAAAAATAATATATACAATCTGTAGAACTAGAATGGAGTATAACGCAAAGGACTGTAGAACAGGATAGTAAAACTACATTTAAGAAGTACCTACTTGAAAGTGAAAGTGAAAAAGAACAGAGAGGAAGAGAGAGAGAGAGAGAGAGAGAGAGAGAGAGAGACAGAAGACGAAGAGAGAAAATATCAGTTTATCAGCAGCATTAATTAAGCGGTAGCACTTGGTTGAAAATGACGATAGAAGTGTATTTATACTACATAACTTGTGCGTTCTCCGGTTCTTCGCCAATGTATATATATATATATATATATCGCATAAACTCCACACCTTGATATATATATAATACACCGAAGTGCCGCACGCGAGCTTAAACTTGCTCAAGCTACTCGAAATATATTTGCCGAGCTCGCGGGGGAATTCCTGGTAAGTAATTCACGAGTCGGAAGCTAACGAAACTGGAAAATCGAAGATTTTTATTTAAATAAATTTTTATATGGAGGGTGTTTTCAATTTTAACGGACACATTAGAATGCCACGTAGATTATGAGCCATTGAAGAGAAAAAAACTTCCGAATATTTTATAGGATAACGAAAATGAAAGGCTCCGCGTCCAAATAATTAAAGCAATTAATTGAACCAAATAATTGAGATCTCTTTCGAATATTAGACATCGGCTATTCGGAAATACGAATGGGCCCAATATCTGTTATCAGTGATTTGTTTCTCGTCTCTACTAATCTACGACAGTTGCGCTTGCATTCCATACGTCTACTTCGCCATATAGTCAATTAAAGCATAGTGGAATTTTGGACAAATTATTTCTGGCTCGAAATGTTTGGAGAATAAAGACATCAGCGATGGAATTTCAATTTCATCATTCATCAACTATGCGACATTCTGCGTATAGCGTCAAGGATTTCGCTCAATATACGTACATACGTATGGTTATGTATATAACGATAAAAATGACGAAAGATTTGCATGTTTCGTGAAGTCTTTCAAATTATATACAGTTTTTCCTGTATATTCAAGACCTTGCACCAAGGCCCTTTTTCGCTGCGATAAGGTTTATCCAGATTCGATCAGATATTCGTGTATCGATGAAATTTCGTGGTCATTTTTGGCTTATCGACAATTAAACAACTGCACAAACTGTACGTATAAAAACTGAATTTCTGTCGATTATATAGAAACTGGTTTATCAAATTCCATAATATGACACCGAATCTATAGATATCTATCGTATAAATAAAAACTGTTAGGAAAATCATTGATTTTTCAAATCGCCCATTAATTAAAAACGGAAAATAAATATAATGCATGTAAAATGTTTCGATACAAAAAATTTTATTTTGCCTAGTAGTTATATTTTTATCTCTATGCGCATTAATAAACTAATCGACGCGATAAATTCGAACGTATTATCTACACGCGAAAACTTGCGGAAAGCAACTTTCGCTATCTACGATGCAAAAACTCCAACGTCCAAAACAAGTTTCTCGACTTGAACTTCAATTCATGAATTCGACACTTCCTCGAAAACTATTTTCCATGCTGAATTCCCGTCAGTCTTTTTCCTCGTACACAGCCACGCTTCGTTAAATCCTCATATTTTATTCACTTTTTTGGTGTGTGTGTGTATATATATATATATATATATATATATATATATATATATATATATAATTCACCGAGGTACCGATCAAAGCAATGTAATTGCAAAGGAGAAACGCGCGCGAACGCATTACAGTCGATGGTCCTTTTGATTATAATACCGAAAAGCGAGCAAATTATATATATATATATATATATATATATATATATATATACTTTTTGAACTTTGTTAAATATGCGTATGTTATAAAAAAAGTTTCCTAGCGCTTGTACTGAAGTCCATTTGGCACACAGAGAGTCCTGTAATATCCGGTCGCGCGTCCATCATCTCTCGTCGTGAACTCAACGGGTGAAGGTATATTGCGCAAATTTAAATTTTTGACGCGTAACTATACATATATATATATATTTAAGCCTCGAAAAAGGTACACGAATTTTAGCAATTATTTCACGAGCACGTGAACACAAGAGAGCGAATTGTAATAAAACGAGTATAATTTCCGGGTTATATATATAGTTACAGCGTGTAACTCCGTATATAACTTTAACTCATTTTTGCACAGCAAAAGGCAATCGAGGCGTAAACTTACTTATATAATGAAGTGAATTAGAATACTTTATAATTCCAATGGAGATAGAGATATACTAAAATGTTTCGAATGGCTTGGCATATGCTAAGACTTAGTCTGTTAAATATAGCATTCATTTTTCTATTCTAATGAGGATCCTACATAGGTTCCACGAGTGGAAACTTATTATATTCAAAATTCAGACGACACGCCACCTTCATATTACAAAAAAAATTTATTTGGAGTTGTTATAAATATTATATTCAAAACTTATCTCTTCTACAACAATGAGAAACCAATGGATTAAAGCAACTTGAATGTGAGCTTATTGGTGTTCAATCTATTTATTTTGATACGAACAGAAAGACTTCAATTTGAACATTTATACAAAGTTTTATTAATGTATTACTTATTTTTGTAATTAATCATTGATTAATTTTCACACGTTTATCTTTTTAATTTTTTGCTGTTTGCTTGTTGTAGAAATGGTAATTTTGAAGCGAGATCTTAGCAAATAAAAATCATTGAAATGAATTAAAAATTCTTTATATATATCTTGTACATAAATTTCAGAAATAATATCACAGCTTTTCATACTAGAACCCGTTAGAAAGAAATAAGAAAATGTAATCAAACTCGGTGTAACTCTTAAACTAAATTACTGCAGGAGCTTTTCCGGGGTAAATGAAAAAAAAACACACATAACATTGCATCAGGTACAGAGTTTATTTGAAGTTTTATAAGATTTTGCATACACATATATATAATGCTACTCAAAAAATGTGGTTGTTAAACCTATCATTACGAGCTTGAAAAATTTTCGGGAACTTATTCTTTCGAAGGTCCCAAACGAATGTATTTATATATAGCCTTTATAATTTATTCCTATATTAATCTCACGTTTCTTCATTTTAAATCTAGGTCTCAATTAAATTAGCATGAGAAAAAAACCGCCGACACTCTAACGAGAAATTCACGGTCGGAAAACGAATTATGAAAGCCTGCCGTTAAAATCTATATATATATATATATATATATATATATATATATATATATATATATGCAACCATGGCTATCTTCCCGCGCGGTATGTACGAAGCACAGGCGGACCCACCAAAAAAAGAGGGAGGAAAACGAATTAATGGCTAACGCATGACGCCGGGGCGAGGGAGAGAAGGGATCGATCGAGTTTTAATTAAAGCTCTCCCGAAAGGCTATAATTATTATTCCGCAAGCGCTGTACGATATATATATATATATATATATATATACACATAGCATGCACTTCGCTTTAATACTGCGCGATGTGCTTGATCGAGCCACGCGAAACGCGGTAGCGCACGCGGTATTAGATAATTTAATAAACCGATAATGAGGGTGCGCCCGCCAAAGTCGAATAAGCTGGGACGCGCGGGTCAGCGACGCGGATAAATATCCCAGTCCCTTGACCCCTCCCAGTGCCCATGGATACATATATACTTCTATGAGAGGTGGAGCCAAAGCCGCTCTGATCGTATGCTCCGATGCGGTCTGGTATGTTTGATCGTGCTCGACATACGCAGTAAATTTCGCCCAAAAACGAGGAAAGATCGCGTGGCCTCTGATCTTTTTCTTTTGTATATATTATACATATTGGCTGCGTTCTGCGCGTACTTCAAAAGATATATATATATATATATATATATATATATATATATATATATATATATATATATATAGTACGTCTGTGAAAGCTTGGATGCACGAGCTATCGATGCTTGCGGTTCTGGTTCCCCAGAATCTGTACGTTCTGGGATACTCGTATAATGGGAAAGGAAAGGCGCATACGCGTTATTCCGCCACATTGACATCAGGCATTTCAGCGGCCGTGCGAACGACCGGATGCCCGGTAAATTCATTCGTTGGGCATTCATTGATCTGTCGTACGATCCGTTGATCGAACGAATGAAGATATTTTGCACGAGATGATGGATTATTGAATGGTCCGCTTGAAGGCATAAAGCATCTTCTTTGATATATTCAGGTAGATATCGTACGAGTGATCCATTAGAGAAATATGCTTACATTTACTCTCACAAAACTGAGCAAATCTTACGAACTGTGGATAATACAAATAGCCGAGTAGCCTTATAAAACGGAAAATTTCACGTCTACACATATATGCCGTAATAATTTGTTTGTTCAAAATATAAATTTAATATTTAAATAATGCAATACGTATCGACGTCTCTGATTAACATCGTGCATATCCAGCGACGATTTTCAATGGCGAAGTCCCATTGTAAATGAGAAACAACATGGCACTACACTGATTTTAAATGAAATCCGTTCCATCTTCGAATTTCGAGTTTTGCGCGTTAAAGTTGAGATGCGCGTCATGACTATTGAAAATCTAAGCTGAATACTGCTCGACATTCCGCTTAAATTTTTAAAATGCATAATAACGTTAAAATATAAATTACAATAGTTTGACGGAAATTTTACAGAATTTTCCGTGACGTTGCTGTGGAGTGCACATCAGAATTATCCTGCCATATTAACAGATCTCCTATAATATATCACATTGGGAGTCACCTAATAATTGATATATAATTTGCTATCGTACGTTTGGTACATTCTTATAGATGGACCTATTTTTATCCTACATTTTTTTTTATCTTTACGTGTGCTTGATTAAAAATCTTATTTTCATACATTGTCAAGTTGACTATTTCCCGACGGTCCAAATCATAGCAGATGTCTATCATATATTTCCAATAACATAAAAATCCCAAAAATGACTATGCCCGCATAGAGTATACGAGTCTCGCTATAGAGACGATGAACGTGGAAACGATCGCGAAAAAACAATGAGCCACCGGTTGAGAAAGCGAAATTGAGGGAAAGAAAATTAAGGGCAGCCCTTTATTCTTCTGTACTCGCGGTCGTCATAATCCAGCGTATTATGTTTTCGTTATAGCGGCGATCCAGAGGCCGTTGGCGATCGAGGCCGACGAAAAAAATAAGGATTATAAACTCCCGGCCAAGAAACCCACGACCGAAGCACCACCGCGGATAAGAAACTTTCTCAATTTATCACTAATTCCGCGGTTCGCCGGCTCCTGAAATTGCCACGGGGGTCCTGACCCAAGGATCCCTCGCGCTTCTTCTATCAACTACTTATGTAGAAAATTTCCCTGGTTCTCTCTCTCTCTCTCTCTCTCTCTCTCTCTCTCTCTCTCTCTCTCCCTCTCTCTCTCTCTTTCTCTTCATCTCCCGATGCGCCAGAAGAAACGCTTAAAATGAAACTCGTGGCGGCATTTGTTTCTGCAACCCGGCCAAGGTGGGTAAGGGTAGGCATTTAATGGAAAGGCAAACTTTTGCCAAACGGGATCGTTTATCACGCACTGTGCTTTCTTTGCCTTAGAAAATCGCTACCGATCCCGCAGTACGCCGTAGTATCATCGTGCGATCCCTACAGAGTTTTGCCCCCCCCCTCTCACTCAAGTATGGAGAGAGAAAAAGAGAGAGAGAGAGAGAGAGGAGAGAGAGACAGAGACAGAGAAAGAGCTTTATATCATCGTTGCCATCGGGTGGTGAAATGAAGGTTCGCACAGAGTCAGGGTATCATAACCTTGGGAATTTTTTCTTTTTTATATATAATGCCAACTTTTACACACACACACGCACGCGCGCACGCACACACACACACACACACACATCTGTACATGTTTCAGCAGGTAGATGTGCAATCGCAAGAGATTAAACGAAAAATAAAGTATTACCGCCAACGTAATCAGATTTTCAAGAGGTAGTGATCAAAATATGTATGATTGTACATAAGAGGAAAATTCTTTATAAATTCGTTACACGTTTGAAAGATAAGAGGCTCGGTTCAACGACACCCTTCATTCATTAAATAAAGAGTATACGAAGAGAATAACATCGTAGTATAATTTATTACGGCCTCCACGCCGTTCATTTTCACAAAGTAATATCTACCGGTGCGACGACGGCAACGAGTGTTTTACGTACTTATATATGTCCCAGATGAGGTCGTAAATTCCGCGCGTCAAATTAATAGAATAATTAAGATGGAATATTTTATATAATTTACTGGAAAAAATAACTTGTATTCCTAGATGAAAAAATATTCCAATGTATATATATATCGTATCGAAGATACGAACGCAAATGATAGCACATTTCATACTAGAACATTAGCGCGAAGACTGACATATTCTAAATTTTGCATTGAAGTATAAGAATAAATTTCGGACATTCACACAACTGAAGACTGGTATAATTGGTAATTCCGCGTCGAAGACAAACAGACGTGTCTATAGTCATACAGACAAGGATTACGAAAGACAGGCATCAATCATTGATAAAATTCAAAGGATTTTCATTTAGACCAATCCATATGTGATTATTTTGCCGTGAAGAATGTGGCAACGCAAAGCGAAGAATATGCAATTGTTCGTCGCAAATCGTGAATTATATGATTGATTTTTGCATTGTTTGCTTTGTTGGACTTTGCATTGTTAGTCATTATTAGAGACACTGTTATACTTACATTTGCTTATTCCATATAATGATAGAATTACATATGCATAAGGTTATACTATCTCTATAATGAAATATTTGACATATTTTAAGCATATATATATATATATATATATATATATATATATATATATATATATATATATATATGGAAATCACAAACTGTATATGTATGGCCAAAAACTATATGTTTACAATCCAATTGGAAGTTACTTCGTGGAAATTTGTACTCTGTCAAAATGACGGCCACTTATGTTTCGCCATGGGCCACGTCATTGGATACAGCTACATTTACATCATATTCGATCACAGCCCCGGCATCTTCGTTCAATCTACATATAGAAACCCAAAGCCAGGATCAAAAAAGCTTTATTCTTGAAACATTATTCAGACACTTTAACCTTGCAACGTATCGTAAAGGGAGACAAATTGAGACAACGATTTGACGAGAAAGGGAGTAAAAATCGCAACGAATAAATCGATAAATCGTTCTGACGAATTTATCAATATACATCTATATACGTTATAAATATATGAATTAGCCATGTATTGGACATCAATCAGCGACGTGCCCATACGATCGCGATATATTTCTATATATGTATTAGAATAAGCCGAATATATAGGAGCCAACAAAGCGCATCCATTGATAGAGAGAAATCGAAGTTGTTTGTAATACAATTCATACAATTATCTGCTTCCCTCTCCCTTTTTACACTTTTGTATATGTAACACATAACAGTGAAGTATATTTCGAGTATATTCATATAATTCGTATGAATGCTACGCACATTGTATGCCGATGTATGGTATACAAAAGACCGAAGACTCTTTGGATTCTGTACGCGATCCGAAGAAAATTTTGCATAGATCGAGACAGGTACTCGGCTACAGGAGCGAAATCATTCGACAGAGCCTTTAATGAGATACGAGATATGAGAAATATAATATTTCATTTTGCGGATATCGGCACCAGTCGCATTCGCAATAAAGCTCGATCGGTCGGGCAAAATTTTTTTACACCTATTCGGATAGAGTCCCATTAGTCATTCGTGTCGGACTTGATGATGGATTTTAGGGAAGGAAGATAGGACGAACGCTTACTCTGATTAATGGCGCGTATTACGGTAATTATTAATTAACATGTATAGCATCGATTATCGCGATAGAATCCCTTCCAGCAGATGTTAAATAGAGAAGCTGGTTGACGATATCATTTGGGGAAAAAGTTTTCATTTCTCAATATAACTCCTATTCATATGATTCAGCTATAGGATTTAACATATAAACTGATAAAGTCGAGAATGAACTTCTGAAACTATTATCTCTGAATTTTAGACTCAATACTGAATATTTAGCAACCCGTATCAATAAGAACTTACATAAATTGCACCAGTGCACGCGCGCGCGTGCGTGCGTGTGTGTGTGTGTGTGTGTGCATGCGTATATATACATAGAACGCCTTAAGCAAAGCCATAAGCAAGTTTTACAAAATTATGCAAGGATTTAATTCGCTTTATTTATATTATGGCATAATCGGATAAAATATACGATGCAGTATCGCATTCCGCTAATACGAGCAATTATAACCTAAACGCTATTACCTATATACATTTGGCTAATGCATCACAAGGAAATGATATATGTATATATACCGAGCTACTTCGCGGACCGCCGTCGTCGGGAACGACTCAGCGGAGTCGACCGAGCTTCTCTGCTAGCATTCGCCACCTATGCCTGTATTAACTACGACGGCGCTGTTATCAGCTTGATAATCCAGAGAGATTAAAGTACCCAGGAAAGTACATATGTGGATTATGATAAAGCGTCGAAAAACGATATATTCAGGGGACTTCTTCCACTGCCGCAGTAGTCAAGGCTTGTAGTAAAAAGTTGATATAATACGAAAAAGTTCATATAAATCGTGCGTAATATTAGAATTCAAAAGGAGAAATGAATTTAAATACGCATACGATAATATAAATAATACGCGATTATTGAATATTGGTTGTAAATTGCGAGCAGCCTGCTGGTTGTCGATCAGAATCCGGTCGGAGCATGGGTTTACTTGCACTCATGACATAATGATTTTCGAATATGCACGTAACGAAGGCATTCGAAAATAATATCGTCTAAAGGTAGAAAGTTATAGATGTTTTCCACTATAGTTCTGTCTTCGTTTAAACTCCTCCGCTGCTTCGCAAAGGTTACTTTTGTCTGTCTTTCTTTCGTTCTATAGGATCCGAGCCCCGCGTATGAGTCACGCAAAAGTCCCATTTTCAAACACGTTTTTTACCTTTTTGCGGCACTCGAAGCGAATGGAAAAAACTCCAGCATCGGATTTAATTGACAAAAATAGCAACCACTTCTTGATCAACACCTGTAGAACGAACCTTCTTGAGAGGTAATAAAATCTTGCATGCTGGATGATATTTCTCAATGCCAAGGCATAATAATTCGCTATACACACATATATATATATATATATATATATATATATATATATATATATATATGCGAAGGAAGTCATCGAAGCTCATTTTAAGAATGTGTCCTAGTAGCAGAATTTAGTTTTTATCGGAATCTCAATCAATTTTTAATCAATTATCTCGTCTGTATTTTCAGAATCAACACTCGGCGGAGACTGAAATAAGTGAAAAATTGTAATTGTGAATTTTGCCGAGAGGGGGGGACGCCATTAACGTATAGATATTCTTTGCCGCGCGACCTCGGTATTTGTATTACGATCTTTCAACGCAAAGGAGAAAGTCTGCGTACTTTGAGTAGGTTACGGTATACACATATACACGGTTGAGCAAATAATGAACAATTATTCCGATAAAACAGTATAACGAGGTTAAACATATATGTGGTATAGCTCGTCGCTGTTGGTGCGAAAGTTGATTATTTAACCCGTGGGACGGCTTGCAACAGAGCCAACTAGCTTCTATATACATACATAAATGTGTATATATATATATATATATATATATATATATATATATATATATATATATATATAGATAGCTTAGTACTCACGAGGTTGGACAATTTATTTTCACAATATATATATGTATGGTATTGAACGATAATTTACGCAAGAACATCAGCAAGAACATCATCAAGAAAAATCGTGTTTAAAGTTGCTCTGACACGAAGTTCTGCTGTGCGCGAAGGCGAAGAGATGAATGTATTGCTGTATACGGACTAATAAGTTATAAATTAAAAATCATTAATGATAATTACAGTAATTAAAAATCTAAAAAGTTGTCATTGCGTTATATTAACATAAGTGATCTAAAAATATAACTGTTTCAGTGTAGATTTGGTAAAATATGCTTCAAAATGTATAAATCAATTTTTATCCTACATGGAAATATATATATATATATATATGAAAAGCTATATATTTAGTGTCTATTAGAATATTTATATTTATCGGAATTTGAAAGGAAAGAAAAATTGCCGCATATTTTCCAACGTCATCCAAAATTGACAGATAACTAGTCAATAAAAGTTTTCTAATAGTCTAAAGTCTGCGGTGGAAAAGTTCGATATAACCGCAACTATTGGGTCTTCGTTCAGAAAGTTGTCAAAAATATTGTGCGATCCATTCGATCAATATTTTTTAAACAATCTATCAAAGAAGTATCAAAGCAAATATGCGATACAGGGCTATTAGTTTAGCAAAATTATTATACGTTATATATTTCATATAAACGTAATAGATATATTTTTATACCATGAGAATGTTAGTAAATTGTACAAATGAGAAAGAAATTCTTATATATTAAATGAAATGATAAATAAATAAATAGAATTCAATCATAATATAATTATTATCGGTGTGTATTCGAAAATGCAGGTGCGGTATATGATGCATATATAGGATTTGTGCCGTGACGCAAACGCGTTTTTGATGGGACTTTTTCAGCAACAATAACGCTTCGAACGCGCGAGGGAATGTGACGGGGGCGGACGTCGCGACGCCGGAGCGGCGCGCTCTACACGTAAGGTCCCCTCTATAACGAGCAGTTTGGCTAATAGTCGCGCGTACTAATGTCAACGGCACGGGCGGTGGATCGGGCCGATCGAAGGTAGACGTACGGTCCCGTTCGACTTACGCGCTCGGTCTCCGTTATACCTCCGCGCTTGACACTAACAAATGTGTACCGTTTATATCTCGCTCGTTCTTGTACGGTAAACGACTATACTTTTCCCACGTATAATTGCATTAATTGGATTTTCGTTGAATACGCAAAGGGTTCGAGTAATAGTAATATTGTATATAGACATACGCTTGTGAATTCTATAAACATAATAATAATTTGATAATTTTATTTACGATATAAGCACTTCGTATACGGAGTTATGCATGTACCTATAACACTAATCGGTTTAACTATAGGTCACCTTGATAAGGACTCCTACAGTTTATATCATTATTTCATTCTTTCAACATACTATAATACAACATATATATATATATATATATATATATATATATATATATATAATTTTTGCCGTTGAAAATTACTCCACGTAAGGCTCCTAATAACTTTTCGAATATACCACACCCATATCCTTCTTATATATCCCCATCCTCCGATGCGAACTTCCGCCTCGCGCATCAGCTCGAACGAGCTTCCTGCCCTCCACCGCCCTCACCCACCCCCGCACCCAGATAGGAAGGAAGGAAAGAAAGAAAGAAAGAAAGAAAGAAGAAAGAAAGAAAGAAAGAAAGAATGAAAGAAAGCGAGCGGCTCCTTGGCGCGAAAAAAACGAGCTCGCGACGCGACTAATATGCTTTAAAAGCAGCGGCGGCCGCGATGCGCGGCGTTTGCCCCCTTTCAAAACGACCGCGAACCGACGCCCTCGGCGGACTTTCTCGAGGAGTTAGCGAAAAAAGAACCAGTGAAGGAGAGATGGAGAGAGAGAGAGAGAGAGAGTGAGAGAGAGAGATAAAATGAAAGCTATTCATCATTTTAACGTAAAACGACACGGTAAAACGTCCGCTCTGGAGGGGGCAAACAAAGGGGAGACGAAGCTCCGTCTCTTCTCCCCCTCTTATTTCTGCGTGGCTCTGTGTCTCCCGTTCAGCGCGTGGCCAAGAAAAAAACAACCCACGCATCCAGTCGGATACGCGGATAATCTTCTCGCCGGTTCTTCTATAATACCGCGGCCCCCTCTTCACGGCCTCCACCACTTGTCCATTCCCCCCTTCTCTGATTTCCGCCTCATATCGTACATGTCGCAGATGGCCGCGCAGTCAACTCACCCCTCGCACGAGCATCGCACAGAGAGAGAGAAAGAGAGAGAGGAGAGAGAGAGAGAGAGAGAGAGAGGAGAGAGAGAGAGAGAGAGAGAGAGAAGAACAAAAGGAACCGCAAGCTCTTTTCCGTTCTTCAATTTTTTGGTCTTTTTGTGTTTTTAATTTTTTCATTTTTCGGGGCGTCGACGACTCATGCGCGCCAAGCTAGAACACGCATATGCGATACGGATCGTTTAAAAAATAACTTTACCCAATGGATCAGCGTCGCGTCGCGCGATACGCCCAATTTCGTTCCGTACCGAGGACCGGAAATTATTGGCGCGCTCGTCACGTGACCAACGTGTAAAAGGATATGTGAGTTTCGTGCTTTGGGCGCCCGAAAGAATTTTGTATATAATGCATTCATCGATTGATTAGTTTGGATGACACTGTTTTTATGTAGGCTTGATAATAAAACTGCTCGTAAAATAATACAAAAGAGTTTGAATAATAATAGATTTTTTTTTTAACATAGATTCACAATAATTGCTGACATAATTATATCGCGGGATAATGTGACAGACGCTTACAGCGGTAACTTGTACTGAAGAAGCCATTATTTTGAAAATATTGTTTTTATTAAAAAAAAAGAAAAAAATGTTCGAACAGATTGTCATTGGAAATTATTGTAATTTTCGGAAATTGTCTTAATTTATCTTTCAAACTGACCTATTGTAGTAATCATATTTTTTATTAGGTTTTTGATTATTCATTCGTATGGATTTACGAATTCATATTATACGACTGTTTCGAATCATCAACAGTATGTATGCACACCGCGATTCGCAATGAAATATTTCACGTACGCCGATATTTGTCGAATTAAATAACGTCTCTGGAAATTATCAAGGTTAAAAATATTATTGCAATCCTTCGTAAGCATATTTACTTTACCCAGAATGTATAACGAAGACAAGACACGAATGCGCATTGTTGAGTAGTAAATATGTGACGCAGAGTGCGAGAGAGAGAGAGAGAGAGAGAGAGAGAGAGAGAAAGAGTGAGAGAGTCAAGGAAAAAGACGAGACGCCCAATTGACTCATTATTTTAACAGTCGGAATATAGCGAAGATAATGGCCGCATTGTTGAGAAAACGCGGAGACATACGTTCCACATAGATGCATTATATATACATAATATAGTCTCGCGTATATATCAGTTTTATTGTTCACCCCTATACGTAGGTGCCATTCGTAATGTACTATACCGCATGCCATTCGTAATATACTCGATTCCCACGCAAAATCTGTTAGAATAACGTGTATATACATATATAGTTGCAACGTTGAAAAATTATCGTTGTCGGATGAGGGCTGATGGGCAATTGTTATCGATGTTTTTTTTTCTCGAACACGACGCGTTTCCCGGGCCGCGGCTTTTTTTCTCTCGAAAACTCGTTAAAGGCGTAGCTCGCGCGAGCCGTATCGCCGCCCTTGCGAGAGCTCGATAAGAAGTCGCGATTGCAACGATGTACGCGAATCGGTGCATGAGTTCGGCCACCAGTAATCCGCCTCGTTTTTTTTTTTTTTCATTTATCTGTTGCAAAATGTTATCGTGGTGGATATCTGTGTTACGAAGAGCGATGTTATATCGGAGAAGGCTCTGGAAGTTACTGCCATAGATGCCAGGACTCCAACATATGACTCTCTTCTTGCCCGTAGAAAATGCGCAGTGGTATAAGAAAAAAAAAACAATAAAAAGTACGACCTAATCCCTGGGGAACTGGAAGTTAGTTGTGGTAAATACTATTTTAAAAATTATATACTACATATTATATATATATGCTAATTCGTACAAATAATCGATAGCGTATGTATATAGTAAAAGTTCTTATTAGCTTCGTTTTGCCAATATAACTACGTAGACCCTCGACTATGCCTATAAGAGCAAATGGAACTTCGATCATGCGACCTCTACGGATTCAGCATCCACCGATGTACGGTTAGATAATCCGATTAGGTTTTTATAAATATATGACTGATATAGAGTCGGAACGCACAGGAGCGGTCCCATAGCAAGTTCAAGATTCCCTCGATGATTTTGTGTTAGTTTATGTTTTTCGGTGCGATGAGTCGATTTTTCAAGGTTAACAGACCCAATAATTGACCATTTCGGAGGTTATTTTTCGAGAAAATGAAATAAATTTTACGATGCAAGCCAGGCATTTAGATATCTTGAAAAATGTTCAAGAGCCGTCAAATCGATAAGATGTATAATATCTGAATGCCTGGCTTGCATCGTAAAATATATATAGAAGAAATGATAGGGGACCTTTTAGTCGGGCACACAGGAGGAGTCTCATATAAAAAAATTCAACAATACATTGTCCGAAGAGGGGACCTTAAATTTTCTACGATCATGCCTGTTTGCGATGATAGATCGAAAGAATTGTCCATTTCGATAATTCATCGGATTGATAAAGTTAATATAATATAGTTAATCCTTAACGATGTAAAGAAGCTCTTTTTCGTTTCAAAGCTTCTATATTCTTAATTTGCGTTGAATTAATCGTTAATTAAAAGGTATAGATTTGAATGAAAATTTGTATACTTATGCACTGTTTCTTTTTGGAGTATTGATGTTTCACATCGCGATGGAGCTTTTGACAGAAGCACGATTCTCATGTCGAAAACCATCAAAACGATGCTTTTTCGAACTTGTCACGAAAAATAGGAGAAGTTTTAAAGGTTAAAAAAAATTTTTCACTATACACTATATGTTTCATTAATAGTTTTTCGTGGGAGGGGGGTGGGGTCCCAGAGAGGAAATGATTGAATTGATCGCGAGAAATATTGCCTGCACCGATAGAATTTATAGGACACATATATACGCGACCTGACGACTTATACAACAATCGTTGGGAAATAATTTTTTAAAATTTTTCATATTTTTCGAGATAAATTACAAGCTTCCCAGGTGATTTTCGCGGATTTCGTGATAAAACTTCAATCTACGACGAGCGCCATCTTTGATATTCGCAATCGACAGACCACGAAAGATAAGTGCTCGGAACTCACCGCTTGTCTGAAATTGATACAACTTAACATAAAAGAAGAATAAGTATCTCGGCGATCTTTCCTCATAGATGAATTGAAGAACATATGGCATCCATTACAATAGTTGGCTATATATATATAACGTAGACAGCTAATTAGTTTCACCCGTAGTTTTTTTTTTTTTTTTGAAAGCTCCCCCTCTTTTTTTAAAGTGTCATCTCTCCTAATTTCGAGGATTCAAAGAATAAATATGAAAAACAAACAAAAATGTGTAAGACGTTCATTATACTTCAGAGTTACGTACAGACGAGGACGAGGACGCGGAAGATCCCGTGATTGAGAGGTGCTGTTAAATTATCATTAGCGGCTTTCCATCAGCGCGTCGGATCATCGCGCGTCAATAAGCTTCAAAATTAGATCTGTCTGTATTTTCACGAGGCTCGGTTAATAAGTTTTATACAGATTTAACGTTGAGAAAGTACTCTCGTACGAATTTCAGCCATGAATTTCTATTGCGAAAAATTCTAAAAGCTAATTATATATAGGCGACTTTTCGGATATCTTTCATTTTATAATCGAATATATTATAAATTTGTCTTTAATTTAGAAAAAATGATCGATATGATAATAAAAATTCTGTAACTCTCTGTAAATTCTGTAGCCTATATTTAATGTATTTTAGAACTTAAAAGTGATATAGCTTACATTGAATATGAATTTAAATGGACCAACGACCTGAGGATACTATTGTATAGAAAATAAATTTAAATGAAACGGTTTATATATATATATATATACATATATCGAGAACAAACAAAATATATTGCACCTGCATGTGCCAAACCACTTATTTTAATTTTATTATACTGTAAGTTAATTTAAAATTCAAATGAAATTGCATCTATACATAAACACTTATAAATAAACGATTTTCATATTTATTCAAGAGAATGTTTTCATTTCGCGAACGAAAAATATAGGGAGAAAAATATAATTTAATTAAGATTTACGCAGATATCACGGTGAAACTGTTCTTTTACAAGGTATTTTATACGTATAATAAGTAGCTTCTGAAATCTAAAAGTATCAATTTTTCTTGGTCGATCTTGCTGAAGAAAGAAACGAAAGAACAACTTTGGTAATTTAAGCACCCGCGCGGGCCTCTGTATATGTGTTTAGACGACCGACGGCAATTTAAAGCGCGGACGATAAAGCGTCGGACGGACGGGCGCGAAACAAAGCGACGAACGAGAGCAAAAATGAAAAAGTACAGGGGAGAAGGAGAAAAAAGAGTGAAAGCAAAGAGGGGAAAAAAAATCGAACGAGTCAGACCGGCGTCGTCGCTACGACACCTCCGGTGTGTATGTGTATATATATATATAATAGCGTCTGACCGAATTTCGCCTGTGGAGGCCCTCTCTATATAAAGCTGCAGAAGGGGGAGGAATAGAAAGAGCGGAGACGGGAGAGAGGTAGAGAGCGAGAGAGAGAGAGAGAGAGAGAGAGAGAGTCGTCGAACGATCCGACGCGTAATCGATGCCACTCTTAACGACCCGACGAGCAAGTATATTTATTACACGGCCTCTCTTGAGTTCTATTCTCGACGCTGTCGGAAGACATCGGCGCGGTGCGGCGCGGCGACGGCGGCGGCGGCGGCGGCGGCGTCGAGCGTTAGTCAGAGGCAACTCTGGAACACTGCAGATGGGCCCCGCGGACGCGTGCGCGAATGTATAAGTCCGAGACCGTTTATATAATGTAATAGCACATAGGCGCAGCACGAGCCCGAAGGAGATGTTCTCCCGCGAGACGTCGTTATCGCTCAATGCAAGTATGCCCGGCTATGTGTGCATACATATACACGTGCCAGTGTACTAATCGAGCATTCGCTCTTATATGTCGGGCATGCAGTTTAATAGTTCGTATACTGAAAATTTGGGGCTTTCGTTCGACAAGATGAAAATGATGAAAATTCCTTGGTCGAAATACACCGACCATCGCCGACTACCGCCTTTATCCATGACTCGGGCAATTTCTGATAACTCGGCGGCTCTTGCGAAGTGTGCCCGGACACGATCGTGGGCGGGTGGCCCCGCATCGTCGCCATGAAAAATCAACGCGTCCCGAGGTTTTTCCGCAGTTATTGGTATATCGCAGCCCTCTGCACCGACGAAACGCAGAACATTGCCTCGTTGACACATACGTTTTTTTTTCTCTCGCTACGCTCGGCGTCGCCCCTGCGCTTTTTTCGCGCTCGGACGTACGTCGTAATAGGGCCACGGATTTAATCTCCAGCAGCACGATTATATACGGAAACGGCTGTTCGTGCCGTTACGAGAGATAATGATCGAGCGCGCGGCACTGATCAATTTCCAAAATCGGGAACGAGTCCGGGCGATTTCGGAAGCTTGGCAATGGCTTGGCGCTTGACTCCCAACAACGCAGCCGGTTGCCTTACTCTTGCATTTGGCACGGATTTTCAGCGAGGAATGCCTTCGGCTCTTCGTCCTCGAAGTCGCTTGACCGGCCTCTCTGTTCGATAACGAAATCGCGACTTTTGAGACGCGCAAAACGACTTTTCGCACGCTCTAACAGCTGAAACATATTCCTCGTATGCTTCTGAGAGCGAGCGATCGGCTTCAGATGATTTTTTTTTCGTTCTGCAAATTAAACGAATAAAGTTAAAGTTTCCGGCAAACGTTTTTTATTTTTTTTATTTTGACGATACGTAATTCGATATTATCAATTGAAGAAAAAAATTGGGTATGAACTTCACTGTGCATACGTTCGCTTCGACAGATCAAATTTAATAAATATTTCGACGCTTTTTAGCGTGTGACAAACGTCGTAGTAAACAACGAAATTTTAATAATGTCACATAGGATAGATACGCTAGATACGAAGTGAATTGCCGTTGCTTGGTTTCAGTATATGTCAAATAAGATAAAAAGTTCAATTAGTGATCACTTAATTCGGCTTGGCACCTATATGTACAGCGTTCTTAACACACTTTACTTTATTCTTTCATGTAGGTCAAGCCATTTACTCAAAATGCGGCATTTATTAGGAGCATACCAGTTGATTAAAATTTTTAATCAATCTTTATCATATTCTTTGATGAACTTTGCTCTCCATAAAATTCTTCAATTTCTGTAATTTTTGGGCCAAATTTGAAACTGTATACACATTGTGTATATATATATATATATATATATATATATATATATATATAATACAATTTACCTTAATAAGATATATACATGCTCGTATATACGTATTTAAAAAGCATTCCGATGTATGTACCATTTTGCATTTAAAAATTGTCATAATAAAAGAAACAAAACAGACTATTAATTTATTAATTTTGTACTTTCGGTCTTGAACTTATCATTATTTACTTAAATTACTTAAAGTAACTTACAAAATCATCAATATCCTCTCTCATGCATTCCCTCACATTTATTTTGCTAACATATTCTCTGTAAGCTTCTAAAAATTCATGGCTATTATAATTGCCATAGCTTCAGTTTTGCAATTGCGCAGTAATGCTTCAAAAACATCATCGCTCTCAATCTAATTCGACGTACTGTACCCACCGCTGCGTAAAATTATAATAACTGATCACAAATTTATCAGAACTATTCAAAGATTCAAATTCAACATTATCACGCGATAATAACATTAAAAATCTTCAAATATAAGTACGTACAGCGGAATACGATATCGGAGTTCAAGAATCGTAGACGCCACACAAATACCTAAATATGTATCACGAAAATACACGGTCGTTTTGCGACCTATCGGTATATAAAAATTTTATAGATTAACGCCCTGAATAACTCTCTCGCAACAGCGATATTACGGCACTAGTAGCAACGAGTAGCAAACGTCGCGGCAGTGCAACTGTGCATAGGATATCGTGTTTACTTACGTACACGTGACCACAAATCGAAAAGAGATAGAGAGATAATACAACTTTCTCTCTCTCTCTCTCTCTCTCTCTCTCTCTCTCTCTCTCTCTCCCTGTGTCTCGCTCGAAGCATTAATAATCGCGGTTTACCGATTTCCTCGGTCTCGATGTCCCGTCCGGCTTTCTCGCTTAAGCATAAGCTTCCAGCCGGGGGGGGGGGGTGGAGGCGTCGGCGATGCCTCTCGTGTATTATAATTTTGCCACCATTTCCCCCTCGGAGCACAGATTGCGCGCGTCCGTTTCAAACGTAAGTGTTCGTACGTCGGTTCCGATTGGAAAGCGATCGTTCTGGCGAAATGAAGCACGCGCCGGATACGCGGAAGTATCGTAGAATTCGGGCGTCGATTTGTTTCGTTCGAGGCTGAGATACGAATTGTGGTCCGGTTCGGCTGTAAGAACTTAAACGAGACTTGATCGTTTATTAACGGAAAATACTATAAAATTATAGAGATTTTTCGCTGATACACGTAGAATAATCTCTTGAAGTATCGAAATTTTTATTTTAAATTTTAAGGTACATAAACGGTACAAATCTGAAGTAATCAAGGCTTTTATTGGTTGACAATTTTTGATAAAAACCAATGGATTATGGATTAATTAGTAAGGAGGATTATCGCAATATTGCCGTCAGAAAAAATACATAATAAACGATAAAAATATGTAGATATATATTATAATCTTCTAATACACTGAGCAATCTTTCAAGCTCCCACTGTATATGACTTCAGATTAGTTAACGTGTGATTCTCTTTACGTATTCACAATTACATTCAGACGACAGTCGTACTTTGTGATTTCTTCTATCATATTACGAGGACTTATAATTTTCTAATTTAAAAATAATTTTATATTTATTTCCTATTTTACTTTGTGGCAATATTGTACGTGCCATACAGCAATAACGTATTACCACACATTGAAATATAACTCCAATTATATACTACGTAAACCACACATTGCTTTTCATATAATTTCTGATAAAAATTGAGATTCGCGACACGCAGCGCGAAAGGCACTTCGGGTGTGCCATTTATTATATATATATACATATAGCAAAACACCCCCAGACGTACCGCAGCCGCGTCTTTCCAAAGCACTCGCGCAGCATGTTCCAGTGTTCGACTTACACCTTACATAACGAAGAATATATATATATATATATATATATATATATATATATATATATATATATAAGAGTAATCTAAGTGAACGTATATCCCGTAAATGCCTAATAAATATAAACGCCGCGAACCGCATCAGCCTATACAAGCCACTCATATAGGTCTCAGCGAGAGAAAGATTAGCAATTCTAATCGAAACCGCGTATGAATAATCGTAAAATTCACACACGCGCGCACGCGTGCACGTAATATTTATTCGCGAGCGCGTGTGTGCACCACAACACCCACGCGCAGACGCGCAGCAGTCGCGCAGCGTGTGTGCAAGAGTAATAGGTTTCCTCGGTGCAATTACGTCAGAATAGAGTCGCCTTTCTCACACGATGCAACGGGCGCGCGCGCATAATAATATTAATGATAACAACAATAATATTCGCGGTTTGATATTTTAATTGAATGTCTCGTGCAGTGCCGTTGGCTCGTGAATGCACGCTCGATTATCCATGAACGTGCGTTCAGATGACCTATACCTTTGCTCTGCCCTTTGACGGTGAACACGCCATGTAGTTGTATCTGGTCTTATTTATTTAATCTATTTGTATATATATATATATATATATATATATATATATATATATATAAAGTTTGAATTCCCCTTTCCAAACAATCAGTACTAAACTTTTACATGAGGCAAGCTAAGAACGAATAAGAGTTCGAATTCATAGAGATATATAGAGAGATATCTACTTAGCCGAAGAAATGACTGCGAGGTCATATTGATCTTCCCAAGGAATGAATAAGTGAAGCAAGTGTTACCTGCAAGCTGATGCAAGTTGTGAGAAATTCGTTACTATGGTACATATACAAGTATTGTTATATTTTCTTGTATACTGAATTGTAAATAAAGCATTGCTATCGTAATGTGTTAGAGAAAGAGAGAGAGGGAGAGAGAGAGATGGTAACGTAGTCGGTATAGCAAACATTATGAACGTATACTGTGATCCTTCAAATAGAGCCATATCAAATTTGAAAATGTTTGAAAGATTAGTTGGCAGCCGTTCATACTACACGTTTTTGTCATTTTTCGATAAAAGAGCGAAAAAAATAAGGAAAAAATAGCACTATCGTTGCCTACTTCGCTGTTCCTATTCATACAGTGTTTCGGTACGACAAACTGATTGTTTGCTGATGAAATCATTGAAAATGTTTATGACATTATTAAAGTTCGCGAAGTAGCAAAAACGTTGTATTTGTCGTATGGAATGATATAATCAACCTTTTACTCGATAAGTAAGGGTACAGAAAGCTGTTAACCATATGGCATGTCGCATGATTGCGTGAGGTGGACAATTAGTGGATGACTGCTGTTAATTTGGAATTAACGTTTGATCCGCTAGAAGTGAAATTCACTGCACTGATCGTAGTATATATAGTAATCGTTTGTGTATCCTGGTTCAATTACTATAAATAAGATATCAAACACCAATCAAAATCATGAATTTTTCTTAATAAACCTGATGCCTTGACGGCAAACACAGTTGGCCCATTGGCCAAAATTCGGATGACCACAATTTATTTTGTGATTTCAAGGGAGTAATCAAAATGGTCTTACTAGAAAAGGCCTGCACATTGACGGAAAACAGTACTTTATTGGATTGATTTCGTGAGAAATTAAAAAGAGATACGACCCGATGTGGTGAAGATGATCTGACCGAACCTAACTTCAGAAGGCCGCTTTCTGAATCCCAAAATATGAAAATGCGGCGTGCGGGGGAAAAATTCAGCTCAAACAAGGGATTATCGCTGAAACAAATGAGTAATTCAAATATTTTATCAAATTTTAGTTTTTTAAAAGATTTTAAATTTTCAGAACGTTGGGCAAACAACGTGGTTCTTCAAGCAAATTATGTTGAACAATAAAAAAAACAGTTTAGTCAAATTTGTCTCATTATTGAAAACACAGGTGCCTACTTATTGATCCAGCCTCCTGCGATGTGCACTATTTTTCTTCTCCAGTTTGAACCATTTATCAAGGTTTTATTTATCGGTATTTAATATAAAAAATTGTATGCATTAAAAATTAGCAGTCTGCTGGATCTACAAAGCATTCCCAATTCTCTGATTTATAACAGAAAATATGAACTAAAAGATTTATTGAAGCTGTAGTACAAAAGATTCCAGGAAAAAAAAAGAAAATTTCTAGTTATTCGTTAAACAATAATACTTTCTGTGAACAATAGGGAAATTTTATTCTTCGCCAACTGACTACAATGGAGGTATTTTATTATATACAATTATATAAAGCTTAATGTTATAGAAAACGCAGATGCGGTTATTTGCTAAAGCTCATTGTCTCGACCGCAAAAAATCACTGTAATTATATAATTGTAGAATATTGCATATCTACAATATCCTAGTGAACGTTGTACGTTGTACCCATACGAACTATGTAATAAAATGACAAAGAGGCGTATATCCGCTGAAACGTATATAAAACTCTATCTTACGAATCTGGATATTTACTGGTAGATCCTTGTAATTCATAACCATTTGTTTTGTAAATTTAATCCCCATGAGTGCAAGGATTAATTTTCGCATCGACAACGATAGAATTCAATATGAACGAGGTCGTGGCGAGCGTACAATTAGGCTATAGCATTTGTATTGGTCGGAAAAGCAGTAACTGATTTAATAATCGCAGTCTGCAAGCAACGCGACCGGGTGAAACTCAAACATTTGATTTTCAAGAGTAGCGACAGAATGAGACAGACAGAGAGATGGATAGTCATAAAGATTAAAGCGCAGCCATTTAATTATATAATTATCAGACTATGCTTCATATACTTACCTATATTATTAAGTCGCCCAATTGCATATTTTACAAGCGGAAAGATTAAGTGAAACTGAACATTTGTATGTCGAGCACGCAATACCCTTCGAAGTGTTGCAATAATTCACTATATATATCGACACGCATTTATGTAGAATCGCACGATACGGTCGGCGCATAAATTATCCGAAAAAATGCCGGGCACAACGCGTTCGCCCGCGCGGACAGCCTACGTCAGCGACCGAGGGTGACGAGAGAGCTTCATTAAAATTTATAGCCGCGTCGCGAAGCGTACGAATTCCGCCGCCGCGGCTGTTGGTACATAAATCGAGCAACGATGGATCGCAGAATATCATTGCACTAAGGACGCTTCGCAGATCTATCTAATGCACGTCGACTTTTACATTCGCATTATGTATTTAACGGCGAGTGGCACATTCGAGATAATAGTTTATAATATGTGTGTGTGTGTGTGTATATATATCATAAATACAGTGCGAGTACTATTATATATATATATATATATATATATATATATATATATATATGCACCTCGTATTTCACGGTACCAAGTTTTACTTGGCCTTTTCGCGTCCTTTTTATTATAATATATAGTTACAAATTACGTCTTTTGCGCATCACTGACAAGTGTCGTGAGTCAAGTGTCATTCATGAAATTATAGGTGCATCTCTTGAAATACCTGTAATAAATGTAAAATAAATTTAATTTAATTTGATCATAAATTTAAAGTATTAATAATATACGACTGTGAATATATTTGTCGATCAATAATGGGATTAGCCTAGAAATTAAAAAAAAAAAAAACTTGTAATAGGTTCAAGATTTATACGACATGTGACGTTAACATCTTCAACTTTCTTAATAAATGAAGAAAAAAAAACAAATATATACACTTAACATACAGAATAAATAACACAAAATTAAAACAGTGGTAAAATTAAAAATTTTTAGAAACATACAAATATACAATATCCAGAATTAAATTTTAAACGAACAAAAGTACGTTCATAGCCATTGTATTTTGCCCTACGATATAGTACAAATGTTTTTTTTTTATACTTTCCAGACGTCGCCCGTATATTCAATAAAATATTTATTTTTACCAAAAACTGAAGCCTATATGTGTCTACCTTATGTATCTCCATATCATACACCTCCATCTCATTATTTATCTCACTCATTACAATGGGTAGCTAAAATATTTCAAGGCACTCCAAATTCAAATATTAGCGGAGCCACACTGGGTTTAGTTTTACTTCTAATGCTAATATATATATGAACGCACGCATATAAGGTGTAGCTCGCGGCATGAGTTTCAGTTGGCATGCATCGCGATCTCCGCGCTGATTTTCTAATCTCCCTGCCCTCGCCACGCCGCCGCCACGAATCTGCTCCTAATCTCACTTTGTCCCCGAGCCAGTGTTTCTATGTAATATTATATATATATATATATATATATATATATATATATATATATATATATATATCTTGGCTCTTTGGTCCCTTTAAATGGACAACGGGGCTCGAAGTCAAAGTGGCACACGGGCGCAATCCTGGCTTTATCCTTTGGAAACGCGCGCGCGCGCGCACACACACACATGTATTGTTAAATTGGAATGGCAGCTGAAATTATACTCATGCTTTGAATTTACGAAAAGGCGGATAGTTTCGAAATGCGCATGATTAAAGCCGAAATAAAAATATGTCAACTTTCTCATTACATTGTTATAGAATTTTTCTTCTTTATAAATATATTCTCGTAAAGATACATAATACAGAATGCATGGTTAATGGTAATTATGTGTATATTGTGCTCGATATTATGTTATTTTTGTTTAATACAGCATGGCCTAGATTTGCGCATATTTTACGGCATACGTAATAATTTATGAAACTGACTAGCGTTCATTGGTTACTATAAATAAAGCAAATCGCGCTAATTTCGAAATGTTCAGTCCGGCTTCAAAAGAAAAGTATCATAAATAATGCATTTTCTCATTGTTAGCCAACGAGAACCCTGAATATGTTGATATATATATAGTCCTGTCACATAGGACTAGTATTATTTTGAATAAAGGTACGGTCGATATAAAATTTTTAAGCTAACATTTAGGCGCATCATCATATAACTATTCATGTAAGATTGTGTTTTCATTTCAATTGTATATATATATATTTGAAAGTCTTAAGTAGAATGAAGCTTTTCATCATTATTTACGCTATGTTTGAATTATAAAGTTTTATTAAACTTCATTATTAGGATAAAAAAAAGTCCTTCCCGAAAGCATTGTTATATAATAAAAAAGGAAGGACATTAATATAATTCTTCAAATATATCTTCAGCAGTAGATTTCGCAATTTTATAACTTTGCAAGCGCGCGACGATAATGAAATAAACTGGTTTCCCAAATTCAAAAGATATTTTAAAAAATTCAGTTTCATGCTCGATTTCGCTCGTATTCATATAAAATTATACGATTGATATATATATATATATAGACATCCATGAACCTGGCCCGTGAAAACACATTCGTTTATTATTTCCTCCCCCCCCCCCTCGATAGAATAATAAAGACGTTAATCTTCTTTCCCGAGCTCGCGCGCAAACAGAGCAACTTTCTGTGCGCGCGCGTGTGTATATGTATGCATATCGTAACACAACAAGAAGATTTGGGTCGGTGCCGCACCGAAGTGCTGGCACGCCGCGCGGGCGAGCGTGCGTTTAGGCTACCGTCCCTGGCGAGTGACGGGTAATGTGCGAACGACAGTGCGAGCGCGCCACACCCGAAAGTATTTGTCGCTTTAAGAAGCTTATACATTATAATAAGCGCATGTAGTCGTGTAAAGATATATATATATATATATATATATATATATATATATATATATATATATACGAATTTAACGTCCTTTTCGTTATCTTATACGAAACAACTATATATACAATCATTTTTGGGAAATTGAGCGTACTCGTTTTAATAGTACATTTCTTACCGAGTACGGAAAAGCTTTATTCACGAAACGAGAGGTTTGCGGCCCGAGGCGAAGCCGAGGGTTGCAACGAGGTTCGTAAAAAAAGCTTTTCGTACTAGGTAAAAACTATATTTTTCCTCATGAGAACAGGAATCACGCGGTGAAGATGCAATTTGTTAGGTTAGAATGAGGAAAATTATATTTCGCCCTTGTATGAGAATTAATGGCGTTATAATACGGGATCAGAAATATTGTATTAAATTATTGTCTATTGTAAATCATATAATGGAATTTTTAATTATGTATATATAAATTTGCGGCCTATGTACAATATACTTTAAAACGTACATATATCAGGTAAAAATCGTATATAATATCGCGTAATAAAGGTAATTTTTTGGTTTATCTCTCGAAACAGTAACAAATGAATTCGTTTATGTAAAAATGCCGTATTGCGTACACAACATTCAAAAATTTGAACTTCTGTTTTTATTATTATGATTATTATTACCTTTACAGAGGCTATTAACACGTCTAATTATAGCGGGGCCAGATGTTATCCGATATGGTTCATAAGCAAATCTTTTTACGATCAGAGAAATCCCCTCGCGATCTACTTCTGCATTCCAAGAACCGGACGACTTAGAACAGAACGTACATCCCATCGATTACGTCTTTGCTTTTCAATACAAATTATATATAATTTTTTTATCACTCTTTTTTGGTTTATGTTGCCTTAGTTGGTTTTTCATTCAATTTGTTCATTAGATTAGCAACAAATTAACTGAACCGAGAAATTGTCTTGGCATTACTCTTATACTTATATAATATGCAATTAAAACAATTTAAATGGGTAATTCAATTAAAAAGATTTTAAAAAAGATGGGAAAAAATATAAATAGTCCTAGTATTGTTGATTATTTATTATACAATACATTAAATTGAATTAGGCCATTTGATTCTCTTGATTTAAATGAACCAAGACAAATCAATATTAGATTGGTCACATTGTATTAAAAATTTACAGATTTAGTATTAGTGTCAAATTTCACTGTTTTTTAACAGTGGGTCGATTTTTACTGATTTCGTCAAAATCTGAGAGTCAATACATACAGAATTTATGCTGATTTTTTAATGGTATATTTTTCTTCTTTACTCTCTAAAAATATTTTAAATTTAAAATTGAAAAAATAATTTTTATAAATATATGCGAAATATATTGTTTTTACGAAGTTCTATACCTCTAGTATTGAAAAAATTAATAATTCCTCGTCTTTCTTAAATCATTAAAAGTTTATACCTATCCATGACAAATTAATCGAAGATCGATGAGCTCAATCACATAATAGTATGCTGAAAGTCAATTTCAGCGATACATTGTGCACATACTGCACGCGGCAATCGATGCAGCTCATTCCTATCCCATCATATATGCCATATCCAAGTGAGTCATCGATATATATATATATATATATATATATACACACACACACACACACACGGGTATGTGCATGTGTGTGTTTTAACTGGTTCACTCTGATTTCATCACACAGATTGTGTCAATTTCACGGTTATCGAAACCCGTTATATTGTGTACCTCTTTATATCTATACGCGTGCTGGTGGAGCGCGGCATCGATTCCCGAGCGTACATAAATAAAGTGTTTCGAAAGAACGCGATTTCAGAGGCGATTTCAATTAGCGCGTATTATATCGCGACGTTGTCGTGAAACCGAATTAAAAAACAATGACAAAAAAAAACAAAAAAACAACAAAAAATAAACGGCAATATACTTGGATCGATAACCATTCTATTCCAGCCTTGGATATGTCGATATTCGTCATGCGAGACATTGTGTTTTAATGTCCAGTTAAGTTTGTATACGCCCGCTGCAATATAATTTCCAAGGTAATTGATCGTAAGAGATTCGTGAAAAAAAAGATGAACGAATATCTCAATTAATTGATAGAACGAAGAAAATAAAGATACACTCTGCAGTATTTTTTAACCGTGATTGATATTTGAACGTATATGTTAGTATATTTTTATCCTTTATATCTCGAAATTCGAAATTTTACAGAAAATTATATATCCGCGCGGTAATTCGAATTAATTTGACTGGGAACTTTTTAAAAAATATTTCTTAATTTAAGACCTAGATGCGAAATTTCGACACATATTTATCTCAATGTTTTTCAAAATGAAGGACAAATAGTCGGTCTCGACACCGAAGAAAATTAATCGGTATGAAAAAGTATAAAAATAATATAAATCTGAATCTTAAAATATCGAGAATCATTAATAAATGAGAAATAAAATATTAATTAAATAAACATTATACGTTCATAACCGATTACTTTTATGTATCCATTGATAGCTCCAAGAACATGTAAAATTATTTAAAAAAAAAAAAAAAACATTGCAATTTGTATATCGCGTTTGTGCAAATGAAGGGCATCGTTATTTTCTGTCATTTAACATTAATTTAAGTTTATCGCTGCGCTGAATTAATTGTGCGAGTTTTCTTTTCGGCTTTTTCAGAAAAATAATGACATTTATGCCTAGCAGCCATGTGTTTTTCATTTCAATTTTATGTAATTTTTTTGTGAAATGTAATTCACAAAAAATTAATGAGATTTCTTTTCCTTTCTACCAAAAGCTTCGTAATTTTTTTTCATCTCTCCCAAGTGAAGTAACATTGTCATATATATATATATATATATATATATATATATATATATATATATATATATATATATACATACATATGTATGAAAAATCCTCCTAAGAATAAAATCTACACATACAGATTTTGAGCATTTGCGCGGCAAGCGTGACCATTTCGATTCTTTGTGCGATTCTTAACCCCCCCCCCCCCCATCACCCAGTGCATCTTCTGCCGATAATAGAAAGTTACCCGAGAGCGAAGATTAAATCCGATAATCCGCTATGACTATCTCTCTCTTATAGTCCGATCGGATCAGTAAGATCTCCTACCATTTTTTATAGATCACAAAATTCACAGGATCTAATTACGTATATAACATATATAACATATATAACATATATATATATATATATATATATATATATATATATATATATATATACGGAGATCTTGCGCAACCGACGAAGTACATATAATAAAGGGAGGATCAAGATTGCGGAAGGGAAAAGAACGGGAAGGGACTGAGATATCGGATTAGCGTTTATCCTATATAATATAACGAGGAAGGTATAAGGCTCGGGACTTTAGCCCTTGATATTGGCGCGGGGAGGGGAGGAGGATTGGAATCCAATCCACGAGGCCCTCGCAATTTCTTCTCGCGGCTTTCCTCGGACTTATAATATTATCCTTGACTTCAATGGCGCTGCTCTTGATTTTTCTGTTGCAGGGACTCCGGGAGCAGCGACAGAGGAGGACTTTTCATTCGGTCCGCCCGATGCCATTGAGCTTCTCACGGATGAAGATGGATGAAACAATGAAAGACGGTGGGTGAGAGAGAGAGAGAGAGAGAGAGCATTTTAAGGGTCTTATAGCAACTCGTATAGAATCTGAATTTATATTGTTGCCTTATAAGTGACGATTAGATCAGAGATTTTCCAATACTTTCTTTGGTTATCTTTTCATATAATATGAAGGTCAGAAAGTCAAGGCTTAATATTTATGTATTTCGATGTAATTATGTAAAAGGGCTGTTATAGAACTCTTATTTGATATTTAATATATATAAAGGATCAATCCTATCAGATTAGAATATAATGCACCATAATTCGTAATAATAGAGAGAATAGGAGAATAGAACTCGGGCCGCATAGACACTATGCGATCATACTATATGTGTGTTAACTTTTCATAATTCATAAGTGAAACTTTGCCCGGCCGCATTTGCATGCCGCAATTTACATACAGGTCGCTTTATTCTTATTTAAATAACACAGAAATATGTAAAAATACAGAAAAATTGTATAATTCATTATATCTTAATTGGTTCTATTTTTTTTTTCGAACTTATAAGCGCTTCCACCTCTATCCGTCGTTCCTCGTACAAACAGTGAACACGAGCGCAATAATCGCTCCATGGAATTATATTATTCCGAGCGCATAATAATGAGCGCACGCGCGAATAATAAAAGTAGAACGTTATGCGAGCATTTGCCATATTATATGTAATATCAGATCCATTCCCAGTCTTCGAAAAATTCTTTACCATACGCGAGATCTATATGTAAGTATTATCATACGAGCCGAGCTTAAAGACGTAATGGTATAGGGGATCAAAGGGTTCGATTGCACGCGCCCGAAGGCAAACGTGCAGCCGAGTCCACGTTCGTGTACACATATATAATACAGGTATAATTTGATATTGGGTTACAAAAGTATGCATAATTCCATTTAATAAGTAAAATGTTATCAAATAACGGGCATTTATTTATTAAAAATCCGAATGGCACAGTAATTCATGTGCATATATACATATTTAAATTAAAAGGCATGCGGTGTATTATAGGCCTGACAAACATTTAACTAAAAACGTTTCTCAGTGTTTCAAATCAAAAAATATAATGCAGGTATAATTTAGCTTTTCCTGTATACAAAAATAGTTTTTTTTTACATACTTGAATCATCCAAACATTCGGGTAAATAATTATAATGGTTTGTTCGAATAATTGGTATATATATATATATATATATATATATATAGTTTTACCTTAAAAACTGAAGTACCAAAAGTGTTTAAGTAACATAAAATTTACGCACACGGAATTATATAATACTTTTAATAACCGGCATAGCAGCTTTTCAACTTCGCTAAAATTCGAAATTCCAATATACCACCCAGCAAGTTTATATTCTACACTTTTCTTTATGTATGTTTCTTCCCGCAACATACATAAAGAATATATATATATATATATATATATATATATATATATATATATATATATATATATACTTTACCCTCCTTAAGCGAATGTATCGCGCGCGTCGCCGGGAAACCCAATCCCGAGGACAATAAAAAAAATCTATACGTAGCTCCAACACGACGCCAGAAGCCTGATTTATCGATGTAAGACTCGTATACGCTCATAACACCGCCGATGGGTCGTCCATAAAAGACAAATAGATCGGCAAATAGTCCAGTCGCGGCCTATTGAAAAACTACCCTTCAAAGTCGCGTGTTTAGAAATCTTCGTTTTATCATCAGGACTGGCTTGGAATGATGAAATGGATGTGTTTGTTTTTCTTTTTTTTTTTTATTAAAACGTTTACAATATAAAGTGAACGTAAATATATTTCGTCGCAAAGCCGTAAATCGATAGTCCTCGATATGATTAAAATAATTTTTCTATCCTCCTCTCCTACGTCCCATATTTTTGCTGTGAACTGCAAATTCGATGAAGGGACTTTTTTAAATTTTAATTTAAACAAACTTCTTTAAAAAAAAAACTCTGTGACTTGCCTCGAACTTTTCACATTTACTTATTATTATTCTAAGCAATATCTCGTGTAAAATTATTTCATTTGTTCCATTTTGCAACCTCATTAGAATTTTTTGAAGTTTGTACGGATTATGTATATAATGTTGCTTTCATATATATATTTATAGTATCGAGAGAAACTCGAGATCCGTTGCTCTGTACATCTGTCCTCCCTGCCGTATACACAGATGAGTCAGAAAATAAAAAATGCTAATATTTGTTCGATGCGTCTTGGCGGAAGGAAGGAGGGGGGAAGCAAGTCGTTTCTCTCGCGACTTTGGTGTCTCTACATATAAGTACGTAAAAAGATTTTTCTTCTTTTTTTTCATCCATGTGCACGCACAGTTATTATTATTCAAAGCTAAACTATAACAGAGTGCGATAGAACGCGCGGGTCTCTGAATAAAACTCATTATACGTGTATATATATATATATATATATATATATATATATATATATATATATATATATACAAAAATACGATGCGAATATGTAAATATATTACATCGAGCCGACCTGAGTAATTAGGTTTAACGTTATACGTAATCGTGAGTAATTACGCAGGCGGTTATCGGCGCATCTCTAACATTGTTGTCCCCTCTTGCAGTGCTCTTGTTGGCGTGATTTTACGAGGCTAACGAGATACGTAGACGCGACTGCCTGAGATGCTAATTCTGCGCGCAGGCCCGCACGCGTGCACACACAGACACAGACAGATGTGACTTCGCGTAGTTGCAAAGTCCGTGCAAGTGTTCTGTATGACATGGATAGAATCATAATTTCGAAACGCTCGTTTCTATAGCTATATAACTATAGATATTATATAACTATAGATTTTAATCAAATGATTGAGCATTCTTTTCCACGCGCGAAGCGAGTTGTGCATCGATTTTGTATGTTTAATGGATAAACGAATATATTAATTAATACTTCTTTGGTCGAAGTCACTTGGTACGAGAAAGTTAAGGATTAAGATTTTAATTTGTCGACAAAATCTTTAAGATAGCAGAAATATTATTAATATCGGTGTGCAATAGAGGCAAAATTCTTGTATAAAATGCGCGCTTTTTTAGACAACTCTACATGACGACATCGTCGAAGGACTTTCGTAGGCCAGATCGTCCCGGCGAATACGGGCGTTGCTTGATGTTTGGTTTTGCTTGTTTTTCGTGCGCTTAATCAATTTTTCGTTGTTACCGAGCCCAATCACTTTTATCCCAAATGGTTAATTTTTATTTGATGATAATGAAATTTGAGCCTTTTACTTTTAAAGTAAAAGAAAAAAGTAAGCAGAACGTTATTGTTTGTTTCGTAATGAACAATATTGGGTTTGATAAAGTTTTATCGCCATGATTGTTTCGTGCAGAAATAAGCTTTGATATATACAATCGAACGCGAGGTGCGAATCGCATGAGGCCCCGCTGGATTTTCAGAATGAAATATGGACGTTAGGAAAGATACAGACAAAAGACAGAAAATCTTTAAAATGTCATTATTTAACGAAGTGGCTGCATTACGTACAAAAATTTATTGAATTTTCTCGTAAAATAACCATATTGTCAGGAAAATGGGTCAATTTTTTGGCTCGATAACCTCGAAAAAATCGATTCGGCGCACGGAAAAACGTAAACTAGTGCCGAGTTGTCGAGCACACCTTGAATTTCCTACGTGACCCCTCCTGTACGCCCGGACTAATAACAACGAAGTGCTTGTTTTTTTGGACGCGTTTCTTGGTCGATATATAAAAAATAGACAATTGTCGCCAATTTACAGAAATCGTTAGATCGCTGCCCCCCTAGTAAAAATTCAAAGTTAATCCACAATTGATTCCAGCGAAGTCACAATTGTGTAAGTATTCCGACAGGGCGGTGAGAAATGTGGTGTCGTGCTCGATGCGCTATAATATACAATGACATAGTCGTGCTGAAAAAAACGGAAGAAAAAAAGGATGATCGGTCGATAAATCAATTTTATATACGTACTTACCGAGTATATAGCTATACAGCGATTGCTGATAATGACGAAGGTAATTTGAATTCGTTTATTCGAAACTTACCTGAAACGGAGAAAAAAATTGTTAGTGAGAAAATATTAAAATTAAATTGCTTATGTATACCGTAATAAAGGCTGATTTTATGTATATAAATGGAAAATATAGTTTAGAACCTGTTTGCTATATATTATAAATTTTCGAATTATTGTCTTATTAAAATGTTTAAAATTACTTCTGAATATATATATATATATATATATATATATATATATATATATATATATATAAGGTGACCATTATCAAATATGTAAATGACACATCTTCAGGACGTATATACTTAAATCATTGCTAGTCTCAACCAGTCGCGCGCGCCAAGTATTTTCACGTACAAAAGTTAGGTAATCCTTACACCGAACACTGGGCGGAATGGAATCTTGACCTTCGACTCGAAATTTTAAATCATACACTAGAGAGACTTGGAGTCGGTGTACATGTAGCCGTAATACCTATGTTATATACGATGTTATTATAGTTCGATTTAATGTTGGACTGATGTATAAGTAAAACATTACTTATAGAAAAGTATCTTATGCTAGTTTTATACAAAGATATTGAGATAATTTTGAAAATTTGATTGAGGTAGTTGCAAGATTTTAAGAGAAGGATTACGTTTAAAATTATTTTACTCTTTACGCGTATACAATTTAATAATGCTGTCCCTTTAGGTTGGATACAAAAAAACAACTTCGCGGTCATATGAAATTTTTTCATTGTTCTCAATGTTGGATAGAGCCGCATAGTTATAGCTACTGTGACTACGTCATAATGCTAAATACATAAGTGCCGTATAAGTATGTAACTAGAATATAATTTCTCTCGCGAAGATTTATGTTTTGTTAGATATTTTTTGATCTGAGAAGCAATTGGAGTTCCGAGTAAGTATCGTAAGAACGCGAAATAATGCATTGTATTCGTTAAATTCATTTTCTTACTTTTTAAAGACTGGTTCTTTACAGTAATATATATGCTGCGACGACAATATTTGGTCTATAAAATGGTATATGCTTTTTTTATCATTCTTTTAAGTACGAACAGGTGTACCATAGGACGTAAACGGTGATGTTGTTTTCTTGATATGATTTTTATTGATAATAATATGACGCTTTATGCGAATGTTCTTATTAATATTATCACTTAAAGGAGACTAAACACATAACGTCGCTATTGTCGGAATTTAAGACCGTTTAAAAATCGCGCAGTGTAAACATGCGTCCCTTATTCAGATATTTATTAGCATATACGTTCAAAAAATCGTGATATATTCTGCCAGAGAGAGAGAGAGAGAGAGAGAGAGAGCATTTTATTAGAAAACTCCAAAATCGCTCCCCCCGATCGCTTATAGACGACTAAAATCTATAAATAAAGTTCGGCTGTTCCTACATCTTATACAGACAAGAACGATCCAATTCCAGTCCGATCATCGCGCTCTCCACGAATATATTCCAGCAGAGAACGTCATCGCTTCCGGGTTCCATGTCCTGTACCGGGAGCGCAATGCGCGCCTGGATAACGGTCGAGTGTAGGATAATCCGGTGATGTTTTACGATCGCCCCGCCGCGCTCGCGTCACGGCGCGCATTTCCTGCGCCCGGCCCGTCAGGCGCGCGGGTGCGAAGTCTGTACGTGCGTGTATCTATACGTATATATATATATATATATATATATATATATATATATATATATATATCCAGGAAGCGATAAAAATGGCGCGGGCTGTCGGTCGTCTTCCTCTTCAACCCTGTCCGTCTCTTTCTCTTTCTTGCTCATTCACTCGCTGCTTCTTACAGTCATATACTCCTCTGTCTCTCTCTCTCTCTCTCTCTCTCTCTCTCTCTCTCTCTCTCTCTCTCTCTCGAGACAATCCGATATATGCGTAGCGCGGACTGACCATCAGCAAGAACGACGTCCCCGCAAGGCCATCGGGGAAGACCGGTTATTCACCCTCTTTTTTTGCAAGACTTGCATTTTTTCCGTCGCCTTCGTCGTTAAAGACCGGCATATGTACATGCGTAAGTGCATGCGTGCGCATTCATATAGGTGTGAGCGTGTGCGTGCGTACGTGGATGATTTTTTTTTTCAAAAATCGGCTAAAAGTGAAAATTATAAAACCAGTCCCTTATCAATAAAGCGAAACGACGTCGATTTTGTTGATTTCTTTATTTTCGTAAAAAATTCAACTTCGAGCTCGAAAATTTTTTTTCTTGTTTATTAAACGTTCATGTATTAAATTTATAATAATATTTTAGGTTCGTGTATTTTTAAGTAAATAGTAGATATATTTATATGTGTTTTGGGACATTTTTGAAATACACATACCTATGCATATATATATATATATATATATATATATATATATATATATATATAATTTTAACGATGAGTAATCCGTCTGTGATCATTCATGAATAAAGTACGGAATGCCCGAATAAATACATCAGTAGTTGTCATAGAGGTGATGGAAATTTAATTGGTCTGTATTACGTAATTAAAAATGTTTTATACTCGGTTTCGTGCGATATAATGACAAATTTGGGTTATGTGTTGGTAATCCATCGTAATTATCCGCACTTACAAAGATTTTTATGTTTTTTAATTCTCTCCATGTCCCGAAACAAGAATTTTATGAGTCAGAGAAATGTTATTTTGATCTCATCTCAGAAGTATTAGTATGCAGAATAACATTATATATTATTTGTAATAGCATTTTAAAGTATTCTTCCGAACCATAATACTTTCATAGGTATTAATGAATTCATCAAATATCTAAATATTAAAATATTAGATTGAACCTTATTAGTTGGAATAATGTTCGGAGATTATACATTGGATATCGGGTAAAGAAAGATAATGAATGTCGAAGGCTTTCTAACACGTAAAAATACCTTACAGAAACATATAGAGACACGTGTTCTTACATTTTCAATAATATTATGGAGTAAAAAAAAATTTTTTTTTTAACCAATTAATCAAAACCTATCAGTTTGTGATAAATTATTCTGATAAATCGTGATAAAGACCATAATCGCGATGAATCGTGATCAAGATAGACCAATTAAAAATAAAATACAATATATCGGCAGATTTTTCTATTTTTATACATATATATATAATTCATAAGAAAAGTCGTCTTGACATCAGTTAGCCAAAAGCATTGACCCAAACTTTTATTTATAGAGCTCCGACAAAAGCGCTTGTACCAGAGCAATGCTCGTCGATCCCTCGAGTCTCGATTATACGCGCGCTTACACATACATCTGTACATATATACATCTTAAAAAAACAATAGGCAATCCGCCCAACATTGTAAGAGAAGGAAAAAGAAGGCACTCGCGTCGCGTAGCCTATTTATTCCATACTGTACAGTACTAACGTTCTTTCAAAAAAAAAAAATTAATAAAATAACGACGGAGAAAAAGAAAAATAACAAAAAGTGCATAACGCTGTAGAATGGTCGACATCGCCATTATAAACGAGCCAGGTATAAACATATGCATATGCATATCTATATATACATACACATACACATGCACACACATAGAGGGAGAGAGAGAGAGAGAGAGAGAGAGAGAAAGAGAGAGATTCACACATTGTACGAGTGCGAGCTGGTAATGAAGCGGTTAGTCGTCGTCGCCGTTGGCTTAAATAAATGCCCGGAGCAAATAATATATATATATATATATATATATACATATATATATATATATATATATATATATATATATATATATATATTATATGGGTTGGCGCAAAAGCTGCTGCTTCTGCTGCCGGGCGCCGGACCTCATCTCGGATGCGCGTGCGGCGCGGCGCACGGCTTAATTTACGGCTTCGAGGCGGACCGTTGCCGCGAGACGCCGGTTTCTTCTTCCAGTTGCGCCTCCGCGCCGCCCTGCGACCGTTCCGCGAGCGGTTGACGTATACGTAACAAACGCGCCTTAGCTCCCCACCCCGCATCCGTAAACAGTGGGAGAGTGCGAAGGAATTATAGGCGATTCGAAATTGGGAACTTGTATCTCTCGCTCTCTCTCTCTCTCTCTCTCTCTCTCTCTCTCTCTTCTCTCTCTCTCTCTCTCTCTCGCTCTTATACCTCCAATACATTTTTATCTTCCAAACCCACCCACTTTCCGTCTTCCATCTCCTTGTTTTTGTAAATTAACATTTTGAAAAAGAAATTATATCCATGCATACCTATATTTACATCGGATTTTTACTCATGTAATGAATACGTGTTTAGAGAGAGAGGGAGAGAGAGAGAGAGAGAGAGAGAGAGAGAGAATGGCGTGCACTGGAGACCGTGGAGGGCTTTAGAACAAATTAGTTTTCTGAAAATCAATATCGTTCGAGGTGTATAATTCCAACCGTACCTCGTTCCATGTGAAATGATATATATATATATATATATATATATATATATATATATATATATATATATATGAATGTTAAAATGTAAATTTCTTATTAGTTAGATTTCAAATACATAACGACAACTGTGGCGAGTAGAACGCTGCAAGCCACGTCAAATCTGGAATGAAAACGATTGCAAATTCAATTTTATTGGCGAAAAACATTTCCCAGCTCAAGTTATTCAATGGTAACGAATAAAATCATTTCAATTTTCAACGAAACAGGATTTAAGCTCGGACTTTTAATCATCACAATTCAGCTTGAATATTTGGAAAACCATCGTTGTATTTGAAAATTTCAATTCGTATTGGACCCAATTCTAAATCTAAGTCGGAGAATCTTTTGCGTTAAAAATTGTCAGCTGGGATCATCTTCATGCGCCATTTCAATTAGAAATTTGTCCATTTAAAATCTGAACTGTTATATTATATTCGTTAAAAAGTTAAATCGGTATTGTCGATTATACAAAATGAATGATGCTGAGAGTTACATACAAGAAACGATATATAAACAATTGGAATTATTAAATGTAGAATTTTGGCCAATGAAACTCAGTGACTATGCATTAGATATGCATTAGATATGCATTATACATATATATATATATATATATATATATATATATATATATATATAATGTACATAGTTAATTCTACCGTCTAATATAAAGTATATACACGATCTTCGATCTTATCGAGGCCTATATCGTATATACCCATGCATAATCCTATTAATAGGCGCATAGAAATAATGATTGAAACCATGCAATGCCATTGTATAAACAGTGTACACTGTAATTAACCAATAGTCATTTCAATATATATACATATACGCACTCAAACTGTGAAATAAAGCATTTAATTCAGCAGAACATTGGGCATTACATTTTCTCAATTTCTATCCGTATATAAATACATAGGATCACGAATATAGTACACATTCGGCACCGTTGCCTACACAGGATGGAACGAGCCGAAAGAGGGAGGGAAGAGGTACAGGGAACGGTCGAGGGAGGGTGGGGACGAGGGGCAGAGAAGAACTATCGGGAAAGAGCGATGCTCGCCCTAGACCTTGGACTCGCTTCTATACACCGCAGGGGCGTGCTCGTTCTATGCTAATGAGATTGGCTTCTCGTCGGCTCGTTTATAGAATGTATGCCCGCGCGAGCGCCGCAACGTATGTACACACGTTCGCCCATACGTCCTCGTACCAAGTAAACGTATGCATATATATACGAGCTTTGGCCGCCTGGTCCAGGGTTCGATTGGTATATGTGTTATCGGGTTAGAACACGCGGCCGGATAGAGGACTTTTGCGCTTCTCTCTTTTCGGGGGAGAATAAGAAAATTGTTCTCCAAGAAGGATTTACGTTTATATATATATATATATATATATATATATATATATATATATATATATATATATGAATAGTTGTTAAAAACGTAGCCGCACGTGAAGACACGCGATGTATGATTGTTATCGAGCGAAGGAAGTTATTGACTATTGTTTCATTATGACATTGCACCTGTACTCAATAACGTATATGTAGTATACCTATTCGGGAACTAGTAGATAGCGATTTGTTGTATAAACATGAGGATTCTATAGTTTATAAATATCAGTTTAACACGCGCGCGCACACACACACACACACACACACGCGCGCGCGCGCGCGCGCACACACACACGTACACTACAGGCATTTTTCTGCAAAGATGACTTAAGTACGGCAGTTTGGCTCTTAAGTGCTCATTAAGATGCGCGCCGCTGATAAAGCGTCGGCGATGCGCTCTTGCATTAGCACGAGTGTATACATTATATGGGCAGATCCCTCAAGTGGACGCGTATATAGCATATATAGATAGCTCATTTAATCAGTAAAACGAGACGAGAACATAATAATTTTCAGCTCTCCTGCAAATGTCCCGTAACAGAGGGCGTCATTTCTTCATTAATCTCCTCTCCTAATAAAAGTTTCTAATTATTTTTATCAATTTAGAATCGAAACAATTTAAGCATATATATATATATATATATATATATATATATATATATATATATATATAGATAGATAAGCATTTACTAACGACCAAAGCACTTTAAACCTCGTTTTTAAACGCTTCGCAACGCTTGCGACAGGTTAGTCTATCTGTCTTTATGCTGCATACTTGCGGACCTCATCTTCTTTTAACGTTGTGATAATTTTGATTGAACGCGCTTCATTATAAATCATTACCTACTGTAGATCCGTAAAAAGGAAGTTGTGCAAGAACCTCGCATGTGCAGGCGCACACACAGAGTATCAAACCCTGAATAATTAAAGATATGAATCATTTAATATTAATTTGATTAATTTTAATTCCAAACGTAAAAATCACTACGAAACAACTCTAGTATTCACTGATTTTTCGAAAAAGTGATTTAGTAATCTGCTTGAATACGTTTGAGAACAATGTAACTGGGAAAATCAAAGTCTATCCTTTAATAAAGCATATATATATATATATATATATATATATATATATATATATATATATATATAATAATAATAAAAAAAAAATGTTTTCGACATTCCGTCAGAAACGAGTGACATCCCGAGTATATGCGACTCGCGATCCTGATTAATAAGATGGCAAAGGCAATGTGTCTTGCAGGATTAGCGAGTAAATAAAACTTAGTAACGCAGTATCCACATAACATTTACGTAACTGTGCGCAATCACCGAGAGCGAACGGTCCGGTGCGCACAGGCTTCTGTAGACGGTATTATGTTACCTGTTCCCCTCCCTTCCTCTCAACGCCCCCTCTGTCACTCTGTTTAGTAAAACTTTTCAAAGATTTTTCAGGCCGTACCGCATTTGTTGAGTTCGAAACGTTAAGCTCGAAACGTTGGACAACAGCAGCAGAAACTTCAATTAAGTAAAGGTGATGGGGACAGTCAGATTGTACTTTACTAATAAAAAAATTTTTTTTACAGCTAATAAAATTTTTATTTCAGATTAGACTGCGAGAGTCCTTTTAAACAAGGACAGGCTGACTATCATTATAATTGTTAATTAATTATATATTGATATGTATTAATATTAATATAAACATATATTAATATAATTATATATTATTTTTAATTTCATTGGACTGTAAGACCAATAGAGATATTTATTAATTGTGACTAAAAACAGCCGGCATAAGCACAATTAAATGTATAAAATCAAGATTTAAGAAAAGTGGTATTCGATATATACCAAATATTATTATTGGCAACTGTCGGATCGATGCAGCAGCCATCCGCAAAGCTATGTGTGTATATATGGGCTGTACGGCTTTGTTAATTTTCACGCGTTTGTGCAGGTACAAGTGTGTATAGTCTTACTAATATATATATGGCTTCTTATCCCGACACAACGCGAGGGGGACAACACAAGCGCGAATCCCGGAGTGCGAACCAGTGATTTTATCTACAATTTTTTGTTCTTTTTTGCCGAGCCTTAATAATATTTTTACCATTTCAATTAAAAAAATTAGTTTAATTAATTGAATTGCACACACACACACACACACACACACACAAACTTCAAAAATGAAAATTATAGTTTCCAGAATATCAAGATATGGAGGAAAATGTAAAAACATACCTATACCCTCTTTACTATTACATAGGAATCACGATAAAATTAGCTAAAAAAAGGTATTTTTCCAAATTAAAATTATATCAATATCTATTTATGCTATATATACAGAATTGCACATGTATATCGCGAAAATGTTACGTCTCTATAAATGTTTATCAATTTGGTATTCTCAATAATTAAGTCAGAGATTGGATAAATAATTTTTCTCTCATAAATTATTGCTATAGATTATACGCATAAAATATAAATTATACTGTTTGGACATATCGAGCTGTCAGTCTCGTGATCAGTTCTAACCGATAGGTGGCTAAAATAGTTAAATTGTAACCCACGAAGGACAATGTACGAACTTGGTTAATATATAGTAACTAGTGTCCCGATTACACTGCATCACTGCATCGAGTAAGTATTTGTCCGATAGAGGGGCGGGGTCATCACCGAACAATTCGCCTTATCCCTAACGAGGACAATAGGATTGAAGAGGCTTTCGCGACTGTGCGCACGTGCATCGAATGACCGAGGAGTTCGTATATATATATAAACTCAGTAAGTTTTCAGTTGTCAGTTGGAAAAAAATCCTTATTCGATACAGTAGTTGTGTCCAGATGCTTCTATGTAAGAGCGGAGGGGGGATCGTTTTTGTTTTTTTTTTTTTTTTTATAAAGTCCGGATGCTACAAACGGGGAACGCAGGAGAGGCGACAAAAGCCTTTTCGTGTTCTTTTCTCCTCGAATAAAATATATATTTGTTTGTGTGTGTGTGCGCGCGCGTGCGTGTGTTCGTCTGTAATATATAATCGAAAAGCGTATGAATTATCTTCTTGTAATATATAGAACGTAACTTTTTTAATACCCGCAGTTCAGTTACATAATTATATATATGATGCATACATATATACACACAAGGGCTCTAAAGTAGGTTAAGCGCTCCTTTTCATTGGCTCAGAATTGTTGTAGTCAATGATGAGATAATCCGCACGTTTGCTCTCTCTCTCTCTCTCTCTCTCTCTCTCTCTCGACGCACGGATTTTAAATTCTGCTAGCTTGCATTTTGCATTTATACAGCTCAAAATAAGGCATAATATGCAATTTTTGCACGCCTTTTATCTTGAATTATTCATAATCATTATAACCTAAAAAGGCGTCTCGCATCAAAGTGCGACCATGTAAATATTATTCATTGCACACATAAATCGCTCGCCTGCATATACGTATATGAATAATGAAATGTATCATTCGAAAATTTTCAGGAAATAATAAGGTTTTTTTTACGTCATCGAGACAGCGATTATTAATTGTAAATAAATGACTATGAATCTTTGGATTCAAATAAGAAAGAAACAAAAACACCATTCATAACAGGACTATCAATAGTTTAAAAGAACTAATCAATAAATAAACCAAGTTGCATGGTAGTAAATTGCTATATAATTAAAAATATTTTTGTAATTTTATATATGCATATATTTTATTCTGATGTAGTACTTTATATTACTTTTTATCGTTAATGCCAGACTAATTTATAAAGACAAAACGTGTTTTTATTTCTACACGTTAAGCAAAAGAACTACTGAACTGACTACTCTGAAATTCTAAATATATTTTTTGTATCCTCTTCGGAACGACATAGACTATATTTTTTTGGCAAATTCAACAAATAATGGCTAAATAGGAAGTTACTTTACCAACAACCTTAAAATTATATATGGCATCACTAACTAAATTTAAAAAAATTCCTTTTTTGGCATTTATTTGTATGACAAGTAAAAAATCCAGTTGTGAGCATTAATAGTCGTAAATAAATGATTAAAAAAATAATTTCTAATTTTTTCAGGTTTGATAATTGATTTAAATTAAGATTAAAATTTCGTAATATTATTTTAAGGTAATTAGTTAGACATTAAAATGTTCTACTATTTTTCATCTCCTTTATTTCCCAAATACATGATATATGATTTGGCCATTTTCACTTAATAATTTCGTGTACGTTCAAAATGGACAAAACCTTTGTTTTTTAGAGCCTTAAAAATGTACAAATTTCTAGCAGGCTTATGACAAGTAATGCATATTTGCAAATCGAGCGATAACACACATAACGTATATATTTTTGAAACTAGTCGATCACCAATTCACCCAAGAATTCACAGTCCAAAAGGAATACAGCTACCGCTCAATATATATATATATATATATATATATATATATATATATATATATATATATATATATATGCATCAAACGCTAAAAAGCATCCGTAGTTCCGTATTCAACCCGTCTTTTAGAGAACCAACGCGACAGTTGATATATATAATTAACGAGTAAGTGAACGAAAAAAAACCTACCACTGTTACACACACGCACACGTACGAGAGAGAGAGAGAGAGAGAGAGAGAGAGAGAGAGCAGCGAGCGCGGCAGGTGACTCGAAAGGAGTGGATTTTTACATATTGCATAGAGTGTCCTCCTCGCGGCTGCGGAACACCGCGCGCTCACCAGCAAACGCATTTTGCATTCAGAATACGTATATCCGTATATTCGTATACGAAGCTCGTGTGTGGTACTTCTACTCTGCGCGTACGTGCGCGCGCGCGTACGTATACGTGAATAATTTGACGAAATACCGTCTCCTGCTTCATAAGTGTATGGGTGTTCGTTGGAATCGAAGTGACGTACAAGCACTCTGTCTTTCTCTATGCCATCGAGTCGCGTCGAAAGCAATTCCGGCGAGATTCGCCAAAAACGATTTTTCTTCTTCGGCGTCTATTAACACGATTGGGGGCTACGATTCCGCGGACGAATTGTTAAATAGACGAATGATGTATATTACGCGTGCGTAGTCGTGCACACTGCCTGCCGTACACGTATATTCGAAACCCCCGAGGGGCAGAATTAGAAAGCGATTTCAGAGAATCTATCGTTTTTTTATCAGATTACCGACTACTCATCTACATACCGACCGAGCAGAAAATTCGGTATTTCCTACTATAATTATATAGAAACACGGAAAATTATTACGGAAGCTCAATTAATCGTGCCCTTTAATTACGTCTATTCTATACATTGATGCGAAGTTTGCATTGTATCCTGGTTCAACGGTGTGAAAATGCTAAATCAAATTTGAAAAAAAATTTCTCATTTTCGCACCAATTGAGTAATCTGACGGTCACTCGCTAGCGATGTAAAACCGGTTTCATTGTAAACGGCCTGGTGAACTAAAATTTTCATATTCAGTTCACCTTTATAATTACAATATTTACTTATTTCACAACAGACTATATAATTTATATCATCAGTAATAACTGTATCGTGCAGTTCCTTAAAAATAGTGAAACTTAAATCGAAAATTAAAGGACAACTAAATTGATATTACTAAAAGTTCTTTGTTGAAGTATGAGCAAACGACACGAACGAAACCCCTGAGAATTCAATCGCCAAAAGTAATTCTGTCCCGTACATTTTACAGTAATGCGCATGTATACACAATTTCACTTTCTTTCCCAAATCCTTCTCGCTTTCCAATCGTGCCGACGAAGAAGGATAAAAACTCACGCAAAAAAAATCTGCTCAATTATCAGCGTTGAATTTAGGTCTCTCTCTCTCTCTTCTCTCTCTCTCTCTCTCTCTCTCTCTCTCTCTCTCTCTCTCGAGATCTATTGATTACACGTTCGAGCGTGCAGAGAGCTGCGAATCGGTATGCACACAAAAAGGAAATCGAGATGAAAAAAAAGCGAATGCAGAGCAGAGAGAAGATTGAAAACACGGGCGAAAGAGAAATTCACTGGGGCACGAAATAAACGGCAATTATACCGTGTAGCAATTAAAGCGCTCTTTCGTGAAAATAAGTTGTCGCACGCTTCGTTTTCTAGAGAGAGAGAGAGAGAGAGAGAGAGAGAGAGAGAGTGAGTGAGCGAGCGAGCGAAGAGGGCGGGGGGGGGTTAGAAAGACAGAGACAGAGACAGCAAGTGCAACGGATTCCGCATGGCTAAGCTATTCAATTTATCTCCCTCACATTGTCTCCCTTACGCTTGTTATCTCCCTTCCCCACCCCACTTTCTCTCTTTTGCTTGTTCTCGCGTTTATCAGACGTATAACTCAAAAGTACAGTGCAGCACAAAATCCATGGTCTTAAAACTTTATGTAATAAAGTGTATTTTGATAACAAGCTTAAATCTCGTCTAAATTATGGAATGAATTTCAATTCTCTAGATCGCTGATATATGTTTATAGATCCTCGTGTTTTTGCCGTAATAAGTACTCAGACCGATGAAGTTTATTGAATTATTTAGGATTAAAAAACTCGCGTATATATAAAACTTTGGATATCCCTACAGTTAATTAGGAAATTAAATAGTGAGAGAGCCAAAAACGCAATTTCCTTACTAATTTTATATTCGCGGTCTTCTTTTAATCTTTTTGTTTTTTCCACGCAACCGTAAAAATCATTTAATTAAAATCCTTGTGCGCACGTATGCATTATAGAACGATTAATTTTTAAATGAAAATTAGTGGTAATTTACCTGGAGTCAAGGGTTTACGCCGTTTTCAATTAGCGACTAAGTGCGAGTACCTTTAATTAAGTAAAACAATTTAATGAATTATGAATGTGTTATAAAATTTTTATGATCATATAGTTTGATATCAGAATATATATAACAAGATATATAGTTAAAATTAAAGTAATAAGCATAAATAATTGATTTAATGATTCGTATTTATTTAACTTCATATCATTTAAAATGTATCTGCGAACAAAAGTAATTGCAATAAGGTCTTTATCACACGTTTTGTACACACGTGTAGCAACGCTCAGTAAGAATAATTAAAAAATTATTATAATATTTAGTAGTTTTATTTATTTAATTTTATTTAAATTGTTTTGTTGTTTTGAAAATAAATATTGATCAAAGTATATTGCATTCACCAGGAAAAAGTCTTAATTTTTTTTTAAAAAAATTTTACTATTACTACCACCTTTGCATGATTCTATATGCACTTATAATGAGTAACATAGCCAGTGTAATAAAAAGTAAAGGAAATAGCTATTCAAAAGATCGAAAAACACCGATAAAAATCCAATTTTTCTTTCGCCTTTCATGATAAGAAGCAAACTTAATCTCGGAGCCTCAGCTGCTGGCGGGTAACCGAGCAATTTCTAAAGAAAAAAAATCTATCGAGCCAATTAGTTTTCAACTCTCGATGAGACACCTCCCCCCCCCTCCATCTTTCTCCCATCAACGTAATCGAACAAAAATTTTTCACGATTATAGGGAAAAATGCTCGCATCCGATACAGAAATTTGCGACGTCCGCCGCGGCTCGCGTTCAACTCGCTTCGCAGCCGTCCGAACAGCGCGGGCCTGGGGCATGGAGGGGGGGGGGTGCTTGCCGAGCGCGAGAGATTTTTCGAGAGCCGGGGGGGGGGGGAACACTTGGCACATTCTGACGTTGGTGCGTTTATTGCGCCCGAATCGCGCGCGGCCCGTAACTCATTCGCCTGGAGAGGATCTTTATGAGCGATAATTGATTTTCGAGACCGTTCGTGAGTTTGAGAGTTTCGCGGGTGTACGTATCTTATATATATGTATATATAAATCGAGTAAGCTCGGCGCGATTTGATCTTTCTTTTTACGATATACGAATTGACTTTAGAAGAATCGATAGAGGTGATTTTATCGCTGGGATAAAAAAAAAAACGCGAAAGGTTTTGAGCGATGCGAGAGAAAAAAACACGAGATCGGCAAAGTTGGCTTCCTTATAAGCGTATATGGGTAAGTTTTTTAAATCGACCCAGTGTGGAAGGAATCCTATAACGCAGTTTAGACGTTTGACTCGTGTGTGACACAAATGAGGCAAATTCTACGTTATAATGTTACAATTTTTTAAAATTCGTATTTTTTATGTTCGTAATTAAAAATCATTAAGGGGACGTCGAAGTAAAATTGGACGATCCTATATCAATCGTGTTAACTAACGGCAGATCTTGGAATTTTTTCAATGCACCCACACTTCATCAGTATGAAAAATAGCGTTTTCTGAATGCCGATCAAAAAAATATCCCGGGTCTTATGGAGAACATTCGATATTTTTACCGATGCAATTTTCCACGTCGAAACGGAATCCGTGACCACAGATCTGATTAATTACCTCGAGATACCAGAGGTTATTGAGATTATGAACCTTTTTCGTATTCGTTGTCATTATTTGAATTTTCTAAGTTGCCAGGCAAATAGAAATCTTTTTAGTCATATAAAGCATAATAAGTAATTGTCTCTCATTATTAAAATGAGAAAGGTAATTTCGATTACGTTTTAAGTGAGCTCTGCAAACTTTAGTACACACACACACACACACGCATCATCGAGCATCAGCGATGACGCAACAAATTATTTCTGTAACTATTGTGAATAGCGTCTAAATAAACCACCTCGTCAGAAGGGATTCGTCATTGCGACGGGCGATACTTGCTGGCGGCGCCGCTCGCTGCCGCTGCTCTTGAATTTTGCCGGCGTTCGTTCAGAAACATCTGTTTAATTTTCAAAGGAAGAGATCGAGTCACCCGCGACTCGAAGTCGCGACGCGAGCGAAAATAAACTCTAAAATCACGCATAGTTATATATACGTGCACGTTTAACATCTATATGTGCTCTTCGAGAAAAGACAGGGAGAGAGAGAGAGAGGAGGGCGAAGCAATCAGGATTACAGATGTATTGTATTACGGCTGCTGCTGAAAGAATTACACATCCAGCGCTGATGCGCACCGCGATTATATATATATATATATATATATATATATATATATATATATATATATATATACATATATACATATATGTACGAGGACACGCGCATAATGTACTAGCGGCTTCAGGTGGATTACGATAATAAACGGAAAAAGAGACGCAAATACGAGAGAGCGAGAACGCGCGCGAACGCTTTATCCTCGACCCGCATTTGACCACCGACTATAATACGTACAATAACGAGGGACAGAATCGACCGCGAGCAGATGGGGCAAAAATTTTCGAACAAATACCTTATCGGGCTAGAATAATTTTTAAAGGGTGTTATGTGGGTGAGGGGATTTTTAGGTCTTCTTCCAGTTTACGAATATAATATAATATATATATATATATATAATTGTTGAAATATTTTGAGCTTTTTGTTATCGTTGTTTCCATTGGTCGAGTTGAGCAATTGCTTATAGTTAAATTTCCAGGAAGCACCGACTTTAGGCATATATTATGACCTACGACCGCTCTATACCCCCTCGTAAGACGCAATTAGTTCCGAAATAAATATATTTATATATATATATATATATATATATATATATATATATATATAACCTCTCAGCCAGAGTTCGCTCGACGCTTTTTAATCACCGGATAAGCTCGGCCATCCCCTTCGGTTAAAATCTTAGCCGACGCGCTAAAGTGTCTCTTACCGGTAGATCTCGCGCTGCGCAGCAGTTAATATTCCAGAGCAGCCTAGACTGTATCTCGTCCCTTGCAACGTCAGCGCATCGGCGACGCGTCTCGGAAGATGTTTATTCGAGCCCGGGCTATAAGAGACTCGGCCTGATGTGTGTAGCTCCCCCTCCCCCCACTCCTCCGAGCTTATATTGGGATACATTATGTTTTGCCTCCGTTTCTTCTTTTTACGGCTTTATTGCCAGAATCGTCGATAAAAATGTACAAGTCGTATACCATTATTCCTATAAACTATATATATGTAGAAAACTTTTCCTTCCTTAAGTGGGAGGTGCAACGCAAAGGCGAATTGTACCGAATTGTATAAATTTCGTTCGTCTTATATTGATTGGCATCTCTACTAATATACGACCATACCATATCAATCGTAACATTTATCTAAAGGCTGAGATTTAGCATTGCGAGAAATTTGAAATTTTACAAATAAATCAGAAACTTACAAGTGTACTATATTTTAAGTCTTTATTTATTTATTTTCACCAATGTCAAGTTTTAGAGAGTTCAAAGATATAAGTATATGAGTGAATTTTTTTTCCATTGGTAATCAAAAAAATAACTTTTATTGATCAATTTACATGTTAAAAGTAAATGCGAATGAGTCATTTCGACATCCCGTGTCGTCGATAATATCAATCATAATATCCGAGATTCGCGCGAGGCCGTCGTTCATCGAAATTACAATGGTCCGAAAGAGACGAATTAAAAAAAAAAACGCGATTTTCCACACGAGGTATAATTTTAATATTGACCCAATAACGCGAGATCGTGCACGGAATCCTTGAATTTTTTATCGACCGAGCACGCGCGAGAAAATAGATCGCACCTCGTAGGGTAGCGACAGCGAGAGAAAACGAACTTTTATCAATCGATGTGTATTTTTAAATCAAATTAAATTAATTCCAACGAAGCTATCACTGTCTCCATTATCTTTTTAATTACTTTGGCGTTAGTTAACATGCGCAATCTTTAGGTAGAAGTCAGCTGTATGTTTTTTTTTTCGAGCGCAAGAGATAAGTTTGTAATTAAGTTTTGAGATTATGTTTATTTAAGAAATATCGTTGTGACAATAGGAAGAAAGTGAATTATCTAATTTATTACTTTCGTATTCGGTCGATATTACCGCACATTGTTTTTATTTCGTTTCTTTTTTTACAATCAAATACTGTCAAATTTGACGCACGCAAATAATAAAAAAAAATAGAAGTGAAGTAAAGAAGAATAGCGATACAATTGCGTTAGATCTTACTCCAGTTTAATGAGTATACAGGTTCATTCGAATCAATCTTATATATATAGGCGCGGATCTATCGGTTGCGGCGATGTTTACCGCACTCTCCCACTTCGGTCGGACGTAATTTTACGTCTCCCATAAATTATTCACCCCGAAAAAAGAGGGGGGGGGCGAATGAAAGAACAGGGAAGAAAAAAAGAAAAAAAAAGGAAGGAAAATAAAAAAAAAACAGTACAGAGGAGGAAAATGACTCCGTACGCATCTAAACGTAAATCAAAGTCGGTAGCTATACATTAACGAGCCTCGCCCGTATAGCGATATAGCCACCCGCGCGAGCGAACACACACACACACACACCGTGCGTTAAGCTTCGATTTCGCGTATAATACGACATGTCGTGATTCGAGCGCGCGAGCGCGCGCCTGCGAGCGTGAACTCGTAAAACAAAGAAAACAAAGAGGAAAGCGAGAAAAAGCGTGGGTGGTCGTGAGGGGGGGTGGAAGGGGGTTTGGAGAGAGAAGGTGGTGAACTTCGACAAAAAGTTACGCTGGCGCAGCGAAATTAACTATATCGCCGGTATTTGCAGTCGTCGCAAACACGTACCTGCTATTTGCACAGTGTGGTATATGTAACGATATGGACGAGCGCGCGATTGCAGTGGACAGTGCTGTCGGCGTATATATATATATATATATATATATATATATATATATAGATGTATATATATATATATATATATATATATAGATGTATATAGATATATATATATATATATATATATATATATATATATATGTATATGTACATAGGTAATGTAAAAGAAGGCTTCGATATGTAGGTTTCTACACCTTAATATTATTTTGCCATAGTTGCAGTTATATATTGTTTCGAATTTTACGCGCCCATTATTTATTCAGTATCAGTATTTTCATTAGATTTGAATTTTAAACATATACGTTGATGATTATAAATAAACAAAAACGATCACAGATATAAATATACTCTAAGTATAGAAATATGAAATTTATTATTCGTTTACTCATTTGATATATTACATTATTATTAGTTTACCATATGATGAATTTATATCACTGAATTAATTTAGTTACTTTTTGACCAATCCTCTATTTACAGAAGACAATTATCTTCTAAAGGTATTGAGATCCACGTGCACTTTTGGAATTCATGTTCAATAATTTAAGTATACAGTTCAGAATGAATTACAGTAAGTATTCGAATAGTGGTTGGAAAGGGTTATTCAATGATTTATGAAGTTCCGACTAGATTTAAATTCGTATTCAACGATTTAACGAATTGTTCGATGAAAAAAATGTATTCTTAAAAATTTTGAGAAGGAAATCATTTTATTTATAGTGAATTTCATTTTGATTTGTAGTTTACAGTTGTATATTTGTTCGAGTTATAATTTCTGCATACCGTCTTGATGATGTAAAAGAAAAAAGAATTCAAATCTGTACAAAAGAATAATTTTTGTATTTGTTTTATAATCATGATAAATAGTAGTACGTAATGATTATCGAACGATTTTTATTAATTTGTACGCATTTGAATTGGATTTTCTTTTATCAGACTTAATATATAAGCAGTTGCAATAAAATGAATCATTATTCCCGATGAATTAATTCCCACTGATATAATCCGTTTAATTATCCGAAGAACCCAGAGGAGAATTCGTTATAATTAATCTTAATAGTACACGTATTATGAACTCAGAAATAAAAAAGCATACGATCAACGTGAAATTAATATTGAACTCACTGACGTGTAACTATTGTTGGCATTCAGAACTATGAAAATATGACATATGCTTTTCTCACGCACGCGTACAAGAGTAACTTAATCAATATCCCTCATTGCGCGTCTATTTCTATATGCAAAATCGCTAAAAACGCGCGTGCCTCACCAAAGCGCAAAATAAACGTCACCAGTTTCGTCTTAAAAATTTTGTAGCCAAAACTTGTCGTCGCTGTAAAATAGCTTCCGTACGTCTCTTAACCGTCAAACTATCTCGACCGAGTCGTTCGTAATCCCGGCGTGTCTATAACACGCCTCCTCACATCCCTCTCGCGACCCCTCCCCGATATCTCTCCTTTTCCGTCGTAAACTCGACAAATTTACGATATTCGCTTTGGGGGTATGGATCGAAGAGGTGGCGGGAGCGGGAGGAGGGGAGGAAAAAATCAGTCGGGTAAAAAGATTCGCGCGTCCGAGCCGCTCCTACACAGAATACGCACAATACGCGGCTGCACACGCGCGGAGGGTACAAAAACCGCACCCCGTCCCCGTTGCGATGGGCTCGCGTAAGACCCGCTGACGCGTGTCGTGCATGTATATATATATATATATATAGATACAACGCGCGCAACGGGTCGCCCGAAAGGGGTCGGTGGCACCGTCGGGCGGAGGGGGAGGGGGTAGAGGATCTGTTTTACAATCCGAACTTTATGACCGCCGCGCGTCCTCGCTGCTGCATACGCCCGCGCGCGCGCGCAGACAGAGGCGAACGTCAGCGAGACAGAGCCGCACATACGCGTCTAGGTGTACCATTAGAGGACGACAGCGCAATTACAATTCAATACGCGGTGAATTCCGTTACGGCGACCGCGCGCACGTGCCAGCCAGCCAGCGCAATAAAGCGCAGAATCGGAAGTCGAACGGCGAGGAAGAGGGGCGGGCGGATAAACGCGTTTATATATTATATATATATATATATATTATATATATATATATATATATATATATATATATATATATAATGAGCGTATAGACCAATAACGACGCGAGAACGATGTTTTATGTCTATAATATGGCTGTATTATGTTCTACAGCGGATCTCGCCGATTCCTTTTTTTTTTCTCACTGGTAATGGAAAATTCGCATATTATATATTGGTTATATTGATAATTGACCGAGAACTGCCTATTAGTGTGTGGCACTCGTTTAGAATTTGCTTTATATATATATATGCACGTTGTCATCGGGCCGTTTACTTATGTAATCCCTGTATACATCTAGTATAGAAAATCGATCTCAAATCTCTGTAATCAATCTAAAAAATCCCAATGATCCGAGGAAAAATACTCGGATTCCTCTATTTTGGCTCAATCAGGCTCTGAAGGCACAGGGTTCCACGTGATCGTGACGAAAATTCATTGCGAAAAGTAGAAGGGTTGGGAAATATAGTACGGGCACACGGTGTTCCAAAAATATTTAATCTTATTGATGCTGAAATCGATGAACAACGTCAATACAGTATATCGGTCATTTTATCGGATTCTAGATCGATTGTTGCTCGTGAAAAATAGTTTTTATTCATTCACGTAAACTTTTTGGAAAATTAGATAATAACGACTTCATACGCGATATAAGATCACACCTACTGGATTTCTTATAAATTGTATGTGTCCACGTTTTTGTTCATGTAAAGAATCTGATTAAAAATTTAACATCGGGCTAAATCTATCCATGCGTCGACGCATTCTTATCCCAACTAATGCAAATCTATAAAGAGTAAATGCAACTTGGGCTCTAGTCTTTCTATGAGTCCGGTATATTACGATAGGGGCGATAGCAAAAAAAAAAAAATAAGCACTAGAAATAAGCCGTGGCAACGGGACCGACGGGCGGTCGCGAGGGCGCGCGCTCGCCACAAATGGAAAAAAGCTCCGAATGCGAGAGGAACGCCACCGTTCGAGCGCCGAAGTTTCGTATACATGTATATATGTGCATCTATACGGCGGTCATGGCGGTGCGGCGTCGGGTGGCGCGGGCGCGGCGTCGGGCGTATAATATAACCGAAGGGAACTCGGCCTCGGCTGAACAGATCAAAGGGAGCCCTCTTCCTTCTTCTTTTTTTCGCGTTCCTTCTTTTTATATTCCCTCGGCGCGCACGAGACTGCGAATCGATGCAATTCCCTCTACCCCCCCGCCCCTACTCGCTAGCTTCCTCCTCTCTCTCTCTCTCTTCGTGCCTCTCGTAAAGGAGTCGTAAAGAAGGGTGGATGAAAATGGAGACTGTGGTGTAACAAAGAAGCGAGGGGATAAGAAGGAAGGGAGGGAGAGAGAGAGAGAGAGAGCAAGAGAGAAACCGTGGTTTGGTTACAGTTTCAGAGGTAGCAGAGGTGGCTCTCCAAAAGACACTCGCTATTACAGTATCCAGCAATAACGAGGGTTCTTTACGAGAAATAGAGAGGGGCAGGTTGGGTGACGGAGACCTAAAACCGGGAAATTTTCTTCTATTTAACAACCCACTTCATAATATAAAGTTTAAACTTGGCTTTTCTTTTTATATGCCAACTCCGTGACAATTATATACTTTTTGCTTCATTTCTTTTACAATTTAAAAATTTTTTGATGTATGTAATTTATAAGATATAATATTTACATTATACTTATTTAAATTATTATTGAAATCTTCCTATACCTGTTCAGTGAAAAAATTTATAATAAATAAATTTTTCGATTTATTACTTAAATATTCGTTAATTAAAAATGTCTAAATGATAGACGACAATAAGTATATAAACTCAACATAATTAAAGACCATGACACTTATGCATTTTTTGTTATATTTACGTAATACGTATAGATATATAAAATTACTTTGCCGAGAATTCATATATGATTAGTTCAACTTCAAATCCCCTCCCCTCGCAATCCAAACAGAAAAATATTCGAATAATACAAAGAACGAGTATAACTCAAAGCTGCGGATGTGACCGAGGGAAAGAAATAACTGTGGCATTTCCCTATCGTTTATTCATGTCGAGTATCTTCTTATTCGCCCCCTCCCCCTCCTTGCCATCCACGAAACGAGGAAGTATATAGGTATATAGAGAGATATGCGATGATATGCCAATAGTGGAAATTTCCCGCAGGTATATACGTATACATATATATATATATATATATATATATATATATATATATATATATATATATATATATATACTCGTATATAGATCTTTTACTCTCGAGATACGACTCTTTTTCAAGCATAGTCGGATACACACCAAAAGAAAATGATAGTTTCAAAGGGAACAGTAAAATCCTTCCTCTCTAGCTATTTATATGGAATGGCTTCCATTGTATCGTAAAAAAAGGATTTGATATAATAGTACGGATTAAGCGAATTGTTTTTTTTTTATAGAAATAATGAAAGATTTGAGAAGAATAAAGTGAAGTTTATTATTTTTATTATGTTTAGGAGATTCATCATTGTACTATAATATAATATAAACATTATATCTACCAAAAGCACAATTGTCAACGTTACTTGTATCATTTCAGATGAGCAAATTTTTTACTTAGAACAGTTTGGCGAATCTTATAAAAAATAAACATTTTATTTTATATTTTTAAAAATTTACATATATTTTGAAGGACTGTATGTATAGAATATACCGCTTTAATCATCGTCTTATATATCCACTGAAATATACAAAAAAATCTTTTTTCCTCAGGCATGCACAGTGATCATCTTTATTCCAGAAATAGTAATAATAGTAATAGTAATAAACGGGAAAGCATATAAGAAATTCCTGTATACATGCGTCGAAATTTTAATCATCATAATGCTTCATATATATATATATATATATACAGCGTGAGGCGCAGACGTGGCGTAAGATAGCGTATAATGACCTGAAGCAATACGCGCAATCTAAATATATATGTATATACACGCGTGAGCGCTTTTCGGAATAGATATTCAGGAAATGGACGAGAAGCCCGAAAAATCAGCGAATACGCTCCGGCAATGCGAAAACTTGTAAAAAACAAATAGATGGGCCGATAATGTTTGCTTTATTAAAGTCAAATAATTATTCATTAAATTTTAACGTGTAATTTGTTCATAATAAATTGTATATATAGACGATTGGAGCTTTAATAATCATGTGTATCGTATGACCAGATCCTAATGCTATTCATATTTTTGCTGGGCATAGGCATTCGTTGTATCGTATATGGTACAATTTATCTATTTTCCATTATTGTCTAAAAATTTTGTCCTGCTTTTGGCAATATAACTATGTCAAGTTTTCCATAATTTTTAAAAGTAGATAGTAATTATATTTAACCAGATCGCCTATTGTATATATCCTATATATATATATATATATATATATATATATATATATATATATATATATATACACGCACACACACATATTGGACGATGTTTTTCCAGATTTTTTACCTGATTTCTTACTTTGCATGCCACATCGCATTAATTTCTTACTAATACGCTTCACATGTCATTAACTGTATAGTTTCAAAGTAAGAAAAGGTTCCATTCCCTTTTCATACGAAGGCAGAGTTCATTATTCTTGAAAACAAATTGAATATCATAAAATCGAAAACAATATTGCATAGAATCTAATTAGTAATTATACCATACAATTTCATCTCTTTGCTTGAGAAATATAGAAGTTTGGAATTTATATTAACACCCAGCAGCACTGCTGATTTACGTATGTGTGTATCTATGTATGTATGTATATGTGTATATATATATATATATATATATATATATATATATATATATCTATTGGATGTTATTTTACGATACTATAATATCAACTAATGTTTCATCAATAGATGCTGGTTCCTTGATCTGTCCAGATCTAAATTTCATAAACATTTTGAAAGAGTATTAGATCTGCTAAGCCATGTATTATCAATTTGAACAGGTATTTCATTAATAATGTAATAAGTAATACCACCGTACTGGAGTATGACCTTATGGTTCTCAAGATTCCGTTCGGAACTGCGATGTCGCCCAATTCCCTGAGGATAATCGTGACTTTATTCGTTTCTGTTTATTATAGTAAAACGATTTTTAAGCGTGAATTACAACACGCCACAATCTTGCCTAAGAACTAGCAAGAAAAGCGCGATGATGTAATAGTTTCAAATAACGGTCTTGGACAATTTGTCGAGTGGAAGTGCTTTTGGATCTTGTCCATCGCGCGAAAACGTTTTTCAACTGGCAATTATTAGCACCGAAGTCTTCCGCAAGTTCTTTGCGTGCTCCAACGATAGACATTCGTTGTTTTTGATTTTTATTTTTATTATCCGGCGCAATCTTTGCCTTTCTTTTGAACCGTTGAAACTGAAATCAATAGTTAAGCTAGGATGTAGCAGCATCATTACAAACTTATAACAACGCTTGGTAATCCTTGGCAGCAGAGTTTTTTTTTCGAATCGAGCAAAAAACGAATGACGAAAATGCAATCGTCAGCTGTCCATTGTCACCGAGCGAGAAATGAGGTAACTGAAATAACAATAATAGCGATTGAAATGTGATATTTGTAGTAAACAAATGTCAAAACTATCGAATTTAACAGTACAGATCGTCAGGTGGCATCGTATTTTGAAAATTAAAGCTAAGAGATGGCACTGGCCCAAATTAATAGTAGCCTATATATTGTCTTAATTTAATTCCCAAACATATATATTTATAAAACAAAAAAATAAAATATAGTTACCGAGTATATTTTATGTAATATTATTAGATATTTTATAATATATAACAATTAAATGTTTTACAATAATAAGAACAATTTTTTCGTGTTTTTGGAGAGAATAATTGAAGATTTTCCGTAATATTTATATCAACTATATGTATATACCAACTACACGTAGTTCGAAAGTACACGTAATAACACATTGAGCGAATTGGAAAATTAACGCGAACTGAAATGCAAATTAAGACACGACGTATATATAAAAAGAAAATCTAAGAGGGAATAATTCCAGGTATATACTATTCCATTTGTGTCCATGCAACAACCATGAATTGGTAAAATCGCCTATAGGCAACAGCGAAGCTTTTTGCGTTTATAATAAAAATTCTCCCATTTTTCACTGCGCTATAATCATGCAATCATTATCGCACACGCTAGCATTTCAATAAGCTACAATTATCAATGTATATGTAAACCACACCGAAGACTTTCACTTTTCGCCGATAACCAGCGCATAATAACTACCGCGCCAAATCTTCCGACTTTACGGAGCATTTTTGCTTATATATAGCATTCGTAAATTACCGCCATGTCATCATATATATACATATATATATATATATATTGAGCTTGTCGCTATCGGTCTTGGGCATCGTATACACGCGACGAATGGGAAGATCGCTTATCTCTGTAAGCTATTGGTAAAGAGCCATTGGGCTGTTCTCCTTCCGCGCTTCAACTACATACTCGAATGGCACTTATTGCCTCTGTGACTGAGTGAGAGAGTCGTTGCGCATCTCGCTCCGTACCCGAGATGTGTTCACTTTTCGCATGGCAACCACGAGGCTACGAGCAGCCTGAGATATAAAAGGAGATAAGTTCCGTCCGATTTTGAATAGAAGAAGTTTTCGGTTTTTTTTTTTAATGATTGTGGATAATGCTGGAAAATCTTGATGGTATAATAACATTAATTCTTTTTTTTTTAGTTTTATACAGAAAAGTGATTGATATTAACCTGTCATTCAAGACTTGAATTATCGTAGCTCCAGTTTACTCTTAAGATTTTTTAAAAAGATCATTTATATCTATATAAATCTGAACCAGCAAGAAGTCGGGTGATTTCTAAAAAAGTTAAATAAATACTGAACATGCCAAAAATTATTTTAGCAGTGTTCTAATTGCAATAATTACAGGGTGTCGAGCTAATGAAAATGGTATGGGATCGAGGAATAATTTTGGACAAAGTCCACTGTTAGTCAAAGGAAATTCTATAAAGTGCTACTTCAACGTCAAAACAAACGCCTTGCGACAGGTTTTCATTTCTTGCACTCCGGTATCCGTTCTCCTTGAGTCACCGCTAGGAAATTGGGGGAGGACAAAGGTTGCATGTGATATATATATATATATATATATATATATATATATATATATATATATATATAGAGTAGCATACCCAAGTAGAATAAGAAGGGGGACAACGACGACGAGTACGACAAGCGTCACAGAAACGCGTAATGGAGAAATATATATATATATATATATATATATATATATATATATATACATATAGCTCAGACGAAGGGGGCCGCAGAAGAGAGTCTGATGCGATGCAGAGGAGAAAGAGAGTATATATAGCAGTATGCGCGCTCAGAAATGCGGAGGCAGCGCTCTCGTAGACGAAGAGTAGAGAGGGAGAGAGTGAGAGGAGGAGGGGAGATGGTAGCGATGTTACGCTCATTAATACAATGTGTTGGAGTCGAGGGCCTACGGCGCATTTTAGCCCCGAATTAACATTCTTCCTGCATTATGCATTATGTACTTGAATAATCAACGTAAATTTTACGAGCCTACGTTTATATATAGTAAAGGTTAAATAATGGGCCTTTTAGTAGCTTCTGGCATATTCTCGTCTATATGTATATATATATATATATATATATATATATATATATATATATATATATATATATATCCGACTATTATGCAGTGCCTTGGCATCGAGAAATTGTTTGACTTAGTGAAATAGTTCATCGTTCATCGGAGTAGTGCATGTACTATACACATAGGACTGCGTAAAATAACCTTGAGCAGCGTTGTGCGTATAATAATATCTATACGAGTCTATATAATTCAGGTGCATTTCGTATATAAAATGTTGGAATTTCAATAAACACATGTTAGTATAAAGTCGTAATCTAATATATATATATATATATATATATATATATATATATATATATATATATATATACAAATAAATTATAAATCTCTCCATGGCATGACACTGTATAATAGTTTGCTAAAAGGTCCATTATTTAACGGGCTAACTTCAGAACAAGTTAGCACGTTACCACTTTCCATTTTATATTGCCCGTATAAGTGAAAATTTGAAAAATGCTCCATCTCGCAAGAGCCATTGCAAATATCACCATACGTAGACCTACATTCGTCGAGTGTTGTTATTATATTTTGTATTTTAGAAAACGGAAACAAACTTGAATTTAAAATGAAACAGCGCCTGCGATTCTATCGTTCTGTATCAATGTCCCCAACGCGAATTAGCGACAAAAATCAACATGTTTCAAATGTTTGCGCTGCAGAAAAATAGCGCATGCGTGTACATGTACATCGCTCTAAGACATTAAAAACTGTTTCAAAGCACTAAAAAAGTAAATTGTAAATTTCCATGGAGGAGGACTCAAAGGATTCTCATTTAGGACAACCGACACGTGTTGCTTTTCCACGTGGGCTCGGGAAATGCAAGTGCAAATGATGGTCTGGACAATTCTTGTTTTTCTCAGAACTGGACCATTTGTATGGTCCAAACATGCAGATACCTATAAACCCTTTTTTTAATTGAAAACTCATGTAAAGAAGAAAGAAAGAGAGAAGGGGGGCAGGTAACAAAGCTAACAAGGTGAAGTGTTTGAACGCGAATATTCCGTCATCGGTATGGGTGGTATAAAGCAGAAAGAGAAAGAGGAAGAGAGAGAGAGAGAGAGAGAGAGAGATAGTGAGAGTCGCTTGTCACATTCTTCAGATGCTACGGCGTCTTTTGTCGTTGTGTGTATATATAATGTATAAGCACTTTGTGTATATTCCGCAAATGAAGAAGATGAAGGCAGAGGGATAGAGGGAGGGGGGCAGACGTCGTGCTGCGAAACCGCAAACGCGATTTATAGCTTTTTAATTGCGAGCCGAGTCAAAGGAGAGAGAGAGAGAGAGAGAGAGAGAGAGAAGACGCGGCTTTATGTATCGAGCGAGAGACTTTTTTTTTTTATCTTTTCGCCCGCGACATACAGGCTTATAACTTACATAAATTATAAAAAAAACTAACAGCTTATAACGACACGCAGGCCCGGACAGATGGCTATTATCATTGATTTGTCCCCGCCCGCTCGATATTAATCGCGAGATACGACAGATATCGCTTGGTGACACTGCCGCGCATTGTGTATGCCGAGGCGTCTTCGGTCGGAACCCCACCCCCCGCTGTTTGTGGATTAATTAAGATCTGACCGAACACAATTTGAAATTTTTTTTTTTTTGTGTTTTGCCGAATCGATTGCTTTATTCCGAAGCGCAGAGTATTTTATTCGGTTTGCGTGCGTGCGTGCGTGCGCGCGCTCGTGTGCGACTCTTTTATGAGCGCAATTATTTTAAGATTCTACATGTTACTCAATTGTTTGATTAATGCCGCACTAAAAAGTACGATACCCGATCGTAAATATTGTGATTTATTAGAAAAGAGGTAATTCAACCGCAGTATATTTGGTATAATGCCGATACAGGCTTCTTGTCGCTTCTTGTTCAAATCGTATAAATCGTATTTGTATTGATAAATTTTCAGTAATATATTATGCGCTATTATGTTGAACGATCAAGACTTATGCCACGAATTAATCTGCGTTAATCTAAAGAAATTCTTAACGCTATCGTTATATACGAACAAATTTAATCGTGTTTTATATTATTTATTTTATTTATGTCTATATATCTATATATTAAATCAAAAAAATTTATAAAAAAATTATATGCATACATAGTTTAATGTTAAAATTAATTATAAATTTCAGAAATGAGCCAAAATTGCAGTCAATGAATACATAAAACACGTCTCTTGAAACTATATCAACGTATTTTTTTATATGTGTGCATATTTTTTGTGTTCGCATTTCTGATAATTAAAATCACTGATAAAGCAGATTTATACATGATTTATCGTCAATCAGTGAATTTTTGTCACGTAATTAAAGCAAATGAAAAAATTCGACGACCGTTAGAGGGGCTATTTGAGAACTAAGGTGACCAAAAATATTTGGTTTTAATTCCCCCTATTCAAATTAGATAAATTGATCCATGCAGGCAAAAATTACACATATATTAATTTTTTATGTATTTTTATTCGTTTAATTTAAAGATTTTCTGAAGACAATATGAGTATATAAGTTAAAAAATTGAAATCAGTATCAAAGTAAAAAAAATTAAATATTTGGAAAAGCAAAAAAAAAAATTTTATTTTTAGAGGTTAAAATTAGTTTACGATTCATATCACTTACTCATAACGCGGCAATTCTATAAAAAATCATAGTTGAAATATTAAACAGAAATTCCTAATCGTGCCGTCACATTTATATATATATATATTATATATATATATATATATATATATATATATAAACCCTCCTTGCCATATACCAATGTGTTTTGTATTAAATAAAAACTAAGACAACCAACAACATCTTATATAATTTAACTTGCAGTATTCATCGAATTGTAATAATTAAACGTTGCACTATTAAAATACAGACAAACTGACGAGCAGTAAAACGGTTTCTTTTACGTAGATCTATAAAACAAGACATCGTTGGTTTCTTCCGGTTTCCTCTTATGGCCAAATTTCTCTCGATATATACATACAGGAAGTAGCCTCGCTGCAAGACGAAAGCTGTCGAAAGTCACTCAAGCGTAAAAGTATACATAGGTATAATCCGGGGTGTACGATAAAGAAAGCGGGCGATCCAGTCGATGTTCAGAAAAGAAAGAAAGAAAAACAGAATAGAAACAAAAAATAAAAATCGAAAGAAATGAAAAACGAAAGAGAAACGTCTGTAAGAATTGACAATTCAAGAGGGCGCAAAAAATACGCCCATTGGGATATGCGTGCTCGCCCAGCTGTTGTGCAGTTTTTGCCCAATTTACTCTATCTCCTATTCTCTCTCTCTCTCTCTCTCTCTCTCTCTCTCTCTCTCTCTCTCTCTCTATGGCTCTCTGTCTCTCGTCGTTGCGCACTCGAGTGCGTGTTCTCCCGCATATATACACACGTTATACGCACACACGAGACGGCCGACGGTTTAGAAACTCGAGCAGCAGGTGCATCCGTTGAGTTCGCGGTCTCCGCGGACTTCCTGGTTCTTCTTCCCCTGGAGAGGTCACTTGTGTATTATGTATATGTATGTATGTATGTATGTATGTAAATATGTATATATATATATATATATATATATATATATATATATATATATACATATTTATATATATCGAAAGGCGCGGGAATTTTACGCATAGACCCAGTGGCGCCTTACGCGTATTTCTTATATTTTCTTTCATATATATATATACATATATAAAAGTTCGAGTATGTATTATTATGTCCTTTTTTTAACTGTATATTGTATATACGCGCGGCGCGTCTTTTATCTATACCTGCATGGCACTGTATGCGTATACATAAATGCCCCGTTGTGCTATTCCTGTGTTTTCGATTTCTGACTCCTAGACAGTACAGGTATCTCCTTTCAGGTATACTGAGTTCTATGTCCGTATACGACACGAGAGCGTTATCGGAATATAGACCAATGCCGATGTGCAGGAGGAGCCTGTGGCCCTCGTTCGAAACCGGTACATATAGTATCGTCGAGCAGCGCGATTAGCTCCTCCTCGTGGATGCTGGGAAAGTAGAGAGCCGCTAGTCATAAAAATACCTCCATCTATAGGTCTATATATATATATATATATATATATATATATATATATATATATATATATATATATACACAACCGCGCTTTGGTTGCCATATATACATGCGCACCCTTCACGGGCTATCTCTCGTAAAGAAACTTTTATACACATATAGATATAAGAAGATTCAACGATATGGAGACTTGGTATATTTATTTTGAACAATTTTTTAACTCGGAACATTATTATAGCGTCTAGGCAGGAACGAGAAAAATAAAGTCGGCGGTACGTTCTTTCCTGCCATTGTGCCGAAGGTGTTGAGAAACTGTTTTGGTCAATCCGAATCCAGGAACATAAAGTTGCCGCATCATTCGTGTATAGGGGCTTTCAAGATGTGCTAATCTAAGCGTTAAAAAAAATGGTTATTTTTTTTGCCCAGTGCGATATTACATTGACGAATTTTCTTTAGTATTTTCTTTCATTTTTTTTAATGGGTACAATAATGGCTCCTCAAAGTATTAGAATTCTTACCTTTTTCATAACTTTCTTCCATTTTATGAACGGTCTTTTTATTTTAGCGTAGACAAATATTGAATTTTTATACTTTCGCAATTTCTAAAATTTATATGAAACTTACATAGATACATAGATTAAAAATATTTGTATGAGTAAATTTCTTAGATTTATAAATGGACCAAATAATATTTATCGTTTTAATCATTTGGGATTTTTAACCATACTTCTTTTGAATATATATGTAAGAATAGAATTAATCTAATTAATCTAAAGAATTAATTCTATTCATGTCTATTTATATACTGTTCTATGTATATACTAATTAATTCTATTCCGTCTATTACATACATATGGAATAATTAATTATATACTACAGTTTCCACATATATAAATATGTGATGTTTGTTATTTACTATTTTCCATTCCTATAACTCAGAGCTCATGATAAACTGCCTGAATATTTCTATAATAAAGTTACATATCTTTTTCAAGTAAATATCATAAAGTTAATATCTTTTCCATATATTAAATTTTTTATCCAAATTTGTTGAAAAATAATTATATATATATATATATATATATATATATATATATATATATATTTATATATAATATGTTTTATTAAAAGAATGCTAGTATACATAATGTATACTTATATACATACATAATATATATACTTATATACATAATATATATGCAAGCACTGATCAACAGAAAAAACATCGATATAAAATTCCAAATTGCAAACGCAGCTCTATAAATATTATTCTTATAAAATTGTATCACCCATCGCATTGATCTTTTATTTCTACTGTTTTCACTCGTGTTCCCATTCGTATTGGTAAGAAAATCGTTGCCCCATCGATCTTTCGCCTACGCGTATTTATGCGCTATGCGTCTCGTTCTCGTTCCCTCGGATATACAATCGAAAGTGGCCTGACGTCTACGCCGGTGCATACGATCCACCTCTGCACTTCGCGCAGACACGGACGACCGCGCGCCGCCGGCGCAGGCTTCGCTTCTTGCCCACGACTCGAGCGCGATCCTCGATTTGCATACGCGCAAGAACCGAAGACGCGCGAACGGCAAAACAGAAAAGGGACACAGTAATCGAAGGAAGAAGCGCGCTGCCGCTGCATTCGGCCGAAATGCCGAGGGAGGGACGAGCGCCGCCTTCGAACGTTACAGCTAAAAATAATCCTTCGGCCGGCCGTCGCGCGCTCGCGGCGCGTTGACGCGGGCTATGTAGGATATATTTTTAAAGAAGTAGGTTATACTGCTGTTACGGGCCTGTGGTGGCGGCATATTATGAGCGCGCGGCCGCGACCGCGCGCGTACAAAGTTAATGCTGCGCGGCATTTCACAAGCGACGCGATTGATTTGTAATATTATGTGTCGCGTTGCGCCTCTTTTGCCACTGGATTTATATGTGTGTGTGTGTGTGTGTGTGTGTGTGTGTGTGTGTGTGTGTGTGTGTGTGTGTGTGTGTGTGTGTGTGTGTGTGTGTGTGTGTGTGTGTGTGTATGCATATGTAATAAATGCTGGCGTTGAACGCGTCGGCGGACAACGGGGCGGGACCCATCTATACACCTCGCATGAGTCGAGGAAGAAACGGTGGCGACGACGAAGAATAAGGTCGAGATTAGAGCCGTTAACGATTCAAGGGAGCTTACGTATAAAGCACTGTAAAAACTTGCCATACAGTGATTTCGAATAAACTGGAAATTATGTCGTTGTTCATTTTTATCAGTTGGTTTATATACATTAATATTCTATATGCCGATGCAAATGTTATTCATCTATATCTATAATACGCACGATCTATATCCATAAACGCATTTTTCTGCGGCAGTGTATTAAATAATACCGTGTACACATTCTTGAGATACTATAAGAGTAAAAAATAACTGTGTACAAAACAATGCGATGAAATGTAAAAAATACATAGTGCCTATGATTTATACTGAAATATTCGAATAATGTTCTAATATTAAAAGAAAAAAACAAAACCAAATTTGTTTGTTTTCTGTTAATAAATTATAAAAAAAGTTTTTATCCCAACTCGAGAATTTTGTTATTTACAGAAAAGCGAGAGTGAGAATTTAATTTCTCAGCAGCAAAACCACTATAGCAGTTATATTAAATGGTATACTTTCGAAAAGATATTTAAATATAAGTATGTATTTTTAATGAATATTTCAAGTAGAATATATGCAGGTAATAACAAGACGTTATTGCTTCAACGAGTTTTCGATGTCTACATATTATATAATATACAATAAAACGCGGATATAATCAATTTTATATATCGTAAAGAGTTTTTTCAGACATTTTCTTATTAATTCGAGTTCGACATAAATTTGCCAAAATACCTAATCTTCTTATACACTGACACTCAATAAACTTATATATATATATATATATATATATATATATATATATATATATATATATATATATATATAATTACTATAAACATCTATGTAGTTTTCAAACCTCCCTCATCGAATTCGCGCCCAGAGCGCGCGCCGACGCAGTTGCAAAGGTCAATAACCCCCGCGCAATAATAAAATATATAATATCTGGGCTTCGACAGCGCAAATCGCAAGACTAAACAGTTTCTTTCCCATACTCTTTATATATATATATATATATATATATTTGCGACATTTGCAAATGAAGCTGCCCGCGCACTTACATGCCACCTGTCGCGCAATGCATACACACACACACATAGCAAAGCGTTAGTATGCACGACCGCCCCCGCACGGCGCGCCCATACATTCCTTTTTTTCTTGTAAAAACATCCCCCCCCCCTCTCTCTTCTCTCTCTCTCTCTCTCTCTCTCTCTCTCTCCTCTCTCTCTCTCCCTATATATATATATATATATATATATATATATATATATATACTCCTTTTACAGAAAAGTACATAAACACTAGCCGCTGCGCTCGGCAAGCTGTGCGCTCGTGTGTATAACGCTGTTTTTATTCTTCCCCGTCTCTCTCTCTCTCTCTCTCCTCTCTCTCTCTCTCTCTCTCTCTCTCTCTCTCTCTCTCTTTCTCACTCTCGCTCCCTCTCCCTCTCTCTCACTGGGTGCATACAAATAATTTTTGCGCGCAATGTGTGCCAGCATTAAAAAAAATCTTCTCTGTAAGCTGATAGAAATGAACATATATGTACGATCGGGTTTCCAAACAAGAGAGCGAAATGTCGCATATGTATATATGTATTCAGTTTACATGAGAAAGATATATTTTAACTATATATACATGGCGTTGTTTTATGAGTAGAGTATATATAGATAACTACTTGTTAATTTACAGATTAGCATATATTAGTCTTCAACCACGAGCACAAAAAAGCTCAGGTTTTTCATAGAAAAATTTCCACACATTTATTCAAAAGTGCTTTTTATTTTGCGCGTGTGGGGGGGGGGGGTAATAGTATCGTGTGGGGGCTTCCTATAAACGTTTATCGGTATTCAAACGCATGCGTATTCCCTATTGTTTACCAGACAATTGATAGAACTTTATCAATCGTTTCTTCGCGTATAGATACTGATATAATACACAAACACGCACACACACACACACAGAGTACTCCTACTCGAGATCACTCCGTTTAAGCATGATGCGTTTAAATATTTTATTTAATGTATATAAACAGTGTGGAATCATCTCATTAGATAATATACATATAGAATCCCCATACGATAAAGAGTAATCAGAAATCCACTGATCAATATACAACCTTCACCCCTAATAACCAGCCCTTTCGTTCTTCGCTATATCATCCTTATCGTTAAAAAGCTCGAAAACAGCATTCAGCGTATTATATATATATATATATATATATATATATATATATATATATATATATATATATATATATATAAGTCGAATAAGTCTATTTCCCGTACCACAAACATTCAGCCAGCCCTCCACGCGGCTCGGGTACTCGATCCTCATGGCTGATGCCGCTATTCGCACGTGGGCGCCGCGCCGCGGGGGCGGGAAGGAGAGGGGGGATGCGCTCCTCTTCTCTTAACGATGAACCCTCGCCCGGCGCGCGCGCGCGCGCACCGATAAAGTTGAGGAATCCCTCGGCGCTGCACTTGTCGTTGGGCAACGCACAAACACACACCCACACAGAGAGACACACACGCGCGCACGCACACACACACACACACCAGTTATAATACCGAATCGACTCCTATATTATACATGCATACACCTGGAACACAAGGATTTTTCGCGCGCACTACCCTAGACATATACAGAAAAGCCGACGTGGCTTATTTTCCTATTCCTATTTTCTTTTCTTTTATTTATTTCTTTCTTTATTTTCTTCTTTTTTTTTTGCACACTCCGTGAAAACAATATATCTTCACACACGTGCGCGACTCCGCACAGCGTCCACTTAGATATGCAATTAATTGCTACTATTTCAATAATCGAGCCGTATTACAGTACGCGGGACAATCCGTTCGAGCGCTCCGTCGGCGACATTCGCGCGCCTCGGATATTATCTACTGCAATACGCGGCGGCGTCTCGATTGAAAACCCCCCGGGCATCCGTGGCGCGTGCACAACGCATCGCATTCAATAATAATATAGGAACGAACGATACAACGGGGACGACGCCGACGGCTTTCGCGGTGGCGCGGTCGCGCGCGCATATAGAGATATGTATATATACAAATGCGTATATATGTATATATATATATACACACAAAGTACGAGGTGCAGGCGAACCGGCGTCCGGATTCAAACTGAGGGGGATCGTCGCGGGCTGCCTGTGCCTCGGCTGAGCCGCGCGCACACGCGCGCGGACTGTATCTCGGGACGATTGTGCGGCCGATAAAACAGCGACCGAGCCGCCCGAGCACGCCGGCTACAGACTACTACTACTATATATATATATATATATATATATATATATATATATATATATATATATATATATATAGATGAGGAGTTATAATGTCAAGAGATTTTTTCACTATAGATTTAGTCAGTTTTTTTTTTGTTTTTAATCGTTGATTATAAAGATGCGCTTTGTTAGAATTGATCGAAACAATCGTTCGCAATGGCTGCGCCGCGGGACGATCATGTCTGTCCGCGAAAAGCCCAAGGCCGATATAAGTGCTGAAGTTGCAATATATTTGTAGAATTACATAAAAACAAAATCGTCTATACGTAAAAGTAAAAATAACCATGGAACATCGTCTATATAATATAATGCAATCAATTTTATATTATCTCTACATAGTTTTTTTTTTTTAAGCATTTCAACTCTTTATTGAGATTGAATATAGTTACAAAGTTAATTACATGGTACCTACCAAATATTGTATAAGACCATTACATATGTTACTTATATTACGTATTTACGTAACTTTTGTACAATTAATAATTAATAATTTACAATGGAATTTTCAAATTACATTGATCAAGGAACTTAACAATTTGGCCACAAACTTTTACATTTGGCTCGTATAATATCATTTCTATTTTTGATGGGACATTGACATCTGTACATAGTCGTTGATAATAACCATAAAGCTGATGCGGTATCAATTAAATAAAATAAAGTAATGCGTGTGCGTGTGTGTAATTATTTATAATATTAAACAAATTGATAATATTACGGTAAGTTTTTCTATAATACAGTGGGAGCTTCAAATATTCTAAATTAAAACAGTGGCTTGATTATAAAATTGAAATAACAAAAAAAATTAATGATATGTTGAAAATAACTAAAAACACTTGAATATAATTTTGCAAAAGCAATAGTTTTATTTGAATAAATAAATAATTTAAAGCAGTTATAATTTTATTTAACAATCAATTAAATAAATTAAAAATTACCATCGAAATAAATGTGTTAAATTCTAAATTGAACGAAAAGAAAAGAAAAGCAATCATCTAGACTTATAGAGCAAAAATTAATGTTTTACTTGTGAGAAAAAATTACCTGAAATCACTATAAACATATTAAACATTTAAAAACATGTGATGTGAAAGTACACGAACTTTTCTATGTATATATATATATATATATATATATATATATATATAATTGTCATGTATTTTTTAGCTCATTTTGAGTTTTTAAAATTTTTTAAAATTTGTGTCCGAATACGAATTGAAAAATACATGTAAATTTGATATATAATGAGGTTCTATGCGATATGTAAACTTTGCAGTCCAAAGCTTTAATTTTTTTTATTTAAATCAAATTCATTCATTATTTTGCGTTGAATGATAAATTAAATTCATTTGAATCTGATGGGTTATGAGCTAATAAAAAGCATTCTCGATACAAATTTAGTGAGAATTTGTATTAAATTTCAATACTATTATTATAAAATATAGTAGATATTTAGTTCTAAGATGTATAATTTCATCATCGATGGCCCGGCTATTCCGACGATTAAACCATGCTCAAGATAAAGTGTCAATTTGTGCACTACATCATAATAAATTTATTTTCGGCATTTGCTAAGTACTTTTATTTATTATATACGCTATATATTTATTTTATATATGTTTATTTATTTAATTTATTATATAGTTATTATATACGCTTCACCATAAGTTCCTACCAATGAATCTTTAATGAGACAAATTTGAAGATATATATACATACATATATATATATATATATATATATATATATATATATATATATATATATATATATATATTAAGATAATATATATACTCGTGTTCGCATAATAATATTTCGAAATAAAATTTTGAAATCCCAGATCATCTGTCATGCGAATTAATCGGTAAAACTTGAATGCATTATTTCGTTAATATTACACTTAACGTTGTTCTTTCGACAGTTATTCAACTGAAAATCAACGCGATTCATTGATTGGATATAACAAATTTTCATTAAAGTTTTAATATTTCCTCAATTTTCAATTGAGGAATGAATAAAAAGTAATGTTTATATGAAACTATATCTGTACTCGTTGTTTTTATTCAACTTATTATATATTTTATTAAATAATTGCCATATAAAAAATAGCTTTAGTATCTTATGTATAGTCTTTTATCGAAATTTTAATAATAATACTTGATAAACTTATACACTACGCATTAAAACAAATGAGTTTATTAGATAAAATTTTCATCGGATGATAAGGCTTTATAATATACGTAAACCTGATTAAACTTAGAAATTTTATTTTTCATATACTAAACAAGAAAATATTTGCTTTTTAACAAATATATCAATGAGAAAAATCTCATTTTATAATGATAGAAATGATAAATGTTAGATTTTTCATTATCTATATATAGCCTGTATAAAAAAGAACATTTTACTTTTCATAACGATAAGCTCCCAAACAACAGTTACCATATAGGATATGAAAACAGCTTAAAAAAATCTTTTCCTTTTGGAGCACAATTATTTATCTGTGATTTTCTAATCCTTTCCTATAACATCGAGCAATTTCACAAAAAAAACTTCCAAATATGCCAATGTCGGCCTATTGTGCATTGATATAATTCTTGTTTTGAGAAGCGTGAGGTCGGATCCGTGTTCTCCAAAAAAAAAAAAAAATATTTCGGGAGCGTGACGCCAGGAGTGTCCTTCGAAAAACGAGCAAGCGACTCGAATTCAAAAATTGTTTTTGTATCGGGCATGTATTAATTAACGATTATTACATCAGTATAGCGAATGCTGACAACTCTACTTTCTTGTACACACAATTCTATTGCGACATTTTTCAGATGCGTGATATATATATACATATCTTTAAGTTTTGCAACGAAATCATACAATAATATAAAATAAATAATAAAATAATACAAATAATAATAAAAAGCGACGTACGATATATGCGCGTTTATATTTAGATTTGTAGTTAGTTTCATAATCAGAGCGAACTTTCTAGATTACTAATAGTTTTTGAGAGAAAAAATAGATAGCACGCTTTTTTATATCGTAATCGATATATATATATATATATATATATATATATATATATATATATATATATATATAGCATGTTAGTATGATTATTTTACTTTCTTTAGTTGTCAAGCAGTACCGAGCAATGTTCCAGCCATGTGTAAAGTCTGCGGTACGGTGTATATAAAACCGTGCGATTTATGCTTTCTAAATTGAGAATCAGCGGGGTTCATTTTTTATTTGCCAATACTCCATTGGAGTGTTTTTGTTTTACTTTTTTTTAGGTCAGTTAAAATTGCTCAAAAATTGTAAAAATACGCAGTGAGTAAATTAATTTAAATATTGTGTACAATATTCCATAGAGAAAACGAAAATCTATACTAAGATCTCCTATATATAAATCATTTTTCTCAAAATATAGGTCTAACGGTGCATGCTTTTTTGATTCTTATGAAATTTGGTCAATTTATTGCATACTTTAATATCATCTACGCTTAAATAATTTTTGTATTCTATTTTAAAGCATTAATTATTTTTCATGAAGTTTTGAGTAATTATTCTTTATATATAGTAATAATTTTTTGCAACTGGTAAATTACGCGTAAGATCTTTTGGAAAAACAAGTAAAACATTATCGAAATCATAATTAAATTTCAATTGAAACTGATAAAAATTTTAATGTCAGATACATTTTGCAATAATAACATTAAATATTGCAAGTTATTTAGTTGAATATTAACGCTTACTAATCAAAGCATGCATATATACGAATGTACATGTAAAGGTGTACTCTTAAACCGATGGAAAACAAAAATAATACACGAAACATTTTGAAACCGAGAAAATTGAAGAGAAGATTCGTAAAATTCGTTAAATTTTATTATTAATAAATATTTTTGTCGATCTTACAGTCTTTGTACAGTAAATGTAAAAAATATACTTTATACAATGAATGTATAAATACTGTAATACTGATAAAAATCTTTACTAATTTAATTAATAACAGTCGAGAGAAGTAAAATACGTAATTAAAATGAAGTAAATATTGTAATCAAATTATTGGTCATTCGGAACAATACTATTGCATTTGTCGGAAAGAAATGTCCTCTCTTCGTAATATTTTAATACAGATTCTTTGGATTAAAATTTAAATATATTTTTTTTACTTATTGTCAACAATAATAGTTATTTTCAAGTTTTCACAATGAATTTCAGATGAGACAATACATACACTTATTTCGAGGAGAACAATATTTCATTCATTGTAGAATGTTAAAGTATTCAACATGATTGCGCTTTTTTCTGCAAAAGTGAAGCAGTTTTGAAATATGATTTTTCTAACCTACTATAATACATATATATGAAATTATAAATGAGTATAAACTAAAAAAAAAACATTTTTTTTATATATTTAAAGAAAAACTTGGTGATAAATTAAAAAGAAAAACATTTAAGGAATATATCGAATTATATATTCAGTAGATATCAATATTCATGTACAAAATATCATGTATATATATATGGTTTATAACGTTATTCAATCAGGCGTGAGTTCATTTGACTAGATATATTCCAATCTCTTTTCTCTAAAAACACGATTCAACATAACTAAATCAGTTAAATAAATAATAAAACAATACTTTATTAAAGTGATGCAATATTATATGTAGAGTAATAATGATGATTCTAAAATTCTAAGAAATATCTAATTAATAAAATAAAATTAATAAAAGTGACACATTTTTAAAAATCTATGAGTCAACGAAAATAATAACAATGACTTTTTAAAATGAAATAGTTTTTACAATCATATTTTGTTTAAAATCGATTCAAAGCTAATAACATATTTAAAATATACTCGGAAGTACTGTAAAATTTTAAAGTTCCTGTTTCATTATTCCTTCAAATTCAACTAATATTTAAGGCCTAATTGTAGCATATTAATATGAAATACATGAATTTCATTATAGAGAAATATATTTTAAGAACGAAGCATGTATAAATACATTATATAAAACTATATAAAAATTAACTTATTTAAATTTATGTCGATAACACAGAAACCAAATGTTATCGAGCAAGCCTCTGCGGAATTTACTGCCGCTGTTCATAGATAGCGACACTGACGCTCCATACCCTGCTTACACTTGATCTCGAAAACAGTAGTCCAAAGCAAATTTTGTCCGACAAACAAGTTTCAGTTGCTCGGCACTCGGCGACGTTACGATTCATTAAATCTCGTTCTCTTCGACAATTTCCATGCGAAGCCTCTAAAAACGCAAACGATCGACCAGCTTACGATCTCTCAACGACGCCTCTTCAATTCGTCCGTATAGCTAAGATTCCTCGTCATATTCTACTATAATTGTATACGAGCGTAAAACAGCCGAAGGAACGGAGTACGGCCATCATCGCCGGAGCGCGCGGGTGCAACGAAGCGAGACGCAGCGCGACTGCGTGCGCAAGAGAGACAGCGAGCATACGGCGAGAGCCGGAGAGGGGGACTACTGCTCGAACAAACGCAGCAGCAACGGCAGGAGGAGCGGCAGCAGCAGAGTGCAGAGCACATCGGCTCCGCTCGCGAGTGTGTTAGAGCGAGCACATCAGCAGTTTACTTAGTTCTGTCAAAATGGCGCTCAAGGCACAAGTCGGTCAAAGTGAGTAACGACTGAGAGTTTAATAATCGTTTGTTTTTAACGCCCGTCGCCGACTCTTTATCATAATTTGCCTTGGCCCGTAGCCCCGTTCGTCGTGCACATACGTCTTATTCGTGTAAAAAAAGCGCCGCGAAAGGTGTATATCGTAATGGGCGTGCGCGCATCTTCGTCGGCGACACGGGAAGGGGAGGGGGTGCTTTTCGTGCATTACATCCCATATATACGACACTTCGATGATTTCATCGTTGACGCGCGAGAGCGAGTCGTTAACAATCGTCGGCTCTGCTGCTTTTCTTTATCCATGATACCTGTTTTTCTTTTTAATCCGAATTACATACATGTATGATTATGGAGCGCGTTTTGGAGCGAAAGGGATCCCCGATGTGTCTGTACCTGTGTCTTTGGGGCGGAGGGAGGGGGCAAGGAATCGATCGGAGTAGCACTGACGCTCTGATTTATACCTAAGTGCATTTGTGAATGGGAGGGCGATGATTTTTGCTCCAAAACGAAAATAAGAAAAGAAGGGAAAAAATCATTGTATATAAAGCCGCGAGTGTGTATATAAAGCATGCGGGAAAGACGGATAAGCCTTCTGCTCATACATATGTATAGCGTGAAACGAATAGTAAATTTTTCTTTTCTCGATATGACTACTGCATAAGGTCGAATTTTTTTCGTCTGTTGTATAATACTGATTTTTCTTTGCGACTAAGTGCTTCAAGCTACAGCAAGAATATTAAGTTCCTTGAAATAGCTCGCTGATAAAAACGGGAAGGATGCTCTTTGCGCGTAAAATATATAGTACTTTATGCTACAGGTTGTTTCTACTTGAGATTTCGAAAGAGATAAATTTGCATATTTTTTTGACGCGGCTGTTTCTAATCGCGTAAGAAATCATGATGACATTGTTATGCTCAAAAATATCTTCATCTCAATATATATTAATTTGAAATGCATCGGTACACGCACGGATAAATTTCTATAATATTTAATTTTATTTTGAATTTTTCTTCAATTCTAAAAGCTTTTGTAGAAGCTTGTGCACACACACACACACACACACACACACACACACACACACACACACACACACAAAATTAGTATACCAAAATTTACCGAACCCTATCAGCTGACACATCTATACTTTATGCGTCATTCGGCATATTTAATCTGAAGCATGGTCTTATTGTAATAAGTTGTATTTGTAATTATGACAAGGGAACCAATTATCGGTTGGGTATATAAAAAATGTGATACTTTATTTCACGTTTGAATCCAAAACCTTACACAATTTATTCATTAATAAAATTTATGAAATGAATTGAAAAGTAAATTATTAAATGTAAAATGATGTTTAATAAGGACTATATATCTTTCATAAATTGCACCTTTGATATATATTTCGATGAGAGCACTTTTAAACGTGGACCGTACAATTATATAGATATATTATCAAAATGCTTTCGACAATTTGTAACAATAAATTTATATAAAACTGTACATTATCCGCGTTCTATTAACTAATTCGGTGTAGGATAAATAATGTTAATAAGACACTCGCTTTTAAAATTAAACATCATATATTGAGAAAAAAAATTTTATAACAATTTACAATTAGCAAGCGAGTGATCTGATTAAATAATAATCAAATTAATTATACGCGACACTTGTCCAACCTGTATAAATAAGTAATGCGCCGAGTAAATCTGTTCATTCACTATACATATATAGGAGAGACGTCAAACGAAGCCCTGACGCGGTTAAACAGTTGGCATCGCGTGTGTACATAATGCATGTTTACCTGTAAAATCGAATACTCACTCTCTCTCTCTCTCTCTCTCTCTCTCTCTCTCTCTCTCTCTCTCTCTATATATATATATATATATATATATATATATATATATATATATATATATATATATATATATATATATGTCATATAAATTTGTCATATAAACCGCTTTGCGATTTTTCTACATATACATATTAGATTCTCAGAATTTAACGAATATCTAGCTTGTTAATTAACAAATATTCTCGTGTATAATACAAGAGGAGGCGGCGATTTCGTACGATAAAGATGATTCTTAAGCGCTGTTTCTACCTAGTACGTCTTAGAGGCCAAGCGTAAATCTCGCGATAGGGAAACATCGGTATAGCGATTCTTCATATATTAATGCTTTCATTCAGTGTTATTCAAAGAAGATTGCCTAGCATTGTTTTTTTTTTATATGACGTACGGTTTATATATAATTTATTACGCTAATTATGTTAATGCAATAAATAGGCATTGATGGACTGAAACTATAAATACGTAAATAATGATTGTTCAAAAATGGATTTACAATTCTTCTATTCATAATTATAATATAATAATATATATATGTGTGTGTATATTGCGCTTTAGTGATTTAATTAAGTATTATTTTAGATTTTATTTGTGTAGTACATATGCTAATCTATAATTAAATTGACTAGGATATTTTTAGTTGAATAAAACAAATATGACATTGTGATTATTAATGTATTATACGAAGCAAATTATTGATACAAATCGATATCTCAGTCTACATAAAGAAAATAGTGCTAACAAATTTCATATTTAAAACCGAGAAAGGGTGGTTCAGCACACGACCTTTTTTTCAATAACAGGCAACTTAATAAATGAAATATAATTTCAAGTAATTGTTCCGTTTTTTATATATTAAACTGATTTAATAAAGCCTAATGTTGAACAAATCTGCACGATACTTAAAAAAAAACTATTATTTAGCAAATAGTTATTTTTAATTTAAAATCGATATATATATATATATATATATATATATATATATATATAATATTACATTAATAAATTCATTCCTAGTTTTATACCGATTCTTTTATATACACAGATGATACAATATAAAAATTATTTTTTAAACGAGTTTTTTAATTCGCTATGATTTTTTTTGCTCTGATTATCAAGATCAGAGGTATTTTTAATTTTTTTCCTGTTCTAATTTTTGTAAATGTTAATCCAATCCGATTAAAGTTTATAATACTGCATTTAACACAAAGCATTGCGATTTTCATTTACATACTTTTAGAGGACTTTTAAAAGATGAGTTATCATTAAAAGATTTGTTTTAATTAAATAAGCTCAATAATGCTTTTAATGTTTTACCAGTTATTTCATAATTATAGTTAAAAGATAATTCTTATTCTAATATTTAATACTTATTGTCTGTTAAAAAATTATCGAATCTATGAAATTCGTTTTCTGTGTTGAAAAGATATTTTATCCACTCTCTAAACTGCTTATATTATATTGGAATTTACAAAAAACACATATTTTACAAATACTTAGAAATTAGTATTTCGATAATTAAAAGAATCTGTGTACTTTGATATTCAACTTTTTATAGAAAAATTATTTTATCCAAATACAATTATTTTATTTTATTTTATTTCTTATTTAAATCTGGAATTCCTAATGTTTTTATTCAAATAATATAAATTTTCTTGTATTTTGATTGATATATTATCTTAAATTCATATATGCTCTTTAGAAAAATAATTGGAAATTAAAGATTATTTATCATCAAGGATCATTTTAATACCAAAAAAATTCAATAATGTACAGACTATTTAGAAAAATAATGGTTAAAGCTCATTGTTATTATATTATTAAGATTCCTTGATTTCAATTAATTTATTATGGTTATTATAATGACACGTACAATTATTACATGGATCAAGTTTTTTTGTCAAAACCGCGGGTAACCCTCGCTTGATACGGTAATATCCAATGGGTCACCTTAATAGTCAAAATATGACACTTGGTCGTCGCGGCTATATTATCCGAAAATCTACTTATTGCCTGGATTCCTTCATCAACCCAACGTTATATATATATATATATATATATATATATATATATATATATATATATATGTATGTATATACCAGCAACAGCTTTAATTTTCCCGTTTCACCCTATCCCATTCATCTGATCGTCGTCCCTCTTTATACCCTCGACCTCGACACCCCTATAAGCAAGTTTATCCCGAGCCATCCCACGCAAACTCGAATCCCTCCTCTCTCCGGGAATAAAAGAAAATATACGGAAACGTGGGCGCGCGCGCGCGTATATATATATATATATATATATATATATATATATATATATAAGTCGATTGCGTGGCCGCCACCCACCCCCTTACTCAGCATCGCCCCGCACTGTTCGGTTGACTCGAGCAATCCCCCTCCCCCCCACATCACCAACCAACGTAGATTACTCGCGGCTCGGAAAATCCCTCACCGGTGCTCTCGCTGAAGGGTGGAGGTGGGTTAAAGTTGCGCGCACATAGTTCCGGGGGTGCTGCCACCGCCGCCCCTGCTGCGCTTGCGCCCGCGTGACGTCATTGGTGGCGCCCGACGCCGATCAATACTCCATACCTACCGAGCGCGTACCGAACGTACATCTATATGTGATCATGCATGTGTGCACGACCGCGTCTCTACGCCTGCGCCTCTATGTGTGTACATAGCTTTTAACCCGCTTTTATCAGAGACTATCCACTAGAAAGACGAGGATGGCTCGACTCCTCTATAGGGGTGTGATACCTATGCGTATGTATATATATATATGGGGAGCGCGTGAATGCCGTAACGATGCAATAACGGGCGATTGATCGCCGGCGCGCGCACGGCGATGAGATGTACCGGCCTGGGCACTTCTTTTCTTGCTTACACTGGCAACTTTGCGAGATATTCTTCTTTTTTTGTTCCTCTCTTACAGAGGGTAGAATTAGGCGGCTGAAAAGTGATGTTTACTTTTGTCTCAAATTTTTAGAAAATATCGTATATACATTTTTCTCCTTTGCCTTGAAATTTTTCGAAAATCCTTCGGAGAACGACATTTTTCACTATAAGAAAATGGGAGGGAATTTAAGTTTGATGAAATATTTGTTTAAAATATATAAGTCGGTATATCTTTACAAAAACTGAGTATCGATTTCACGTTTCTATATACATATCGTGTACCGCAAATAAGATTCAGTGTATAAAAATGAAAATGGAAATTTTTATATATATATATATATATATATATATATATATATATATATATATATATATATATATATATATAGTAGAGGCAAAGGAGACGAGTTCATTGCTCTTCCTTGAACAAAAATAGCCTTAAAAATCAAACGAATTATCGGTTCTTGCACACATTTATATACTAAGCAAGATATTGAGTATACAGCAATCATATAGTAATAAAGTGCCATGAATCATGTAGAATAAACGTACTCGCTAAAAACCTGTAACGTAATATCTAAAAATAAACCTCTTTAGTTTAAAAGTATACGTTATTATACGAAACAAGAAATTTATTGATTAATGAAATAAAATTTTATTTTATTTTTTTTTTTTTTTTGCAAATTTCAGAATATCTCCTGCTTTACTTAATGAACTATATTCAATTTCCGGTTCATTTTACTTGTTTTTTTTTTTAACTATTAATTATTGATAATATAATTAAATTCTGTATTTTATTGTTACCTTTTAAAATTTGAGCGATTTAAAGGGCAGATATTAGGGAAATAATTTGGGATTCCGCATATAATTGTTTTTAATTTATTACCATCAAGCAATTCTTACTTATTTTAAAGTAAATTTTTACGAATCGAATAAACAAATAATCTATTTTAAGTAATATCTTATACGTAAAGAGAAAATCATTTTTATTTTTAGTTAATGTCCTTTATTTGTATTCGATGTATGAATGCAAAGTTTCATGCAAATTATTAAAACGTTATAAATTAATGAGAACATTTTAAATAGAATGGCAATTAAAATAGCCTGTTTCTTTCCATTTAATTCATAGTCTACGAGAGGTTGAAAAGTTATTATCTAATAAACCATTAAAAAAATTTCGATGGATTGGAAAAATGCGAATGAGTATAATTTTTATATCGAATAAATCTTAAAAAAATATAATATTACTTTTTGACGGCATGGATAAGAGAGGGTCACTTACTCTTAGTGACTTTCCATCCACTCAATAGAGGTGGATTTTCAAGAATGTTCTAAAAAAAACTGATGACAACTTGTAATTCAAAAATACATGCTCAAAATGTCTTCTCCTTACTTCTCCGTTAACAGTGCATTTGATTATCGGATGATTTTCGCAGTCACTCGTTCGTAGTCCAAGATTATTAGATATTCAATTTTTAAAACGTTCTCATCACACCCTTTGGACGAATTTGCTTGAAACTTTGCAACGAGCCATTCAACGTGAATATAGGACGGGTTTATCTAAAATCTGCAGTAAGCCGATCATTCAGGCTTCGACATTGCCTCGCAATCATCGCATGCGCGATATAAATATATGCAGATTTATCATACATTAATCGAACGGTCCTGGACACGCGTATAATAAAAACAATCGCCCCCCCCTTAGAGATCATGAACGAGGTGATCAAGCAGAAGAAGAAGCAGGCCGGCGGCATGGAGTGGCGCATCCTCGTGGTCGATCAGCTGGCGATGAGGATGGTCTCGGCCTGCTGCAAGATGCACGACATAAGCGCCCAGGGCATCACCCTCGTCGAGGACATACAGAAGAAGCGGGAGCCCCTGCCCACGATGGAGTCCGTCTATCTGATCACGCCGAGCAATCAGTCGGTGACGAAGCTCATCGATGACTTCAGCAATCCGACGAGGACGATGTACAAGGCGGCGCACGTCTACTTCACCGAAGGTACAATAGATAACGGGCGACTCGCCACACCGCGCCCCGGCTTTCTTCGGGGCTGTTACGTATAGGCGTGTGTTATATACAATATACGTATATATATATATATATATATATATATATATATATATATATATATATACGAATAAGAGTGGCACAGGGGCTTATGTACGTTTGACCAATGGATCTCGAACGATACGGTACAGCTGGCCCGAAGGCGACTGTGATATAATTATACCGCGACCGTGGGCCAAAATTAATGGGACAACAATATGTTCCCACTGTTATTTGTTATTTCCAATTATTTTATCGTGACTGCTCGCGCGAAACTTCCGAAGATCCGGATAAAACGAACTTTTCATTAGAGCATCATTTATTAACGATAAAAATAAGAATTTTTATAAACGACTTTTCGGCAATAAGTTCTTTTATGATCCCTTTAAAGTTGGCATTAGTAGTCGTTGTTTTAAGACGGTGGATAACTTCTTAACAAACCAACAGCTAAATAAAATTTAATTCTGTAATGCGAGAAGACGCGCTGTTTTGAAACGCGACATTTATAATATCTTAAATATCGTAAAATATATTAAATTGACAACAATAACTACACAATTATACCGACTTACAAAGGTTGAAAAAAAAAACAAGGTAACTGAAACGTCGTTTGTATGTTTTGAAATAAATATGATAATGCTTTGATAAAAAAATTTCTACCATACATCTTTATTGGAAAATCATTGGATTTTTGCGATCAGTTGCGACAGAATTATAAAAAATAGTTTCGATACTGTCTGTAGAATCATCGTTAGAAAAGATTTTTCTTCTTTTTTTGAGTTTGTTTTTTAACTTTTATTAGAATAACTGCGGATTAGAAGCTAAATGGACAATAAAGAATCTTATATATTTTGAATAAATATATAAATTAATAAATTTTACAAGGCACCTTGTCTTGACAAAATGTGTAAAAGGTATTAGAAGGATTTCGTAATATCAGAATAGATAAAATTTATTTATTTTAATTTGAAAAGTAGCTGTGATAAAAGACGTTTTATTTAGGTACTAATATGTAGATGTATTAATAGATTTGAGGTGAAAATTTTTTATGGAACATTGGCTGCTTATTAATATATTTTGACTAAACGTATCGTACAAGACAAACACGATTGGAATAAAAATCATATAATGCATCTGTGCAATGTACATATTACTTCGTGCAGAATATTAATTTTGACTCTTGTATAAAGGACTGTATTCACACAGTTTCTTCTAGTAATGTCTTATTTTAAACACTATTTTATTTTAAGCGACTCAAATTAATATATATATTTTTAAATATACTATATATAATTTTTTTTTCATTAAACAAGTACTATACATTCATTTCGATTCAACTTAAATAATTAGATATAAATATGATACTACGCAACTCATATAAAGTATAATTTTTTGTCGAATTTGTAAAGAGAAAACAAATATAAACTAGTAAATAATATTATTTAGCAATAGTTAATCGAATTTAACTCTAATTAAAGTAATAAATGGATACTGTTACTTGTTAGGCTGTCAGCGAAAATTTGTGTTTCACAAAATAACTGAAATTAAATTAAAGTTCTTGTTTGCCAATCATTTCTAAATTAATTTATATTTTACTTTGATGAATTAACATCTAGTTATTAATACATGCACGATTTGTAAGAATAATAATGTTGTAAAAATAGCTTGCTACTCTTAAATTTAGAAAGTTTTAATCATTAAACATGAATTAAATGACAGATGTTTTCTTTGTTATGCTACAATGGCAAATTATTCCAAGCAGCCTTATACAATACAACGAACCCAATAAGATTGCCTTGAGAATAATTAACAGCCTTCTTAATTAATAGGTTAATCACTTCATGCAAATATTAAAGTAGTATTAAAATTCTGAAGCACATGTTTCTAAATTTATGGAGTATATATGTATATATACCATATAGTATGCGCGTGAAATCGAATGAAGATTGATTAATTTTATGCTAACACAATTGGCTGGAAGAATATTGTTTAGATCCTAAGTTTGTCTCTTTCCAGCGTGCCCCTACAACTTATTCAATGATTTGTGTCATTCGACGGTAGCTAAGTATATAAAGACATTGAAAGAGATCAACATCGCTTTCATACCGTACGAGGAACAGGTAAATCTGTGATAGAGTGATTTAAAGAAAAAAAAACAACAAAAAATTGTAAATTAATTATACATGCGTTTGTACCTCGAAGATGTTTCACGGTGAAGGGCTTGTATCACTAAAAAAAACTCACAGATCTCTTTCGATTTCCTTTAGTGAACGTTTCAAGAATTGGACAGAGAATCGTGAAATACTTTAAGAATATAGAACATTACGAGGCTTTAAATGCAGTTTTTATTGTTTATTTCGAAAATAATACAATGAGAGTAATGTTTCACTAAAATGTACTAAACTTTCCACTAATGCAGTGGCGTACTTGGCTTATAAGAAATTTTACCATAGCTTTATTAATAATTGCTAAACTTGTACGACTTTTTAATAAAAATTATATTAAAATTTAATATATGTATAATAATTTTTCTCATAATTCAAGTATATCTCTTTACTATTAGAAAGTATAGTAATTTTTATAAATACTTTTTCCGTATAATATTCTTTCGATATTTGATTTTAGATGTTACAATTTACACAATTCTCTGTTACAGTAATGATGTTTCACAAATTAACAAACACATTCAGCTGATTTGGAAAATTCGAGATTTTTTATACAAAGTTCAAATACATCTTCAACTACATAATATTTCTATTTTACTAAGAATCATTTATATAGATCAATGTGTCAATAAATGCTTTGTTATATATAATTAATATCAAGCTATATTATTGATATTTATATCAATAATAGCTATTTTTCAACAAATTTTCCTTTTTATAAAGTATAAATATTTTTCACAAAATTATTACGTAATTCAAAAAGTAGTAAAATATTGTCATTTTTTCAGTATTTTACTGCTAAATTTAGAATCAAATTAAATTTAATACATTCAAGTTATTTAAAATCTCTAAATAAAGTAAATTTTTGTATTAACATTTGCAATATAATGCAGTTGTGTTTGTTAATTATATAAACTATTCATGGACATTCGCTTTTCTGTCTCTTTCTCTCTGGCTCTTTGACGGTAACACACGAGCACATTTACTAACAAAAACTTGCATTCCATATGCTTGCACTCGTTCAGTGTGCCCCGAGGAGATGTTCAATGATATCTGCAAGTCTCTCGCTGCTAAAAAGATAAAAACACTTAAAGAGATCAACATCGCTTTCTTGCCGTACGAGTCTCAGGTGAAAAACAAATAAAATTGTAGCAGATTTCTGTTATCCCTGTATATTTATTTCGTTTGATAGAAGGCTAATTTAGTTTTTTGCTAAATATTTTTTCATCCTCATTACCTTTAAGTGTTATGAATTTTTTTTTTAATTTTACAATTTCTGTCGAATTATTTTTCCCCAATGTTGTATTATAATATTTAAAATTTCAATGCTGAAAAAGATTGGGAAATTTTTTTTACAGATTTCTAAACCAAAATTTTACGTCAAATTTATTATCATTATAAATCATTGGGCATTATATATATACGAAAATAATTGTATTTTTTGTCCATCACGTTTAATAAGCAATCCGATATATATGATATTTCCTTAATTTTTTCTATACGTGTTTTTATTATTATTATACTGCAATGAAAATTCCAGTTTTTTAAAACAAAAATTATCTATTTCAAGAAATCTTCGCGCTGCAAAATTTCTTAAACTATATCACTAATTCTATTGGTCCTTATAGAAATACTTCATTTTTCATTCTGTTTGCGCATGATTGAATGCATTATTTTGACATTTTTTAACTTTATTATGAAAGTTTAAATCTGCACGCAATTTTTTTTTATTTCAAATTGATTTTACGTTTATGTTTTAAAATTGAAAATTGCTTTTTTTGGGCTGTAAATAACTTCCTTGAGGCTTGCAAATATTTGGTTTAATTTATTGCTGTTGTATTGCTTTATATAATGTAACTTTTTTTTAAACGCAATAGAAATCTGCATTATCAAATTGATCTAATTTATAAAATTATTCAGGTTTTCTCGCTGGATTCTCGAGAAACGTTCGCGTGCTTTTACAACTCGTCTCTTATCAACGTGAGGAATGCAAATATGGAACGGATCGCCGAACAGATCGCCACTCTTTGCGCTACCTTAGGAGAGTATCCATCGGTTAGATATCGAAGGTATGAAAAATGAAATATCGAATACGTTATGTAAATTATGTTTTAACATATTTAACGATATACATCCAACCCAATAATTTCACTTTCAGTGATTTCGATCGCAATGTCGAACTGGCTCAGTTGGTTCAGCAAAAGCTGGACGCTTACAAGGCTGACGAACCAACCATGGGCGAAGGTCCTGAGAAGGCGCGATCTCAGCTTTTGATACTGGATCGTGGCTTCGACTGTGTTTCTCCTCTTCTTCACGAACTCACATTGCAAGCTATGGCCTATGATTTACTGGAAATTGAAAACGACGTATACAAGTAGGTATTTAAAAGTACAAATAAAATAAGGCGTATATATGCATTCTTGCATTATTATAAATATGCTGCGTTAGAGATTAGCAAAATATTAAAGGATAATATTGCTTGTGAGAATGAATGAAAAAACGATTGATTTACTTAAATATTTGACATTTATAGGATTTTATTTAATGTTTTTATAATCTAATTACTACGATGGATTTCTTCTCATTGTTAAACTGACTAACGTAATTCCTTTATCTATAAAGGAAAATCGCGTTATTTATATTACGATTCTTGCTCATACCAACTTTTATGTGATCAAATATTATCTTAAAATAATATTTATTTTTTCATCTTTAAGATACGAAGCTACAGCAGGACAAGAAAAAGAAGTTTTATTAGATGAAAATGACGATCTCTGGGTGGAATTGAGGCATCAGCATATTGCCGTTGTTTCTCAGTAAGATCAAAATGATTTACAGTATTATGTGTAACATATTTATTATAATGAAATTTTTGTTTCTACATTGTTTTCTACAGAAACGTTACGAAGAATTTAAAGAAATTTACAGAATCTAAGCGTATGCCTCAGGGCGACAAGCAAAGCATGCGAGATCTATCGCAGATGATAAAAAAAATGCCGCAGTATCAAAAGGAGTTGAGCAAGTACGCAACGCATTTGCATCTGGCTGAAGATTGCATGAAACGATATCAAGGCAATGTCGATAAGCTTTGTAAAGTGGAACAGGTATATTATTCATAATTATAAGCAGATATGTTCATGTAGATCTTTATTATTATCAATTTTGGATCATCGAATTTTTCTAAGTCATATTTAATGTGCGATATAAATTATTAAAAGTAAATCGATGATTTTAGGATTTGGCTATGGGAACTGATGCTGAAGGTGAACGCATAAAGGATCACATGCGTAATATTACACCTATATTACTGGACCAAACAGTTAATAACATGGATAAGTTGCGTATAATCGCACTTTACGTACTCAGTAAAAATGGCATTCCAGATGATAATTTGAATCGTCTAATTCACCATGCTCAGATGTCTCCCGAAGATAAACAGACTATTGTAAACATGGCGAATCTTGGTCTTAATGTTGTAGTTGAAGTGAGTCGACTTATCAATTTGAAGTCTGTAATATTGATTCGTTATCATTTGAATAACTTTGATGTGTTCTGAATCTTACAGGGAAATCGTAAGAAGATTTACACAGTACCCAGGAAAGAACGAATCACGGAGCAAACATACCAAATGAGTCGTTGGACACCGGTTGTTAAGGATATTATGGAGGATTCGATTGAAGATAAACTTGACGCAAAACACTTTCCATTTTTCGGCGGAAGGACAGCCAGTTCCGGTTATCACGCGCCAACAAGGTGAATATTTTATTTCTAATAACATTAACTATATTATTTTCTACATTTAGTAACTTTGAAATAGAAAAATTGATGATCCTCTTAATCATTGTTTATTATTTCTCAGTTACAACTTGTTGAAATACAAGAATATGTAAGTTGTTTTATATGTAAATTTTTATTTCATAAAATTTTCAGTGCTCGATATGGACATTGGCATAAAGAAAAAGGACAGCAGACTATAAAAAATGTACCACGTTTAATTGTTTTTATCGTTGGAGGTGTTTGCTTCTCAGAAGTCAGATGCGCGTACGAAGTCACGAATACTACCAAAAACTGGGAAGTTATCATTGGTATGTAAAATAAAGTTTGATATATTTGTATATTAACACGAAAAAAGTAAATATTAAATAAAACATATTTCAAGTTCTTTCATGTTGATACTTGATCTGAAATAGATGGTACAAATAATTCAGATTCCTAGTGTATTTAGAATATAAATTTTTTTAATAGGCTTATTTATCGTAACTTATTCGTGATCCATAAATGAGATATACTATTTTTATTATAAATTTTTTTAATATATTCATTTAAAAAACAATAATTTCAGCAAAACAATGTTTATCATAATATGTTTTAAAATGTACACTTTTTGAAATGTTTTTTAAAAAATATTTACAATATCTATTATTTATAAAATCTTTTTTATATACAGGTTCATCACACATCATCACACCAAAGTCTTTCTTGTCAGAGCTATCAAAACTTCATATAAACTGCTCATAAATTAATGCTAGTTTTAAAATGAATGATCTTCGTACATTACATCAAAATTTGGAAAATCGCATTTCCTATATTTTCTTGTAATAATTTGAGTTGTGCAATGCTATATCTAAAAGCCAGTAACCCTGGTTTCATCATCATTAATACAATATCCATTAAACTTTATCAGTGATGTTCGTGAGCCAAAAGCTATAAAAAAAGACAAAAACAAAATCAGCTTAGCTCTATTTACTAGCAAAACAATGCACTTCAATCAATTAATATAGCATTAATTAATAAACTTTTTTGCTAGTATGGAAAAATTTGTGGTAAAAGTGATCGTATACTTTTAAAATATTCACAAGTCGAGATAAGCAAAAACCATGCTTTTTGACTTACATATAAATAGTTAAAGTATTTCTGGCGCTAAAGGGGTTACCTGGCAATAAAGTGCCTCTGCAAAGAGAATCACGATTATAATCGAATTCTTAAAACGTTGGCAATATCATTGTAGAACCTTGTTCCAGATGGTAACATCTTCTAATCCTGGGAAAAAATTTTATTTACATAATTATGTGCCACCGTATGTAATTGTATAGAATAAGATAATACTTGCATATTCATTTCGTCTTGATATAGTCGCACACAATTGTATAAACATGTATAATTATATATTTAAATAATTCTGTAAAGGAAAATCACGTACAAGACTCTAATTATAAATAATATTTTTTCTCAGGATTTTACTATAAAAAATTAGATATTTTGTTAAGACTAAATTATTCGTATTAATAGCTTACATTTTTTTGTAAAGAATATTTAATATTAATTAATATTGTGTTTAAGTCAGACTTAGTTCAGACTCATATAAATATGTGTAAATTGCAAATTCATTCATTCATATCATTGTAAAATATATTGCAATATGATCTTTAACAAATTAATTAAAATATTCTAATTTTGAATGTGCAATTTTTTGGAGTAGACGATATTAACGTGTTGTAGAATCTATTTTTAACAGAACTTCTAATCGTCTAAAAAATTTCTGATTTACAAAAGCAAAAAGCGAAGTATTAGTATGTTTTAAAATTAAAATTCAACGAAATAGAAATTAATTTTTTTTAATTATATATATATTATAAAATGATCTTTCAAATCATAGAACAAAATTACGGCCATAATACGGATGTAAATTATTTGTTATATTGTAGATTCATTCGTTGCAATCGGTTTTTGCATTGTGTAAAGTTAGGATAAATTATGAAGGTCGATTTACCTGATCTCACTCGTGTCGACCGTCGAAAAAAGGTTTTTGCAAAACTATCAAAAATTTCACTTTAAATAGATGAATAAAATCTTCATGTAGAAAGTGCACTTGCAAATTGCCTTAAATTATTTCAATTTTAATTGTAAGATTTAATATTGTTCGAGTTATAAAACCGTTTTTCATGTTTCGATCAATCTCTCTTTACATTTGTGTCATTAATATAAAATTTCAATTTATTATTCTTTATTCGATTAATAATTATTCTGAAATGCCACTTAAAAATATTAATTATAAAAGTGTGAACCGTTAGTTGACAAAATTTGAAGATGGTTAGTTAATTTTTAAGATAATTATTAATAAAGTATATGCTTGAAATAAATTTAATATATTATTTAACTAATCATATAAATTTTAATAATTATCTTGATTTTATAATCAATGATCAATGTAAATTACTAAAAACAAAAGTATTAAACTTTATTAGTTCTATTGTTGTGCTTCTAAAATTATAAGTTTTAATAATAAACATATAATTGAATTATCATTGAATTTTAGTTTTAATTAAGCTGTTTGAGATTTATTTAAATAATAAACTAGTTAGATGCATTTAATCTAAGCGAATACCATGAATATTTAGGGATGGTTGATGCGGTAGATTGCGTGAATTTTATGACAAGATTTAAAACAATAACTGAAAGAAACTTCTGAAAATTCTTGCAAAATATGCAAAAGCACACTTGCTAGTCTAGGAAGATTGACAGTTTAATAAATAACTACAAATGTCTAATATTCAGTATCGAGAAAGTAGCACTACTAAATTTTCAAGAGTAAAGTTTTAAGAAAATGACGACCTATATATACAAGAGGCAGTTATTCGAGTACTTTTACATATTTTACAATTTCTTAAATAGTACAAATACTTTTTTTTATTCTGTACAATTAGTAAAACGTTTTATCACTGATTGTTAGAACATGATTAAATAGATTGCGAAATCCAACACGTTCTTCTAGAACATTTATTATTCTACTTCTTTCATTATACGTGGTGATTGCAAAAATGCAGTAGAATGGTTTAAAAGTTTATAGATGGTAATGAATAATAATAATTTTTGAGGATCACTTTTGGTCAGTGGACGTTTGCCTGTTAGTTGATCGTTCATGAATTAAAGTATGTTACAAATGAGAGTTGCGGTTGTACGGCAACATAATTATTATAGAGTTTACGATATTTATAAAAATTATATAAATATATTATATATAAATAAGCATATATGTGCGTAGTTGTAGTTTAAACATGTTCTGCTTATAAAAAGGTCTATACGTCATTGTAATTAAATTCTTCTCTTATTATTAAAAAGCTCTGTTTTTGCTCTGTCGACTCTCAGAGACAACAATATAGATTATAAATATCTTTGTTATATAATGTTTACCTTTATTATTGTTAACAATTGATGGATATTATTTTTCGTAAGTATTATACGTATTTATTATTTAAGGATGAAATGTTCAACGCACGTGAAAGCTATTGATTTATTTTATATTTAATTTAAGCTTCTCCATGCACTGTTTGAAACGAAGTTTTATAATTTATGTAAATCATTATATGTGCTTCTGTATTAAAACAAAAATCATGACAACTGATATAGCTTTATTTTCGTCCTTTATATTTACTATGTAATTTGGCACTACTCATAAATAAAAGCATACATCCAGATTAATGTTTATCTAATAATATTAAATTTCAAGCCAGAATACAATAAAATATTAATTATGATATAGAATAATCTGAAGAAAATATTTTAATGAAAATACTTTATCATGTCCAGCTAATTAGAATAAAATCACAAAATTATAAAAAATTATCAAAAATCTGTTCATCAAATTATTTATATACAGTAAAACTCTAATTGATTTATTTAATCTTTTAATAAACAACTAAGCTTTGACATTATGCTGTGTTGTTTAAAAAAAAAATTGGTTCAAAGAGAATAGACGTACAGCACGACTTCAAAAGCAAGAAAATTGAGCAATATAAACTCCGAAATTTTTTTTTTTTGCTTTTACAACACGGATCGTAATATTTTACCATTTTGTAAACAATGTTTAACTTATTTATTAAACAATTATGACACTATCCTGGCCATTTCTTTTTACGTCCTTTTAGCACTTAGATTTTGAGCAACTGCAAAAATTATTATACGGCTACTTAATTAATTATAAAAACCTTAAATAATTATCAAAGCCAAGGACGGAAGTTTTTATCATTTCTATGTTAGCTCGCAGCCGTCGCCTCCTTTCAGCACCAATCTAAGAAAGCGAACAAAGAATTTTGTAGTATAATTTTTAAGCATAATAAATGGATCCTTCCTATGTAATATTTTATTTTGCAGGTGTATTTTATAAATTCTTCTAATTCAGAAGAGAGAAGAAAGTAATTATAATTCAAGATAACGTACAAAATAATTCTAATTAAAAATTCCGTATAATGCAATTATAGATCAAAACTCTTAAACAGATCTTCTGCGAGTAAAAAAGTAATATAATTTTAACTATAAGATGATTCAATTTGAGAGTGTGTTTCTATAAAATTCTAATTTTAATTTAAAACGCAAAGTATAAATAAGTTGAAAGTATATTATGTTTTTATAATAGATTTTCTCCAATGCTGATTGACTTTTTTGCCGCTCTAAGAATGGGGGTTTTAAGAAGAGGTTATTTTAATTTTATTTTAAAGTAATGACTCTATCAATATCCTATATATTTTAATTTAACAAACTGAGTGGAAAATATACAAGAGGTACTGAAGATACGTTGTCAGGGATGAAAATCTGCCCTGGATCGGCAATCGATTAACGGCTGAATCCATCTAATTAGCGAAACCAGATAATATCGATACTTATCATATCGAATGCTCGCGAAAAGTCAATGGATGCTTTGTAAAAGAGAAGGATGCTTTGTACGTCACAATACTTTGCTGAAAATCGTTAGCAAGCTCAATGAGAGCTGCCTTATGGATATGATGGTCATTACGGATCGTATAAAATATATTATCTATATATAAGTGATGTAAGTATACATATAATGTTGTACAGAATATACTAATCGGTCGAGACTCAGATGGAATTGTAGTTTTTATAATTTTTGGTAAAGGGTAAACCGGTGCAGATTACAAAAACAAATTTGTCATCAAACTTATTGATTTCCTCTTCTTATGTTTTTGAGTTTATCTTGAGTTACATATATAGGCACCGTATACAAGATTCCGATGTGATGCTGAGAATCAAATGTGATGCGAAGCTATTTTCTCTCATTTATTCCGATGACTCTTTTAAAAAATAATATATTCATATAAATTTAGTAATTAGGACTCTCAAGATGAAGTCAAAAATATCAAAAGAAGAAATCAATGCCTTGGATAAATTTAATATTTTTAAAAGCGCTTTAAAAAGTACAATTGAGCAAATGGGATCGACTCTCAAGATCTCAAAGAAATCTGGTCTAACAAGACATTAAAAGAATTTATATCATCATATTATATAGATTGTTTTAACCAAATGTCTGTCTGTCATTATATAATTATAAAGATATTGCTGTATAAAGATTGTATGATATAAGATCGATTAAAATATTTGTTCGTTTAAAAAATAGAAAACGTATTATAATGTATAACTCAGCCCGAAGCTTTCTTCTTAAATAGGGCCCATTTTATCTTTATATCCATTTCATTTCTAAGACTAGTCATCTCTCTCTCTCTCTCTCTCTCTCTCTCTCTCTCTCTCTCTCTCTCTCTTTTACCTTAATACAGATCGTTGTTCTTGGTTTCGACATTTATAATTATTTAACCACATAATTTTTTTAATAAAGAATAGAGAAGATTCGAACTCAGAGTTTTAATGCAGACGATTTCGAAGAAAATTTTCCTGTAAATTTTGCTATTTAAATTTTTCTATCGGAATCTTCTTCGTTCAAAATCCGAGTTGGAATCATGTTTTGTCAACATTATTCAATTTGGCAGCATATTTATATATCCTTTTATATATACATCATCTTGAATAATTCAAATATATCATATTTTTATTTAACAGAAAATATATTCACACTTTTTTTATGGCCTCTTGAAAGTATTTAGTAACAATTTTATGCCAGCTGTAGTTGGTATTTATATTCAAGATTCTTTAAATATAAATTTACGAATGAATAATTGTCCGGCTTTTTAGACTGCACACTTTTCCAACGGATTTAAGAACGAAATCATTTTATTTTTTTTCAAACGAATTTTTACAACAATCGATATTTTTGTCAAGATTAATATATAATCCGTATTAATAAAATACTTATAAATTGTTCTAAAATATTACAAGATCAAGACAAAATCTTTAATTGATACAAAGATTCAGTATCGAGAGCTTATTGTTTAAAATTTCATTATAAAAATCTTTGCGTATAGAAAGGAAAGTTGACGGCTGGTGGAGGATTTGGTAACGTTACATTATCTGAATCAAAATAACTAATTTCTTCTTTTATGTACGAAATATAAGACGATACTTTAGTGTAGATGTTGGGGATGCCGATGGCGCTAGCTCCATTATTACCGCTTGATATTCCTAGAAGAACGGATCTGGAAAGATCAACCATAGGATTACCAGCGTCGCCCTATAATAAAAATAAATTAATTATCGATATTTACGTCGAATTGATAATCTAATATTTTTGAGATTTTAACATGACGCATTTATATTAATGATTTTTTTTATCATCTCATAATGGATTTATTCAAAATCCTGAAAAAAATGAAATGATTGCTTTGTAAGCGACTATATGGATTTGATAATAAATGTCTTTGCTTTTTCTAGAAATGTTAAAAAACTAAAGAGATTTTCAGGTACATATATTAAATGTAATAATTTTATGTCTGCCAAATCTTTATAAGTATGCACCAATCCTTAAACTTTCTCTTCACATAGAAAAGAATCGGTAGCCCAAGGGCTTAGAGTAACAGAACAGTATATAAGTTTCTACGCTTATTCAGTAGTACCATCGTCATATAAATAGTGTTATCGGTCTTACTGCCTCTTTTATAAATTAATATAATTATAACGACAGCCAGACTGCCTTTATTTATAATAATCTGCGTAGATTCTGAAATATAAAATCTAAATATTAAATTGGAAATTAATTTTTCTTAGTAAAGGAACTGGTCTGACTGATCCCTTCAACAAAATTTTCCTGATCTACAATTTCAGACGTTTAGAACGGCTCCGACTCCTCTATATAGAGATTCATGACTTCGCATTCTGAAATTCAACCTTAAAATTCTTTTATCGGAAATATATATGCTTAAGATTTTCGTCTGACCATTGAAAAAAAAAAACAGAAAAATCAGAGGATGAAAATGAACTGTTTATTGAATGAGTATGATAGTCCGAATATCAAAAACGATTCCCTAACAAAATAATCTATTTGACTTTGAAAAGAATTAAGACATTTCGAATTCCGTAGTAGTCTCACACGCACTCTTAATTTCCTTATCGAACAGTAATACCATCATTTTACTGAAATCTATATCGATTTAAATACCTATTCCATTAATTTCTTCTCTGGTAGCCTTTATTCTTTATTCTTAAGCACACTCACAATGTATTATTTATCCTAAATTCCATGTCACGATATCGATTAAACTAAGACATATTTTAATTCCCAGATTAAGGGAAAGAGTGACACCTTAATGACTTTATAGCAATTACATTGTGTGAATTGATACTTATTGTAATATAATTTGTGTTGTAATTATTTTCAATGAATTAATTCGCTAATAATATTTTTTGCAACCATCAGACACGCCATTCATTTTTCTTGCTTCAAAATCAAAAACTCTTTTCTGTCTCTATTCGAAACAACTCATTCAATTTTTTTAAGTATTATATAACAATAAACTCTAGCAAAACTGCGGACTATATTATTACGTGCTTTGAAAAATTACTGCTAATATCAAATTGAAGAATCAGTTTAGGTTTTGGCTTGGTGAAGATTGTGAAATATATTATTTTGATTGATTCATTTGCGATAGATACTTATAAGTGTGCGAATGCCTTTTCTACTTGGACCATCCAGCTTATATAGCTCTATTTAGATCCAGACAACAGTTTTTGCTTATATCTGCGTCTTACACCTACGCCCAATGCTCTACTGCGTTTCTACGTTTATTGTCAGTCTTCCGGCAATCCTTAGCATAGTTACTACCTCGTCGATGTTTTCGCCGAACTCCTCTGATTTTTTTTTTGTTTTATAATAAATACATTAAATTAATCTTGAAGTGTATAATTTTATTCAATAGTGTTTTAGCATGCCTTTGTTCGATACATGGCGGACTCTTGCACTCTATTTTAACTAATAAATTTAGTAGAATCGTTAATGGTTGTTGATTTTTTTTTGGATATAAACTAGTACTATGCGGAAACGACTATTTTTGGCACTACTATGTACTTAATTGACTCCATTGTATATACTTACGAATGCTTCGCAAAAAAGATTACATACAGACTTTAGATGTCTCAGAAGTCCTGTATGGGCTAAATATAGGATCTTCTGCGGAACGATGATTTCATTCATTCCAGAGAGTTATTGATTCAAGCACATAATACTCTATCGCTGCTTGAATTCAGAAAAACATACATATGCATGTCTTCCAGTATTGAGTATGTCTCTTCATGATAGATACCATCCCGGGAATATTTTAAAAAGTGAAATGAAAGAATTCGTGCCTCCAATTATACGGAGTGGATATGGAAAATGATATTTTCAAGATCTAAAAGTGTAGTTTTTAATAAGTTTTCAGGTGAGATTCGTATAAACTTACGTCTCAATAACAGGTTTAATTCGGCAATAGGAACACTTCTATGAACACGATTAAACGTTAAAATTTAATTATATTTTATTGATATTATATACACCTAGTTTCAAAAGTTTTTAAATTTTGTGAAGCTGAATATCCTTCGCAGAAACTTGGTACTATTTTTTTTCTCGTTGTTTACTCGTCAGATATTAGGCTGTCTTAAAGCATAAGCTAGAGAAGTGAGTTCAGAATTCAATTTCTCTTGCCGTCATACAGATTGTAGTTGAGCTTAAATTTTTTATTTCCACAAACGCTATTTCTATAGATACATTCTAAATATTTAGCCGCATTGTAATATATTTGCTTTAGCCAACAATAAAGACTTTTTATGAAAGAGTCTAAATGCTAATTATTGAATCTACTTCAGCTATTAATTGAAGCTAGCTGTAACGATCTTACGCTGTATTATTTTACTTGCAAATAATATTAGAGTAAAAATACGAAAAGTGGGCTTACTATTCCAACTCCAATGTTGTATTTTGTTGTAGTACAAATATGATTGTTATCAAGGAAATAGAAACTGTACCATTCTTGGCAATTATTTAAAGGCTCGATCATGGGAAATATCTGTAGTAGCATTGTTGAATGACGCTGTCCTCTCTCTTTACCACCAAATCCAGAAACAATAACTCGGGAATTAGGAGGCACCGTTAAACTTTCCGCTGGCAATGGAATTGGGACTACGCTTGCCGATCTTTTAACTGGATTTAAAAGCTGGAGCCGTTATAAAGAACATTTAATTTAAGAACAGTTAAAAAAATATAATAAATACATATATAATTTTGTACCAAAACTTTAACTAGCACAAACTATGGTAATAATAATCAATTTTATAATTCTCAAATAACTAATTTAATGAAATAGAAACGAATATTCATATACAATGATTCTTTTACATTATATATTTTTTGTATCAAAAGTATATTTATTTGTTTCTCCTTAAAACTAGATATGTATATAAAAGACTAAATAAAAGCTAATCAACGTACATTAAATTAAAATTGGTTCATTCGATCATATACTAGTTTTTAGTTAATCGACTGTTTGGTTTTTAAGATTTAAACATAATTATACTATTTATGTATATCCATGTAATAAAAATGTATTCAATGGAAAGTTATACGAAAATATGTAGAGTTATATATGTAAATATCAAGATAAAGATATAAATCAGATAATGAGAATAAAAAGAAGACATTTCTATTTGGCATTGGAATGGGTATGAAAGAAATGTAAAAATACTTTTCAATAATCGGACAGTCAAATGGAAGATCCAATAATAAGAAATAAAATTTTGATTACAAAACAGTATTAATAAAAGAAGGTCGTGAATAATATTCATTACGGTCTTTTCTTAAAATCTTTTTTCTAAATTTTCATAGTTTGTCGTAATTAATTAAAAATAGTCAGGTAGTATAAAAATAAATACAAGGTAACAAAAAATTATTCCAAGGCCCATACACCGTATGACTAAAAAGACGTAGGTGAATTTGATAAATTATAGAGCTTGATGCAAAATTCCTGAAAGTAAAGTTTTCTGAATAATATATAACACGTTCATCAATTACAATCGTGTTCAATTAACACATTAATGATATTTAAACAGTTGCGGTTGTATACACAGAAGAAAAGGTTGAGCACACTTTGCCATAAGAGTTAGAAGTCTTTCCTACCTATACACATGTGATTCTAAATTTCTCGGATTATCAATTTCAACTATAACTGATGCTTAAAAATGATTTTCAAATACTACAAAAAAAATCATGAATTACTCTTATTAGAAAGAGGATTATATGCTAAGTCTCTAAAAAACGTTGTAAAATAGTTTTTTTTTTTTAATAATTAATATAACTGTGTATTTTAGAAGATATAGAACTTAGTTATAAGAATTTCGTGTATGCTAAAATTTTTACGAGACGTAAAATAACGCTTAAGTGAATGTATTACAGAAGCTTGATAGAGAGCTATAAAAACTCATTTTATCGATAAAAGTCAGTTTACACGAACAAGAAATTGCGAAATGAAAGTCCGATGATAACAACAGAAAGTTAATTAGAATTCTGTTTGTGATTAGATAGGAAGAGCTGGTATGGAATTTACTGATATGCGACAATCGTCAAAAAGTATGTGAGCAGCGACGAAAATGGCACCAAATCAATATATTGATTAAACAAACAAGCACGGATTAAGAATGAATAATGAATTTACAGTTAGAGAACATTCAAATCCAGATTGAGATGCTGAATCAATGGTATGGATATATTGATACGGGTCTAGCTAGCAAAGATATTTATAAGACGTGATATCTTTCATTTTTTTGTGATAACAGGAGGATTGCTTCAACTGTGAAATGAGCTATATTATTAAAAAGGCATTTTAATCAGAGCTAACCACACTGACATAATGATTATGAAACTTACGTGAACCACGGCAATGTCATTGTAATAGTAGGGACTGTGATTACCCTTCCTGAAATCTCGGTGATGCGATATTCTTAGAACGGAATAAGAGACGCATTCGTTAAAGTTCGTCGATCCCAGTGCTACCTTTACGACTTTTCTAATTGGTCTCTCGGCCACAATATTTTTCACGCAGTGACCTGCCGTGAGTAGATGCGAATTCGTGATCAACGTAACGCCACAGACGTGTATTCCGTAAACCGTGAGAGATCCTTGATACAGCGGCTGATTATTATCCACTGGTTGTCCGCCGACGAGCCGGGGCTTAAAATTCTCAGATTTAGCGGCTACAAAATATTAACGAGAATGAACAGTGTGGGGATTGTGTTTTTTTTTTTAGCAATTTTTGACTCTTCGACTTTTAAAAATTGGTCAGGATTTCATGTAAGGGAATTATTTACTCACCTAAGAAACTGTGTAAGAAAAGTACGATCGCGGTGCTTTTCATATTTATGCCTGTTTCAATTAATCGTAATATCTGTCATATCTATTTAAAATACGTAGTATTAATACTTATCAGCCAGGCCTATAAATATAACTTTAAGAAAATACGGCAACGGATGTGTTTTTATGATTAATAAATACATGTTTTATGTATTATTATCATAAAGTACTATTATATAAAAAAAATGATATTGAACTTTTAAATCAATTAAAGATTATTCATAGCAGAATTGATTTTTCTTATACAGGAACTCAGATAAATAACAATGTTGTTTTATCAATTGAATATATATATATATACATAACATACTTAATTTTATCGTAGATTTATTTTTGTTATAGTCATTATTGTCGAATACGATTCACTAATGAGAGAATATAAATCATATCGACAGAAAGGAAGGGATTTAAATTTAATTATATAGTTTACAATAGGGAATTTATAAATCATAATAACTCATTCTTAATTTAATTATCGTTTTGTACTAATCCTTGCAATAGAAGGACTACTATAATGATCATCGTTATAATTATTTTTTTTTTAATTTTAAACTAATAATGGGTTATTATGATTTCAAATTTTTAGAAAGAACATTTAAAAATACCATAAATTTTACCTATATATTCTTACGTATATTGTGATAATAAAACAAAGGGAAAAAATGAATATTATATTATTGCGGACGTATTTTTAGTCATTTTAACACATATTTTGAAATCGAAATGCCATTAATATTTATACTAAAACAACAAAAGAAATTCAGTCTAATCAAGAAATATTAATTGCTCTATAATCCCTAAAAATAGCTCGGCACTTTTTCACTAATATTTAGTTTTTCTATTTATCCCAAAATAAGTTTAGAAGTTCTTATTGAAAATAATATTCATTATAATTAATTAATTAACGCTATTGTTAATTCACGAAACATGGTCGATTGGATGCATGAGGGAAATGCTCTTTTTAGAGTTACACAAATTTAACGAGAAAATAATACTCTTTAAAACTTAAATGCCACTTTTGTAGAACATTTAAAATATAGTTGATTAATGATTTTCTTAAAAACTTTGAGTACAAATTTATTTTAAAATTCGAGGTTGTTCGAAGGATTTAATAGGTATTAGTTTTAGACGGTTTTATTTTATATACGGCTTATTACAAATCCAAATTTAGATTATATATTTCATCAAACTATATATGCTTATATAAATATGGATTTCGCCTAAACATTCGACATGATTAGCATATTAGTTCTTATGTATCGTACAATCTCTAATATCAGCCTTGTATTATTTATATTGTACATCACTTGAAACTGATAAGAAATTAAATGGCTATAATGCAAAATATATTGATAATCACTATCCACATTTATACCCTCTTCATCTGTAACGATAAGTTATTCATTTTCACATTTTCACTGTGGCCTTAAAAATCTAGAAGTATTAGGAAAATTGAAACAGTGATATTAAAAAAAGTGCAACATCGAACGATATCTCAAATCTTTATAAGGCTGTTCCAAAAATGGTGCAAATTTTGAATTTCCACGGGTTACGTATATTCGATTTTCGTAGCCTTATGTTGGTACTCTTTATTCTTACTTCTGCTCATAAATTCGGCTATTTCTAGTGTTCAATTAATTTTTCACAGCTATTTTACTTGTCCGTGTTTTGCGTATCTAAAATTCACAAAATTAATTCAAATTAGGACTATTAACTGCAAATTATGCGCAATTTACACTAAACAAACCATCAGCAATTATCCGGATTTTCGAAGGAGTACAAGTTAGCCTGGGAAGTGCTTATGCAGACTCTTGCTCCCTTGTCTGTGTTTTTTTTATTCCTGACGAGGACCGCGAATAGACGACATTACGCCACGATTGAAGAGATAAAGACGGTATCAACAAATGACATGAACAAGGTCATAAAAATTATTTTTTTTAAGTGTTTACAAGATTGAAAAAACAAATTAGTACTGTATGTATATAATATCTGCTGGTGAATCCTTTGATGGGAACACAATCAATATTCATAAATAAATAAATAATCTTTGACAACATACAAAATTTACTTATATTATTATGATATTTCATGATTATGTTAAAAAAATTTTGTGGTTATGAAGGGTATTTGCATATATACATGACGATTTAGTTCAATTATGTAATAACTTGTTCACTGATTATAATTTACTTCGGGGCTAAAATACATTGCTACGGATAGTATATAATAATAGACCCTTGTATATATTATAAAAGACGTTGGAATTCAAAGTATCCCCTGAATATCCATGAGAATCTGATGGAAATCTGATAGGTAATCCATTACTGTCTAATATTTTGTTGGTCATGCAGTATCGACTAACTCTATTATATTTGGTAATTCGGGCAAGTCATAGAAATGTTTTTTTTATTTCGTTGAATCGGCAAAAATCTAATACCTTCTGCTATGTTCAACTGGTATGGGCCTTAAAATACTGTTCGATTACACATGGGCTAGTACTTAAATTGGATTTAAGATGTCGAATAGAATCCTTATTGAATGAATCTTGTACTTTTTTGTCAATTTGTTCCTTTAATATTGTTTGTCTAGTTGTTTGACGGCACGTAAATTAAGTAACGATATTCAATATTGTACACCGAGACCTTTAGGAGATGGACGACTTGAAATATCCTCGCACGTTGAGACGAAGCAAGCCAAAATCCACGCATGAAGGTAGACAAGCAATATAAGCAACCCAAATATTTATATATTTTTTCATAATAGTTTACAGTATATAAATATTCAAAACTTGATCTAAATATTTTTGTTTTAAAATAATTACGCGGCTCTAGATAAAAATTAAATTAATATTTATTTTATTAACTAATTAATTTTTTACTTATTTACAATTTTCGTAGCATTTTCCTTGTATAATCGTTTTCTTATCAAACAAATAAAATATTGTTCTATGTCAAAATAAAATTTGTATGATTAAACACTTTATTATGAAAGTTAAAAAAATATCATTTTAAAAATTAAGCAACAAAAGTTTACAGTACATGACAGGCTGCATTTCTAGACGAATTGGAAGCCAAACATCCATACAGTAGTTTATAAAAAGTTTTAACTTCTAATCAATAAGACTGACAGAATTGATGTTATACTGTGTACGCCCAAGAATTCGATTAAATAGAACAAAAAAATGTCTCCATTTCGTTGAAACGGGAAATTCTTTGTTTGAATATCGTTTCGGATACGTCATACTATATATGTGTAGTTATCTCTTATTTCAGTGTGACTCAAAACAAGAAAAAGGGCTCGAACAAAAGTTATTGCCACAATCACTTTTGATAAAAAAAACTATAAATTGAGATGAAATGTAAATTAATAAATATTTTTATAGGTCTTACAGTCTTGTTAGTAAAGGACAGCCTGACTGCCCCTCTCTATTACAAGCCCGAAGCAGTCATCCTCCCCTTTTTCGAAATTCTGAAAATTCTCCGCATTAGAAACGTGCGGAATGAAGAACCAAGTAATATTATAGCTTGTGGCCTTTCGAAATGCAGTAATTATTATTTCTATTTTAAATTTTAACAAAACAAACAATCAACTGTTTTTTAACAATTACATTCAAACATCTTTCATTATTTTTACTTTGTTTAATAATAAGAAATTATTAGATATTATTTCAGATAGAAAAATTTTTAAAATTGTATTTGTAAAAAAATATAAATACTTAACTGTATAAGAATTCAAGTGCTCAAATACGTAATAAAATGATTGAGGATGTGTTCTCAAAAAACAGCTTACATTTTTTGACTTTCTCTTTAATTCAAATGTCTTATTATTACTAAAAATGTTTCATTTTGAAAACAATTAGAAAAAAGTTGTAAAAAAAACAACAAAATTGTCAGAAAAAGAAACTTAAATGCTATTTTGTAATTGGAATAAAACTATACAGGTATTCTCAGTTTTATTTAACTTTACAAAAGTTAATATTTATAATTACAAGTTTAGGCTTTTTAATACAATTAAGTGCTCTTTGTCGAGATTTTAAAGTTTAAAAAAACAAATAGATATGTTTTACTTATTAATTAACGAATTTTTATCAAATTAGAATTAACAATCAGAAATATTTGTTATATAACGAATAAAATTTAATCTTTTCTCCGTATAGTTTCTGTTCTTTTTTAATAATTATTATATTATTCTTTACCATAATGAGTTAGGTTTAGGATTGACAATTCTGAATAGTCAATTGAGAATGTGAAGGGGATCAGGATATAAAAGTACGAGAATTTACCAAATTTTTATGTGACGATTCTTTCTAGGATTATTTTATATCTAGATATAATTATAAGTAATTATATAATTACACAGCAAACAATACAGCCGGAGGTGGATTTGGTAATGTAATGTTATTTGAATTAAAATAATTAAGTTCCTCTTTTATGTATTCCATATAATTTACAACTTTAGTAAAGATGTTGGGATTACCATTGGCGTTACCTCCATTATTACCACTCGAAATACCGTAAAGAACGGTTGCATCCATATCAATCATAGCGTCTCCTGCATCGCCCTATTAAAAAGTTAGAAATTATATGTAAGTATAATATAAATAAATTGTATTACATTAAATGTTGTAATATCTTGTTATATTTTAATCTATAACCTATTACTTAAAAACTGTTAACATCACCACCTCATCGACTTAGCACCGCAATATAGAGCGCTCTGATACGTTAATACTGTTAGCAGCAAACTACACGTGCCGGGTTTACTGCCCAGATCCAAACATCAATAGCCTCACATAATACAAAACCATAATCAAACGAGATAAGTAAAAACAAAATTCAACAGTAATGATAATAATAATAAAAACCATTATACTTCATATAAATTTAGATCATGATAATGAATAACTTAATATAATCACAGAGATACTTACACAAGCCTTTAGTTAATTTCAAAACAAGATAGAAACTTATTTCCAAAAAATTAAATATGAAATAGATATTTGGAAATTATAAATAAGCCAGGCAATAGCAGAAAATTCAAATAGACTAGACAATATAAAATGTGCAATTAGAAATTAATAACAGCAGCAAATATAATAATTATAGTTTAAAAAATTTTTCAATTAACATAAATACTATCATTAATCTAAATAAAAAATTCATTAAAATAATGCTCTTCAACATTAACAATGCCATCGCCACGGCCAAATTGATTGACTTGGACTATGAAATGCTGCCACATCATGCTGTTGGAGCAAGTATATTGAACGAAAACGAGACTGTATAGCAAAATCAGTCGCCAGTTTTTGAAATTCTCAGTTTTTGTGTTTGTACACTAATTACTTATTGCACTATTCTCGTAGAATATTATATGTATCAAGTCTATTTTACTTTAGTTTCTTTTTAATCGTTTGGTAATAAAAAGATCACAATTTAACTTACAATGCCAGCTCCTAATCGTCGTCTCGTTACAGTGCAAATATAATCGTTAGTGAGATAAAATTTCTCATAAAATTGTTGGCAATTGGCAATTGGTTCAGTTTCTACAATTATTTTCAGCAGCCAATTTGAGACTGTTTCTCCTTTATTCTGACCACCAAATCCAGTAACAATAACAGTCATTTCGTCAGGAACCACTGCATGTTCATCTGGTAATGGAATTGGTTCTAGATTTGGCGCTACTTCAACATCCTTAACCATCTAAAACCAAAAAAAAAAGAAAAAGAATAAAAATAAAGTAAGAACACTATAAAAGAAGATTAAATATAATTTCAAAAATACAGAACGTACACTCGTCTCCAGCATCATTAGGTCAGGACTGGATAGAGTTAATGAAAAGAATAAAGAAAATATATATGGTAAAATTGTATTGTTACTTTGTTGGAACGTTTTGATAAAATAATCACTATAAAAAGAAGCAAGCGAGAGGGAAAATTACTATTAAAGCTAAATACATCTGAAACAAAAACAGCTTAATTTATAACAGCAATTTTATCGATCTTGTAGGAGTCATGAGAAGTGATTGCACTGGCTCTTAAGGAACTAATGACAATATTCAATATATGTGAGGCCAATTTAATAAAATAAATAAAATCTTTAGGATATAAATCTAGACTCTGTAACTGGCATTGAACTAAGGCATAACTGTAGCATACAGGTAAATACTGTTTTGCTTCCATTGGTGTTGATAAATAAATTACTTGAGGCATCAAGTTTGAAAACTGGATTGATATATTACCGTGTATAACAGCGAGTAAGCTGATGTTTTAAGTGTAATGAAATAGGACTTCAAGAAGAAAACAACAAAAGCTAGGCGACAAGATAGCTCAATTTTTAAAATGTAATAAGTAAGGGCAAAAGGCGAAAAACTAAAGATTACGAAAGAATACTGAGCAGATGGCCAAGAAGATCGACATACCTCTTAGATTCATTGGACGAGATTTTAACGCACAGGTACGAAGTGTGATAACGTGAGGTCAAATACACGCAAACAAGAACTTCTTAATATGTTTACTAGGTTAGAGCTATCAATGAGTTATACACGCACATCTCCTTACAGCAAGGAAATAAGTAATCACTACTCGGTCTAACCGTCGCAAATTTTAGGCTCAATATAGTATAATGACAGTGACCATCACGTTATAAAGCTTTAGCTCCAATACATGAGAAAACTGGTGGTAAACACTTGGTCGATAAAAAGGGAGAGATGGGTTCTATATATCTTTGATCGTTAGGCTTTCCTCTGTCCAGTGAAATAATTAAATTAGCTAGTAGAGCTGATACAAAAGTTCAGGTATCACGCGTGCATTAACACAAACATGCGATGTGTCTATATCCACGAAATATAAACGTTGTGGTCCCTCACCGGTTCATTGATGGATCGACATTGCGATTGTTTCTATGCAAGAAGCTTATATCAGTAAAAAATTAAAAATCGGTTATAAAGTTAAAAAAAAGATTTTCAAGACGACAATCTAATCTGACAAGAAATCGTAGTGGCAATAGAATAATCTGAAAAGTCCTGCCCGCTTGGGCCTACTTATAACAACAGCGGCTGATAGCGGCTTTGAAAACCTCCATTGAGAAATCACTAAATGTCGATGGAATATCTGGACTAGCCATGAAAACTAAGATATTAATTTTTCTCATATCTTTAAGGAAGTGTTCAAATTTTATATTAAGGAAGGTACTTCCCTATCCTGGTGTAAAGTGCGTGTCACTTGTGAAGCATTAGAAGGCACTAGATGTACCAGGCAAATATGTATTATTATTGTTATGAATATAAGTAATATATTTAACGAGACCAGATGTGTCGATATCATGTGGGCTCAAGGAAAGTTTGGAATGCCGCTGTATATGGAATGTGTGGTTGATACCAATAAAGGCAAACACAATTATAACCAATCCATGTGGTATGCATACATTAATTATACCAGATAATTCCCTTAGTGGATAGCTGCTTTGGAATAGAATATACGACGTTCTCTTACAGCAGCTGTTTCCAAACAGGGTCTTAATGTTTTTCACGCTATAGATATTTGGAAATTAAGCAATATAAATATTAGTTCTCTAGACTAGTTATATCTAAAGATGTGTCACTTTAATACATAAAACAAAAAAAAAGAATTACTTGTGTAACTTACGAAGAATATTATAAATAATAATTACGAAAATATTGTATGCGAAGTTGAATAAAGTTCATTGAAAAATCTTAATCCTGTCCTTTGAAATGTTTGTCATAGTGATGTACAGAAACATATCTCGTATGAAAAGCATTATTTCATTACAATTGAATATTTGTGAAGAAATGTACAAAAAATGCGCGTGTTTCAAGAAACGTACAAAAAATGAGAAACATAGTAGCTATAATTAGCCATATAGTTAGACTTAATATGATTTGTGTATACCATAGCTGATTAAATAATACCTATACTTATATATAATAATGATATGTTATAGATACAAATATAATCTATCAAATTCAACGATACATAGCGTTCTAGTACAATGCATGATCTTGGATTGAATCAACCGAATTGATTGAATAGGATTACAGAAGAGTGGCAAAGAACATGTCATACAGCAAAGGAAGATAGATGCATTCACCGTATCATTCAGAATGTGATTCGGTAGACAGATCGGCAATTCGAAATCGTAAACTTTTGGATTGGTCTCCAGAGGGCAATGTAAATATATAAACTGGTATCGCCTGAAGGATAGGATGTGATGAACATCTGCATTAAGGCTATTGTCTCAAGTAGTTATTGGACACATCGATTTCTTGATTGTTAAAGCGAAAGCTAGGTGCATTCGGGTATTCCAGTATGTAATAAAAAATAACTGAAAGTGGAGTTATCCAGCAGAGAGATGATATGTCCAGTTATCCTTCTGCATCACCGGAATGAAAGTAGCCCATTGATATATCAATCAGGATCAGCCATTCTCTAATAGTATCATTCTGTCTACACTAACTAGTTTCCTCAAGTTAATGTTGCCCAAAGCCATCTCCTAGTAGAGAGATGGTAGGACGAACAACTGTTGTCAGGGCTTGAGTCGTTCTCTGGTCAACAGCTGTAGATGCTCGACTATCTTGCTGGTTAGTTGGCTACACATTCTGTTCTCAACGAAGAACTGAAGTCCAAGGTAAGACATGTTGTCAGGTGGCCATATATTAACAAACCGAATTATTATTTTTGGAATTGGTTCTAAAAATCTAAATTCTTCTGTGAATAAGTTACAAGTCCTAATCGTGCTTATCAATATTTTTAATAATTAATTGAGAGTTTGCAAACAGAATTATTTTTTATTTACTTGTTTACTCCCGTTGATATTTTATAATAAAGCCTCAAATTACTGGTATTCAATAGAATTAACTTACTCGTAACTCCAGTTTATTCATTGATTATGCCTACATTAATTTCAAACATTTAATTGAGCAGTAGTTGTTTAAGCTACATCCAAATTTTTTAAATCTATTCATTTTTTATCTTTCCACAGTTATTGAAATTAATATTTGATTATGATGCACTAATCTTTTTTCAGATAGACATCTGTAATAGTTTTAATTAATACACAGTCTTTTTGACTTGAATTAAAATACTTTGCTTGTTATTATCAGTCTATGTTCTACTTTCGATGAAATAAATATTGAATTTCCTGTTAAAAATGTTCCTGTCCAGATTTTCCAGATATTAATAATTGCAATCGGTTTCATTAATATTTATAAGAGACAGAGAGAGAGAAAGAGAGAGAGAGAGAGAGAGAGAGAGAGAGAGAGAGAGCTGGAGTAGTAACGTGACTCGAACGAATGTAAGTTATGTACCCAATTCTAATGTTTAATAAGTACGTTTACGATAATTCGATAATTTAGATGCCAAAAACAATTTCGTTCAAAGAAAATTAAATTTCTTTTTTACTATTACGTCCAGGGTACTTGTAATGAGTTTGCAGACAAGGTCATTTTGTTTTTAATAATACATTAACATTCAGATATAACTGATTCCATGGAAAACGATTCCAAACGCAAATGTAATTTAAATATTATGTAATTATAGTCTACAGATATAAAAACTGAACTTAAAAGTACTTAAGCTAAAAAAACTCAATGGAAGTTTTTATAAATATGTTAAAAGTATAAACTATTTCTATGGGTTGAAAATCAGTCAAAGTTATAATTTAAAATGAAAACCGGTAAGAGAAGAAATATTGACCTCGTTTTGTTTTATTTAAAGGTTAAAAGTATGGTATCATTTAGTAATGTCAATTTTTATTACTTGATCGATTTAGTCAATTTAGTCACCGAATTATTTTTATTACTGTACATTGTACGTAGATTGCTTTACTGGTTATCTTTTTAAATTGATTATTACCAAAATTTCTTTCCATCGACAAACAGCAAAAATAATTGCCAACTATCAAACAATGTTTAAAGCATTTGAAAGAATTTCGTATCAGAGTTATTATGTAGGGGTATTAACCATCGATAAAGTATATATTCTTTAAAATATGCCAGGCACTGAATAAAATTACAACAATATCGTTGTCTTCGAAAGAACCTGCTCGAAAAAAGACCGGGACAATCACATTTTCCAACAAAGATATAGCTGGTCTGATTCAATCAATTAATGAATGAATAGTGGCCCCACGTAAAACCTGTTCGTTTTAGCGAAAAAGAATAGGGCTTGACTCTTCGTTAAACAGACTCAGCGAGGCTGGAAAGATCCTATTCCCCTCTTCTGGCCTCTGCTGCTCTTTCGGGCTCAATGACCTGATTGGGCCTTAGCGCGCTATGAGCCCTTTGGGTCCACCGACTCATTCTCTCTCTCTCTCTCTCTCTCTCTCTCTCTCTTCTCTCTCTCTCTCCCTCTCGGTTCCTTTCCCGCTTGGGCCCTCGCTTACCAGCCTACCGGACCAAGCGTCGGCTGAGCTCGGCATTGTCTCGTTAGCCTCCATTCCCGTCCCTGGACCTTTACTACCCAGGAGGCGTAACATCCCCATGAGGGCTGAAACCCCCAGGAATTAATTTCTCTGTAACTGAAGTTGGCTTTTACATCAACGTGTCGTACGTATTTGCAAAAGTTGTAGTTCATAGATCAAGATGAGTCGCAATTGAGGAACAGAGTCGAAACTCTTTTTTTATTACATCTAAGCTAACTTATGTCTACAATCTACCCCAGTACAAGAAAGAATGCATGTTTAGGCTCCATTCGCTGAAAATTTGTTGACATTGATTGGTGTCTTTGTATTTCACTTATGTCGCAGTAGAAAAATCAGTATATATTCTCGCAGCCACATTTTCCAAATCCGTTCGCTAAGTGCTGTACTATTCTAAAGGTTTTATGAAAATTCAATATTTCTGATGATTCATATTTATCAAGTTGTAGATATTCGGACGCAGAGCCGAGAAAAAATTATTTGACTAAAGCACTTCTTTGTCTTGCAAATGAATCGATAGCTAGCCTTATCGGTGGAGAATTGGCTATCTGTTCTGTTTCTACGAGTAACGTTATGTGCAGTTCTTCTGTTGGAACTTTATTGAGTGCGTGATTTAGTACCACTGTTACCGATTTTATCAAGCGTTCCCAGACTACTCCCACCTCTTTTTTCTACTCAACGTGCTGAAATTATATTCAGCGCCTAAAGACATGAAATTATAAGTCACCTGAAATATTCCTGAATAATAGTGATTCCGATATAGTCCGCTTCTGCCTAACGCGTCCATTAAACAATCGCTTCTAAGATGTCAAAAATGTAAAAAGCGAAACCATTCCCGATTTTTATAGCAATCATAAATGCCAGGCTCCAACTAATTTAGAAACATATATGACTATCTTCTTCAAAAAAAGTTGTTAATAAAAAGTAAAAAATAATTATAAATTAACCAAATAAGTAAATTTTCGGTATTTTGGATCTGTTTGTCTAAATGTTGTAATCCTGAAAGATTCGTAATTTTATTTCAATATGTGACGATAAACTCAGACATTTTGTAAGCGATTAAATCATAGATAATGATGGCGTTAATGGATTATGATATTTTAGTATACTCTGTATAGTATACTCTGAATGTTTAATGGATTCTATGCTTTTTAGATAATAAAGAGCATTTTGAAAATTACATTAACTATATTAAATTAATAAATAACTGTATTAAAGGAAATGTTTGATTTGTTCATAGAAAAAATTAAACCAGGCTTACGTGAATTACAGAAATATCATTATAGTAGTAAGGAGTTCCCGGTGCCTGCTGATAATCTCTGTGATGCGATATTCTGATTACAGGATAAGCAGTACATTTATCTAGATCTGTACATCCCAGTTTTACATGTACGACTTTTTTGACTGGCCTTTGTTTGACGATGCCGCTGATAGCAAAGGCTGCTGAAAGACAAATTTTAAGCGTGACCAAAATCACACCACAAAGATGACGTCCATTGACTAGCAGAGATCCTTGAAATGGGAACTCAAACTCTTTTGCTGGTATCCCGCCAATAAGTCGTGGTCTTATAGTCTTAGCATCAGTTACTATATAATATATTAATTTCGTAAAGGTTATCAAAATTACATTTTTTACTTGTAAAAATGTTGAAACATTTTTATAAAAAGAATTAACAACATACCTAAGAAAACATTTAGTAAAAGTACAAACACGATTCTTTTCATATTTTATCCGTTCAATGAAGACTAATGTTGTGTCTGCTGATGCTATACGCACTAATAGCACTTGTATAGATAATGAAATACGCGTACTTAAATAAATATGAATTAATGCAAGGGCACTACTAATATGTTTTTTCATGAGAAACTCTTTAGTTAGCATAACAAATATCTTATGAAATTTGCATAAAAAATCATTCCGAAGTTATTTAAAAAAATCTCTCTTTATATGTCAAGATCCATACATGTAGACATAACTGAAACGCTTGCTAAAAAAATTATTTTAATGATTAAAAAAAATTCTATTAATTAATGACTAAAACAACTCTTTCGAACAGACAATAAGATTTTGATGGCGAACGCCATGACAACCTCATGAAAATCGTTGTGTATCAAACAACTTTCAGTCTTCAAAAAATTGCTTCGAATAAAATATATAAATCTTATGAAAATACATATTGGACTGCAGAAAATTTGTGTCCCGCAGCTTGAATTTTCACAGGAAAATCGCAAATTGGAAACACGTTTTTATCGTGGTTTGCATTAGTTTACATTGTATTATTTAGAAAGTATAGTAGATCTCTAGTTGTCTATTAACTTTCTATCAAAATCTAGTGCAAGTGTAATTTGTAGCTCAGAATGTTGATCTTTGATTTCGTTTTCTAAAAAATACGTGTTTTTTAACAAAAATATAGAATAAGAAAATAAAATTATATTATTGTAAGATTTATATAACATTTCTTTGAATTTTTGTTATCACAATAATTTGATACACCATTATTTTATAGATTATTCTAATTTTTTCACTATGAAATTCTTTTTCTTAATATTTGTCCATACGATATTCTTAATTAGCAAATAAGAAAATACGAGGACGAATTTTTATCGGCTTGTTCTTTTCGGAAATATATACTCTACTCCATATTTCAAATATAAATATTAGATTTGATTTGATTTGAGAAAGGCAGGCATCGATACTATCAATTTTGCAGTTATTTAATTAAACGGCCCATTAATTAAATAATTATTCCGAGGCTTTGATTAATCAGTATAATATTAAATTAGTATATAACGACTCCTGGCCAATAAGTGATTCCTCGCTTCGCTTGACCGCTAACTTCCTGCCATCCGATGAACCATTTACAGGCTGAATGTCGTATAACATTTTAAAGCACGAGTAACATAAATTCGCTATTTTATGGTAAATATGTAAGGAAGTAAACAATTAAGAAGGGGAGAAATAATATTTCAATCTTAAATTTGTGGTTGCGTATAGAGAGTCTTGATTCATTTTTTAAAGTGAATAATAATAATAAAAAGAATAATAGCAATTGTTGTGATTCTTATAAGAATAATAATGAACATGCAATAATAAAATTTTTGACTTTCCAATATAATGGATAGCTAAAACTAAGTTTGCTATTACAGTTGGTCCTCAAAATGTGATATGACCTTAACCTACAGCATATTCTATAAATGCAGCTAGTGTTATCATTTAAAAAATTATAATCCCTATTGTGTATGTTTTAACAAATATAGCTCCATTATATATATATTCGTTGAATTCAATCATACTTTACATCTTGATTAATATGAATAATTCTATTAAATGCAGAATTAATATTAGCACAATAATCAAATGATCCTGTAATTACTTGATTTAATAGACAAATTCTAAGTAAAGATGCAAAATATCACCAAACTGAGATGTTTAAACGAGTAGATAATCTTACTAAGCAAGACTAAATAATATTTAATAGTTTACTAGATTTTATGAAAGATATTTTCATACTTAAATTAAATTTTTAATTAGCTATGTATATATTTTCTATACAACTCAAATTGTAATATTAGAATAAATATAAATAATAAAATAATAAAAATTTTAATTTAAAAATGTATCAAAAAAATTAATTTAATCACTGAGATTAAATTATCTCTAAATCTTGTAACGAATAAGAATAACATTTTTAAATCTTCAAATGGAACTGAAAAATTAATATATTATATAAATTTTGTAGAATAAAATATTCTAATATTTAATGAAGTTAAAATAATAAATAATATTAATAAATTTTTTATTATTAAAGGATGTAAAAATGTTCTATTTATAGGTATAAATTTAATACATAAAGTATTTATTGAAAATAAAATTAATAAGATTAAAAATCTTTTTTTGTTTTAAAAATAGTTTATTTAAAATATTAATAGTTTTAAAATTTGTAAAAGGTTATCTCAATAGAAATATGTAGTTATAAGGTATATTCGGTGTGATACGTGTGATCTGCAAGTAGCGCTGCCGCAAAAGTGGCCGTAAAGTGCGAATTTATGGTACAGAGTACTAGAAAGGAAATTATTTGCTTAATAAAAATAATTTATTTCAGTTATTATAGTATAATTTTATGTGCTTTTTATTTTTGAAGGTTAGACATGTTTAACTAAAGAAGAAATTAATAAACTATAAAGAATTATTAAGTAAATTACGTAGTGTATAATTTTTTAATATGTAACTGACATATGATGCTACAAAAAAGAAAATTACTATTAAGCTTTACATATTGATTATACATGTTATTTATCACTTCAATAGTTTCGATAATTCATATATTATAGTTAAATAAATAATTTTCATATACTAAAAGATCATGAATCTTTAAAAAATCTATTTTTCATGAATATTCTATTCAAAATTGATTTTCGAAGACAATTTGTAGCGTAAATTTATTTTAAACTAGAAAATCAGAATAATTTAACAAAAATCTGCCAGTTGCAATTTTAGTTTCATTTCTCGAGCGAGGAAGACTTTGTACAATTAGCGAAGTTGAAGGTCACATATCTTCAAAATAGAATAGCTTTAGCAAGTTATAAAAATATACAATGGTCGTTATACAGGTAAAATAATTGGTACCTGAATCCATCTACGTCAAATGTATTGTCCGAATGGGATGATTTCTTTTTGTGAGATAATTCTCAAATAGTGTGAAAAACTAATATAACTGTATTAAAATACTTTAATCCATAAATAGAAAACTACTCTTTATTTGAAAAACAAACTTTTGAATTTTGAAAAACAAACCAATATAACCGATTAAAGTTCAACAACGGCATCAGCCAACCGACGGAGATAAGCATTGTCACCTTGTACCGAATGCATAACCAGCTCGATGAAAACAGGTCTTTTCATTCGTTCCATGATACGAATTGTACAAAAATTACTTGGTATAAGAACGAACTGAAAAGATGGGATCATGACAGCCGAGCGATAAAATTTGTTGAAATCGAGTGAGATAGTTCACATTGCCTTTCGCGATAAACTCTATAAAGTTTCTGGATCGAGCGCTTTGATCCTTTTGCACCAGTTTATCTCATCCCTTCTGGCTTTACCAAACATTTAATATCAAAATATAGTTTTACTTACTTGCTTTATATATTTTTCTGTAATTAAATTAGATATTTGTTAAAAGTTATATGGTTATTCCTTACATTATAAGCTCATTTATGCTTTTTTTTTAAATGATATATTTCATTTGTTTGATAATTTGATAAAACGAAATTGATATTTGATCTTTCAGCATATTATTATGCTTAATTATGGTTGAATTAGGACAGATGAGATAAAGTCGAGAAGCAAATGGGTGTCGCAAGAATACGACAGAAATGTTCTCAAAATTAATAAAAACCATTGTAAATATAATAAAAACTACATCATTCAAATTACACAAATTCAATGATACATATGCCATGACCTCTTCTTATAAGGAATAAATAGTAAGTATAGCTAAAACGTGTTTCCATTTTGAATTTTACTATCTAATAAATGTGTTAAAAACAGATATCATAGATAATGATCGGTATAAATAAGTGAGAAACTAATTTTCATACTTTTAGGCTATCAGTTTTTATCATTAACATATAAATAATTTAATAACATATAATAATTATAATACAGGAATTGAGATTATCCTTTATAACATGCAGCTAAACAAATTTTTGATTTTTTTTATACAATCTGTATATGCAATCGCTACTAGATGTCTTAATTATAAGCTCAATGTGATTTATTCTTCATTTAAATTTAAGTCAATATTCAGAATTAACTAGCTTACAATCTTGAACTTAAAAAGTTTATACGACCTGACCAGATTAACTATGTTACCGTTGAAGTTTGAATATTGATCTATTATAACATGAAATTGTTTTCAAAACCACTATGAATGCGTTTCTTGAGGTGATGCCAAGAAATTATGACAGTATACAAAATGCAAAATTTTCAAAAACTGTATTCGAGCATTTATTGCTAATACACAAACTGAAAACGACGGTTCTAAGAAAAAACGATGGTTATCTGACTTATTGCAGGTAAAGTTCCGAGAACGCAGATTAAATTGTCGCATTAAATATGCGAGCTATTACATTATTGTCTATTATTATAATCCTTATACAATGCTACTATGTATGCCTAATTTTGTATGTATAAATAAAGGATCCGATAAACTAAATTTGCGGTCGGAAATGAAAATGATAATGTTGAAAATATATAAAAGGTCATTGCATATGAACATCTGAAGTCACTTCTGGATTTGCTTTAAAAAAAAAAAAAAATAAAAAGAAAAGAAAAAAATATCCATCGACTTCTCGGTAGACAACGGCAAATTACTCTTATCACCTTTTGACATTATATTAATCAAATGATTTCGCAAAAGTATTGTTACATCTCGATGATCTTAGCCAGCGTCGGTGAAATAATAATAAATTTATTTAAAAAATTGGGGAATTTCTTTCATTTACTCCTGCTACTGATTTATACTAAAAGATATGCGCATTTTTCTTATTTATCTTTTCGTGTGTTTAACTTTTTTTTGATAATTAATTAATAAATACTAATGTAAAAGAACTTGTATTGTCGTATTCATTTGAGCCTTATCAGTATAATTGAACAATGGAGATTAATAAAACTTAACAAACATTAACAAAGTGGAGGAAAGTTTGGTCTTGTCATTCATATAAGCGAAATTAAGATAGGTTTAGATAACTGAAGCTGTAGAAATTACTACACAAAGAAAACCACAAACGAGTCTATATCTTAATGATACACAGAGGAGGAAACTTCTCTAACAAACATCGATTAATAAGGTAAAATCAATGCCTAAATTCAATTTGGGAGGAATCAGAGAAAGATGGAGTAGAGATGAAGATTAATGTACTTAACTTTTTCTGAGACTACAATCGTTCTTATGGGAAAGCAGGATCTGTCAATTAACCTTGAATTAACTGAGCAGGGATAATTTCAACCACTGAAACAATCCAAGAGTGATAGTTTCGCGCGAGTGGTGTCTAAATTGTTTAAAGTTACATGTATAGCCAGTATCTGAGGAAGGATGATGAGAAAGATGCATGCAGAAACTTGGTCCAAGTTAAAAAAAAAAGCGATCGTGAATAAAATCGGTACGATTAGAGATCAGAGTTTTTTACGTAAATTCAACGAAAACATCTTTAGAAAGGTCATCATGATATGAAAGATATTGTGAGCCTGAAAAGATAAAGAATCCGAGATCTGACTCAGAAATTAAGCTAAGTACCTGGATCTAGGTTAATCAGATTTTAAGGTTAGAGTTTGAAAGTTTGAGAAATTGAATATTACAAGAGTATGCACGAAGATACCTAATAATATGTACATCATATCCTGAATTTCCATAGGCTGGTCAGAACGCAATATCGCGAAGTCGATCCGTCAAAATTAGACACTGGAGTCAATTCATCAATTTTAGACAACTATTATCAGAGCATACGTAAATAACAGTTCATTCAATTCGCAAATAAACGTGATAATACCTACTGATATAATGGGAACCTAAGGAAAAGGTCATGTAGGACTTTCAACAAAACAAAATCCTGATGATTGGCCGTTAAAAATGGAATTTAGCAAGTTCATAAAAAACTTCTGTTTAGGAGTGCAAAGCTTGTCAAATATCACTCAACTAAATAGGCTCTAAACTAATGATACAAACTCCCTGTTGCAAAATTTACGTAACGATGCGTAGCTTGTATATAAGGAAAAATATACTTTGGCACTTCTAATGACACATCGTTTCACTTGATTTAATGTGCATAATACAATTTCTCTACACCACAATCTCGCTCGTACATCATGTATTTATGATTTATCTGCATGGAGAATAACCTTCTTCATAGAAGCTGGATAATGAAATGTACAGTGAAAGTGAAGTAAAACTTGTAAGAAGCTATTTTCACCTTTCTTTTGGAATTTTGAAGTTGATAGTTTTTACACACGCTAGATGAAGAAATAATGTTAATGGTAAATATAAAGAAATCCTACCTGAGCTTATTTAAAAGACATTCGTGAAGGTGAGCAACTGCTACAAGGTGAGTTTTCTGAAGCTTGATTCAAATAATTTCTTGTTTTCTCCAGAAAATATAAAAATAAAAAATAGAAGTAGTTAAATAAATACGTCTATATGTAGATAATAACGAACTTTGGAGACAATACTTACGTAGATTAGACAGAAAGCTTATTAACATATTTATAAAGTACTCGGTAATTGGTACAGATTTGAATCTTTAATCGGAAAGAAATATTAATACAATTGAAATGAAACCGAGCCTGGGCAGTCTAATCCTTGAAATTTTGAGGATAACTGTTATATTAGCATATAAAATAATTTGCACCAGTAATTCTTTGAGCTGTGTTATGACTGTATTGCCAAGATTCTTTGTTTTAGGCAACGATTAACGATCAGATACCGGATAGCCAGGATTCAAAGGCTAAACAAGAATTAAAAGATATGATTTTATATTATAAGATATGAATTAAACGAATGATGTTGCTACTTTCTAGCGTAAGTATATTTAAAGGATTTTTTGATATGGAATTATATCAGTCATTATAAAACTATATATTTCATTAAGTCCTAAATTACACGATAGAACACGCTACCCTTTCTTTAAAAAAAATCTTCAGGCTATTGTTACAATACAAATTGTCATGCCACAATGCATAAAATAAATATTGATTCTTCTGTTGCAGAAATTCAGATAGTATTCACTAAAAGATAGAAATTTTTAATATTTTCTTCGAAAAACTATTATTAAAATATACTTTTATAAAATATAAAGCTAACAAGAAATTGTACATAAATAATGATCAGAAAAGATTATAATCATCACTCATTTCTTTTTTTCTACAAGTTTGAATTATAATCCCTTTAGGCAATGTATAATCCATTCTTGCATTTTACCAATATCCCTCTGTTTAGCAATGTAAAAATGTTAAAATTCTGATTATATGCATACGAAGAATTTTAGAGTTCTGTCGAATGTGCAATGAAATCAATATATTGTGGTATGAATCAATAAGCCTATAGAAGCCTGCTTTATTTGCTATTCTATATAACCAGTAGTGGTAGTCTCCATCGACATGTCGAGGAAAATTAAAATAAAATGAAATAAAGAAGACACTGGTATGATAATGGTATTCATCCAATGTATAAATATTAGTCTTTCTATTTGAAAATCAGCGCAGATAGCACGTACTTTCAATCAAAGCTATGAATTGATATTTGTTTATATCGTTCTAATCTCAAAATCAGAATTTTATGATGTTTCGCATGTTCTAATATAAAATATCCTTCAACACTAGCATGCAAATTAATTATTTTCTTCGACAGATTTACGTCCTTCATTTCGGTCAGGTGTAAAATGTCTTCCACATTGGTGATGAAATGTATTATTTTGTTGTGCTGTTAAAAATTTAAATTTTGAAAAATATCATTCGATAAATATATAGAAATATTGGATTTGAACTAATAATTTGTATTTTTTATTTTAAATCAATAAGTTATGAGTAACAATGTGTACCAGATAACTATATATATACATGCTTTCATTTATTTCTCGATAATTTCAGAGGAAAAAAATGATTATAACTACATAAAAAATATTTTATTCTAACAATATAATATATATTTTAAAAAAATTAGAAATATACCAACCCTTCGTACTTACCTCTTCAAATAGGTCATTTGTATGAATATTAGTAATACCTTATAAGAATGAACCAGATCACACTAAACTTCTCATAAAAATTTAATTTCTATTAATTATCAATAAAATAAAGTAACTAAGTTGATTTGACTACTAAGATAAAAAAGACAAACAGTTGAAATTTTACGTACGTATGTTTTTTTTTATTAAAAACATAAATCAAATAAAAAATATACACGGTGTATGTATCACTTGCGTAACTTATGAAGGATATTATAGGATTGAGGAGGACTTGACAAAGAAGTATACAACTGTAATTATACTTTCAAGTAGTTATTAATAATAATTCAACCTTAGGATAATAAGCATATTTCTCAAGATTATAATAATATATACGATAATATAGAATATGCATTATCTTAATGTATAATAATAATCATAATAAGAATAAGAATAATAATAATGATGATGATGATGGTAATAATAATAAAAAAAATAATATATAATGGTAATAATAATCATCATCATATAATTATAATAATAATAATAATAATAATAATAATAATAATATACACAAATTTGCTTCCACCTGATATACTTTTCGCCTTTCTGCTATTTGACTCATATAATAACTTATTTACGACAGAACGACAGATTTTCGCAAAAATTCGCACAACTCTCATTATATACTTTTTGCTCCTTTTCGTAATTCTTTATATATTTGCTTTTACATCGCGCAGTCAATATATTTCTTGTTACATTTTATCTCTTCAATTATTTCATATCGCAGACTCGCACGCTTAAAAGGTAATGCAACACATGCACAAAATTGCAAATGGTATTTTTAAGAATAGGTGTACAACTTGTTTCCGTAAATTTATGTTTTGCTTTTTTAACATATTTTTTTGTTTTTTGTTTTTGTTTTTACGTGTATACGATTAGTAATTCGTGTAGAGAAACACTTTGTATTTACATACACGTAACATAATCCTTTATTTTCTTCCCCTCTACCTATATATCTGTTTACTGCTCCTTTTATTACTTAATCAGTTTAATCGTAATGTTAATGACGTTAATTACTCGATACTTTATTCACGACAAACGAACGTTTTTTATATACCTTTTTTTCCATAGTTTATATTTTATTTAACTCGCTGGCGATTGATGTTGCCAAGTAAAAGGCAAGTATAGTAAACTTATATCTATACGTAGGGGAGAGGGGCCGGGGAGGGTAAGTAAATATTTTATATATTATATTCATTTATTACGAATAAGCCATCGATTTATTATAAGAGGCAGAAAACGAACGTCGCGCGCCAAAAAATCGATTTGTTATGAAATTTTGAATTATACGATTAGCTTAACGCGATTTAGCAATCAAGAACAATTATGATCTCTCTCACTCTCTATTCTAACAATAAACATTTAAAGAAATAATAATATTACCTGCTATATTATTATAAATTCCTTTCTTCGCACTACATGCTAAACACGACAGATCGAGCGAAATTTTTTTTTAAAAACTTTTATTACATTGACCATGAATCTGCTGAAAACTACCAACGCCATCTGTTCCACTGTTGCAAGTTTATATTAAAATATACATATACACAATAAAAATATTTAAAAATCTATCGTCAAAATATTAATGAACTAGATCTAAAGTAAAAAGTCGATTTAAAGAAAGAAAAAAAAACAAATATTCTCTTACCTTACAGCAAATGCCAGCGTGTGTTTAAACGCAAAGGAGCTATTGTTTAATTTTTGTGTGCATTTTTCAGTCCATATATATTTAAAATTGGTCTACACTATATATTCCTGAAGCTTCGGGAAAAAAATTCAAATAATAATAAGAAACTACTGGTAAAAAAAACAAATGAAGGGATTTCTGTGATATACACACTTGCATAGCAAATGAGAAAAAGTAAAGAACAAATCAAAAGAAAGTCATCCTTTCACTTAACAACATCAAAGCAGCGTTTATTTATTTATTTATTTTTTTTTTATTTTATTCCATTTATTTAAATTCAATAATTATTTATGTACAACCATGATTTATTTTATCAACGCTTCTCGTTATTAGCAATGTTTTTATTATCTTCTTTTAATCGTTATAATATTAAGTCTGATAAAATTAATGTGCCATTGGAAATGGTGTGCGCCAATGATGAAACTTACATTAAAAAAAAAAAAATTCTCTTTTTTCCTCTCCTTTCGTAGAGTATAGAGTGATTTTGGTGTTATTTGCGAACTTATAGATATTATATAATACGGCTATCTCGTATATATATATATTCCATCTTTATAACATTAGTTCTGCTCCCTTAATTCCATCTTTTTAAGTCTAAATTTAGGCTGAGATCTAGTATTTTAGCTTACACGATCTTCTTTTTATCGACTGTGTCCTTATTTTGTTACAAACCTTTATATCATATACATACAGAATTGTATCCGTGTCTTTATTTATCCGCTCTCCTTCATTATTTTGTAATCTTTTAGATGCTACAGTTATTATATAATTAAAAATTTTGTATTATACATAGAATTAATCTGATTACGTTTTCATCCAAAAAGTGTTTCGAAGAATCATAATCGCTGCCACTCCTATATTAATATCTCACCTCTCCTTGACTATTTATTTACAGTTTATAAATTCATGTATTTATATAACATCGCTAATACCTACATACGCGACATTTACATTATCCTCATCCTAAAAATCTCTGTTTTCCTCACGCGCACACCTCCTTCGAAGAACTTAATAATTGAAAACTCTCGAATCGAGTTTTCAGAAATTAATGATGAATTAAACTTTTAAATATGCCATTATTTGTATAATCCTAGGCTTTTTGTCGACCCGTTAAACGGTGAGCGACCGAGCCGCGGGCTTCGTGCTTGCATTTTAATTGTTGCGTTATTTTTATAGTTCATCGAACAACGTACTACTACCTGCTACTACATTATAATCAGCAATATTGCTCATTTTGAAATGATGAATTTGAAATAATACATTGAAATAATTACAGTAAAAAATCCATGTATATCTTTCCTTAATTCTATACCAGTGGCCAAAGACATGATAATTCGATTATATATATATATATATATATATATATATATATATATATATATATATATATACACATACATACACGCACGTTGTCAGAAGAGGATGTTTTTGACAAAATAATAAAAATCATTTTAGTTTTAACGTATATGCTCATGTATATTTATTATCGAACAATAGTTAATCTTAATTCAATAAAGAGCAACCGAGGTAACGAAAAACCTTGCATGTACAAAGTAATCTTTTACCGTAATTATACAATAATCATTATATGTGCCTTACACGCACACGTCGACAAAAAAAAAGTCGTTTGTAAAGCGATACGCTGAAAGCATTAGGCACGTCTACTTTTCGTATTACGAAAAGTATCAAGGGAATAAATCCAGCGTATTGCGCTGTACAAAAAATTAAAAAAAAAAAAAAATCATTTCTGCAGTTGCTGTATACGCAGGAAAGAGCATCGTTTCGTAATTTAGCAAAATAATATCGAAGGCTTTTATTTTACTTTCTCGAACAATGCAATCAAACATATACAAAAACATCGTAGAAGATCGAAGCTCCTTTTTCAACTAATTTTTCCTTCGATTACATGAAGAACAAGGGTCTTATCGTTGAATAAATTTATATAACAACGTTATAACGTTGCGATTAACAAAGTATACTTTAAATTTGTTACTCTTCAACTGTTATTTATAATTATATAGTGATCAAGAATTATTTAGAATTTACAATAAAATAAACTTAAAAAATCGAATTGCCACGAAACTCATTTTTTGAAAATTCAATTTTCGCATTACCACCGTGATTTTACAACATTGAAAGTAGTGAACTAAATCAACTGTATACGGTCAAAAAGATAATCGAAATTCAAAGAAAAATTAATTTTTTTTCTGATTCTATAAATGTTTTAAATTTAAAAAATCCAATGCCTTTCTCTTTTGCCCGAAAATCTCCAAATATATTGTAATTTATAAGATTACTATGTATTAATTTATATTGTATTTATGAGAATATAGGCAAAATTATTTAGAAATTTATAAAATCGGAAAAAATAAAAACGTCTGAAACCAAATTATGAAATGATTATAATAAATTCAAAATTTTGAAGCAATATATTGTAAAGTGTAATAAAAAAGGAAGTGATTAAGATAAAATGTTTTATTAAATCTGTATGGAATGTATGGTAATTTTTTTTATAACAAATTCTACAATTTCATATCATACATAATTATAAATCTCAAGAATGAAGTAACAATTTTAAAATTACTAGGATTACTTTAAAAATTTCGTTCTTCAATAGACTAAAGAACCACGAGATCTCTTCGTTTGTTTCTTTCTTATCGACCTTCATTGTGGTTTTTTTTTTTGTTGTAATATTAAATGGACGATGATTTGCACCTAAATTGCACGACGCTTCATAGAAGAAAAAAAAAATACAAAGGAAAAAGAACATTGTAAATAAGCAATTCCGTCTGAGAATGAACATATAGCTAATTTACTCGCTCTCCCACGTATATATAGTGCTAATTTTGTAACATATCCGACTGATGATTATATGAAGATTTGTCGTAATCTACATGGATATACTAAAAACTCAATTTATAAATAGTTAACAATGGTGATTTGTATATGAAAGTAAAAATAACCGTTACAATAAGCATTATATACATGTGTAAAGCGAGAATATTCGCTAAGAATCATTACGTTGTGGACTTAATAAGTCGATTAAAACAGAAGAATGCTTGCGCATCTAAAAAAAAATTACAAAGTATGCAGCGTAAACGTTGACTTGTTTCATTATATATCTAGAAATATAATAATTTTTTCATTTTCTTGTTTCTTAAGTACGCGCCTCTTTGCTCTTTTCTAATATTTTTCATACCTTCTTTAATAATAAAATAAATAAAGAGAATATATATATATATAAGCACTTAAGATACGCTGTTTTTACAACAATATAATATATCGAATCAAAAGCAAAAAGAGACAAAATTACAATTTTTCGTGCATAAACTAATTCAGCATTCAATCCATTATTTACTTTTTGAAGAAAAAACTTAATACGCATTCACACACATCATACAAATACTTATTTTTCTTTTTTTAAATTTTTAATTTTCAACTTTTTTTTTAATTATACGCCGTTATGACGATATTTTATTCCTGAATGAAAGATAAATTTCTCTTGGATCAAAATAATCGTCCTTAATTAACATTATTTTATTCAATTAAATCATTCGTAATTTACGAAAGAAAAATTTATATATAAATCAACATTGCAACGTTAATTGAAATATAATAATATAATTTGGACAATTATTATTCACTTTATGTCCATTTCCATGAAAATTTTACTAACACAATTTCTTTGCTATTTTAATATAAGCTCCAAGCGAAAGAGGCGCGGACAAAAATAAAAGAAACAAAATTAGCAAATGCCAAAGTTTTCACAAACGCTTACAAATTCTAACTTAAAACGTTGAAATAACACTCCCCAATAGATTGTTAGCGAAGCCGTACACACTTTTAATTGAAATTTCATCAAGATTTTTATTTATGATATTCGCACAAATAATCCTTAAAAGTTTAGAAAAAAATAAATCACGCTGTCTCTTAAAGAGTAGTTTTTTTCTAACAATGCTCAATTTTCATTTCATTAATCATTAAAACTACGCTATCCCTATGGAGATGTTTTTTTAGTAATTTACAATAATCTACTCCGATAAGGTTTCACGAACAATAATATTTTCGCTTGACTTTTGTACTTCTCTTATATGATTCTCCTTAAGGAAAGAAAAAACTTGTAACGATTACGTCCATCGTTCTAGCGATTCAAATCTTTTCAGTTATTTGAAATACAAAGTCAGACACGAGGACATTTTATTTTCATTCGGATACACTTGTATGTAGATTGACGAACTACTAATCAAAATCGGTGAAAAAGCAAGTCTTTTTTGCATGCATACCTATTTTAGGCTCGTCCGATTATTTCGCTACGGTCGAATATTGTGTTATAATTAGGAGACTTTTCGATGATCGCATGCTGTAGGAAGTAGGTACACCTATTTTTTGTATTTTCTTCCATAATTATTTTATTATTAACACAAGTCTGATTTATTTAATTAATTATTATTACTTATTAGGACGAGAGATCGTTTAATTATTTCACATTATCGTTTATTTATTTCTATTCTTTTTTTAATATTCTTTACCATTATATCCATAATAATTGACGGTTTTATTTTTTTTCTTTTATTTTTTAAATGGGATGTCAAAGCTGTATAAAAATCTAACATTACCCACTCAATTGAATTAAGCTAGTAATTAATGTTTTTTTCTATTTATTCAGTTATTACAATTATACATTTTATTATTATACAACTGCCAATGTTTAAAAACATTGTTTAGCAAAAGAAACGAGTGGTACTTCGAACTCTTCAACGTATGAATATGCGCAAGAAAAAAAATAAAGAGAAGAGTATAGAAGCACGCAAACGTACAATTCGCGTCGCTTAAGATATATAAGTCATAAGTAAATAGAAAAAATTTTAATTTTTAGCGCGAAAGTGCTCAGTTGGTAAAGTTTGAAAGAAAAACATTCGCTCTAACATCCCTTTCAAAAAATTTACAGAATTCGACGCTTCGATACCATGATTTTCACGACGGTTTCCGGCTTTAGATGAGCTACCTATTACATCTCGCGTACGATATTTTTATTGAGTAAATGTTTTTTTCGACTCAATTCACGAGTCTACGCGATTCATTGTATTTTCTCATTTTACAACAAAAACTTCGAGCCGAAATAATTAGTAATCCTTTTTTCTCTGACGGTAATAGCTAATCGATTTATATTATTAGGTAATTATTGGCAAAAAACTATCTATGTAAATATATATAATCCTAACAACGATCAATGACTGAAATGTGGAAAAATATAAAACTTAACTAAATGTACATAACTCTGGCGCATGGAGTATACGCTTTTCTTTCTTTTTTTCTCTCACTCTCTGATCTTTCTTTCATGCTTCTTCACACTTTTCATTTTTATTACACGCATCCACACAAAAAATAACACGCACGCGCACAACCGCAAAAAACACATTGGTATTCCATTATCATTATCATTAATATTATTTTTTTATCGCTTGCTTGGTTATTTTTCCTTACTCGTATCTTTCATCAAATTTACATAAAGTACAAACTTATGAAAACCGGAAAAATCTGAAAACAGTTATACAATGTAGTCGGTGTGTATTTTCTATATAGCGCTGTTTACACCGAGACATTCTCGTAAGTATTTAAACGAATGTTCGTCCATTTTATCCGTGTTTTCATGTTGTCGTTCTCGTTCCCCTAGTTTCGCGTTTCTACAATACAATTGTATGGGTCACACTTGAGTGTCCGTCTCGATTGTTTTATAGCACAAGCTCACACACGTTTACGCACGCACTTATCGTTTCTTTTTTTATTTTTTATTTATTTTTTTTTTGTTGACAGGAAGTCGTAACAGGTATAGCGTTGGTAATGATGACGTTAAAGCGTGGCCGACGAAAACGAAGACATCGTCGTCTTCGGGCGACAGCAACGCACCTGGAAAGGAGATAAGGGAAAACAAAAAAAAACAAACAGCATGCCTCGGCAGTGTGTAATGTAAGTGTGTTCCATGAACGGTGTTTTCCAGTTCTATTATCGTCGCCCTTTCATTATTGACCACGTTACAAAATTATTTTCCTTCCTTCCATGGCTATTTTTTCCTCCATCGCGTCCGCATCAATTACGTCCTTCTGCACTTAACTACCATTCCGATAGCATATATATCTATATATATTAACACGAGACTGCGGTTTCGCCATTTCTTTATCTAAGAGTTCTATATATTTTTTTTGTTTTTCATTTTTCACAAAAGAAATGTTTCTCTTTCGTCCTGCGCTCTTTCATCCAAGTCCTGCCCGGCATCGTCGATTCTCGCTCATTCGTGGCGCTTCCGAGTTATAAAATGTTATTATCCATTCCGCCACTTTTATTTTAGCGACAAACAAGCAGCGTAATGTAACATTACAGCGATTCCTCGAAGGCAGCCATCAAATCGCTTTGCATGTTCATGTCGATCTGACCGGCCATCTGAAATATAAATAAAACACGACGATTCTATGGCGCATCCCGCTTCGAAGTTTTTTTTTTGTTTTATAATATATTATTAGCTTTGTTGCCTTCGATCGTGTCTGCCGAAACAGCTGCCGAGCAGAGTAATGCGGCTACCGGTAGAGTAACGGCACGATCTAGCTGTATGTGAGATTCGGCTTTTCTTTTGTAACTTTATACCAAATGCTGATGTAAATTGAACAAAAAAAACTGATATGTGACATTGCTAAATAAAACTGATTTGATGATTTTACTATGGGATTAAAACATTTTTGTTTATGAACTAATGATTTTGTTTTTATTTATTAAATATTAACTTTGTAACATAAATCCAAAAAATACATTTAATTAAAAAATATCATGAAAGTAATCATCAAAGCAATTGTTACTCTATGATAATATCAATATCGCAAAAGTGGACATTCATTTAAAACAAAAAAATATACTAAAGATACATTAAAAAAAAGCATTAATAAAAATGATTTTTCAGCAAAAATAAAATAGTACTAAATGAAAAATTTTAAATCGTGCAAATGCTTAAACCAATGTCCATCACTGAATCAGCCATATTTTTTTAATTAAAGAGAATGTGAAAGCATAATTGCTGGTATATATTTCATAACGAAAAGTTGAAAAGTCTAACATTAATTGCATTAAATATTATTATATTGTACAAAATTAAACTTACAAGGAGAGGCTTATCAGATATAGGTGGCGGATTTAGCTTAGATTGAGTAAGGTAACTTGGACCTCTATAATGAGCCCTGTAAAAATTTAGGACCTATCTTTCGACATTAGCAAGTTATGATATTTTCTTACTTACAATTACAGTGGTTCCATTTAATGGAATTTAATTGTTGTATGGTATGAGACATTTTTCGTGGGAACCAATACTTTTGGTAGAAAACATGACATGTCAAGAAAAACAATCTCTTAGCCTATTTTTGAATATATATAGTTTCTCAGTTATTGACAATGGAGGTTTAGTCGAATGTACACACGTAGCATTAGTTATGTTTATGTTAGCATAGGCAGACAATTACATGTTAAAGCGTGAAACATAAGCTGGATTACAATAAACAGTAATTGAAAAACTATATATGCGCGAATATAGATTCATGAGAGTTTTTATCTTGAAATTTATTTTTTTGTCAAATTTGACACCAAAAGTAGGGAGTTTCCTTAAAAAGTTCATTTGACTATATACTATTTTTAATTTAGTTATTTTGTAAGTGTTTATTTTAAGTAAGAAAGTGCCATATCTTGAAAACGGCAGTAATTTTCAGAACTCATTTTCGAAGCAGAGTTACCTTGTACAATATGGGTCAAATCCGTCATCTACGCCGGCTACAGCTTCTGCTTGTTACATTGTCTTAGAGAATAATACACATTATAATAAAATGCAATAGTAAACATTAAATTTCTCATATAATTTTTACAATTATGAAATCATTTAACATTCTCTTCTATAATTTAGATACTAAACTTCTTTGTTACTTTATTTTATTACAAAATTTATTTAAATATTTAAAAAGGACGGCGACTGATGTTCTATCATGATTAAGTAACATTAGTTACTAGTGCTTAGTTTGAAAGAATATTATAACGTGAAAATTAAAAAAAAAAAATTTTAAAAATTAAAAAAAAATTAAAATTAAATGGTTTCAAAAATATTTTTTTTAAACTGAATACTTGTTACTCAGTCGGTATTAAAATGCAGTCGTCAACCAATTAAGGGGCTGCCGAAGTCAATTGTTACCGATCGAGAAAAAATCAATCTGTTTTAAATAATATTATATGGCAAGATTAAATTATTAAAGATTTTAGTTAATCGTGTACTTTATGCAATGCTATTGTACGTTTCTGCAAAATTTCAAATAAATCTATCAAACGGTGTGGAAATGAGAACGTTTTTAAAATTTTATTCAGTTATAAAAGCTTGAAAACGGTCTGATTTTCATTTCATTTGCCGAATTCTCTGGAAAGCTTTAAGCAATGTAGAATAATTTTATATAAACTACAGTAAAGCACTTTCAACTCAATCAGAATAGAAGATTCAGTCAACCGGTGGTGAATTAAAACGAATCTAATTATTATTTTATGTCATTGGTTAAAACAATAAATAATCGAAATACAAATTAATCATTAAAAGACATAAAAATGTAATAAAGTAACTTTTAATTGACGTAAGAAATTAACTATATATTTCACAATAAGCAAATATATTGGATATCGTAAGATTTATTGGAAAGTATCCGAGTAAATGAAGAAAGAAGTTTCGTCATTCAGTGTACCGATAAAAAAAAACAAAGCCGTATAGTTGTAATTGAACTTACCGCCTCCCGTCGCCGACGTTCCTGCTCCCGTAACCTCTGCCGTTCCCGTTCGGCCGCCGACTTCTCCTGGCCGGCCGAATGACTCGGGCTACTACTGTCGGTTTCCGTTACCTCCTTCACCGTCTCCGTTCTAGACGAGGGCGTCAGTGTGACCGATGGCACACTCGGCGCCGGCTCTGGCACCGTTTTGCGCACCTTATCCATTACGTCCTCCTCTTCCTTTTCTCGTCTGCGCTCGTTTTCGTGGCGCAACCTCTCCTGCTCCTTTTGCTGGCGACGCATCTCCTGCTGTTCCAGCAACGCCCTTTGCTGCAGAAACAGTAACAATGCCTCGAATTATAGTGCAGCGATTTTCGCGTATGAATAAGCACGAAACTGTACAGTTTTCTAAGTACTGAAACGTCTTTCTGTACAGTTAAAACAATGGATCTTGACTTACTCTGTCTTGTTTTTCTTTCGCTTGTTTTTTGAATGCCTGGAAAGTATCGCGGGTTGCGCTTTTTGTACTAGTGCCAGCAGCGGACTGTGGACTGGATGCTTGCGCTAACGAAGACCACGACGACGCATTTTTCACGTTTTGCTCCACCGTCTGAAATGAAAAATTTTGCCCAATAAATAAGGAAAATCATTGAAAAATTTACTTACAAAACAGCAATGCACAATTCCGTGACTATTATACAATCTTAATTTTTTACTTATAATCATTGTGTACATTTATATATTGGCATGATAGCCATATATTGAAGAAAAAAGTTTATTGCCTTATATAAATATGGATGCTGTTCTGTAATAGGTATATATACACCGAAAAGAAATAATCTACTTCAGCGTCTGTGGGCCATACCTTATTCTTAAAGGCTGACGCAAAATTAGCTCCGGGATTCTTTGAATCAGGAGGTGTCATTTGTTTTTTCTCCGGCAGTAGCTGGGAAGTGGAGTGATTGCTCATCGGTGGTATTCCTAAAGCAGTCATTTCTGCAAAAAAAGCTCCTGCTAGAGCAATAATGCAATGTGGCTAATTAGTGAGCGTTAGTACGGCGTGTTGATTTTAATTACGAAATGTATACACAGGTGCAAGTGCCAGTGAGAGTGCAATTCTTGGTATATAATTGCAATAGATAGAAAGAAAAAAAGTTCAAATCAATAAAAGCATGCATAGTACTTAATTCAGTTTAATTAGTAATAAAAAAAATTTAATTTTTATACATTTAGAAGTTCAAGTTTATAGGAAAAATCAATAACTAACTCACAAGACATCAGGATTACAATTTAGTTTACGAAAACTTTTCGTATTTCTTTTCAAACAATCGAATTTATATTTCTTAGAAATTGTAACCAGAACTTCAAAGAGAGCAGATAAAAAAAATATAATGCATTTTTCGTCCATTCAAACGTGCCTCTACTACTGAGGTAGACGTATTAATTGACGGTTCTATACAATATCATTCTTTTCTATTCTACATAAGGTGAAACTTTTAACAGTACTCTATTATGTAGATGACCAATTTAGCTTCGCTCTATATGGGGATGTGCAAGAAAGAATCAGAGTTCCCTATATATTTGTACGAACTAAAAAGCAATGTCCAAGTCATCAATGAGAATCGGTATAATTGGCGCGAGACTGGTGAAAGCAAAGCAAAGCAAAAGCCAAAATCGATAGGTGATGTGTGTAAGAGATAGAGATAGAGAGATAGAGAGAGATAGAGATAGAGAGAGAGAGAGAGAGAGAGAGAGAGAGAGAGAGAGAGAGAGAGAGAGAGAGAGAGAGAGAGAAAGAGAGAGAGATTGGAAAATGAAAAAGAAAAAAAGAAGAGTCCTCTTCACCCACGATCGGATCACCTACCATCCATCTTCTGTGGCATTTGCTGCTGGACCGCGGCCATCGCCATAGCCGCCTTCTCATCTTTTTTCATTTGTTGATGCAGGTGCGGTATCTGCATGGGCATCACAGCCAGCGAATGCGGATCAAATATGGAACCGATCCCGGCCATGTTCAGATTCATGCCAAGGCCGGGTATCCCGTTGTTGTTGAGCATGTTGGGCGGGGAATTGTCCTGCCTCTTCATGCCGGCGAAACCGTTCGAGTGCTGCTGCTGGTGCTGCTGTTGCTGTTGCTGATGTTGCTGATGCGGATGCTGTTGCTGCTGCTGGTGTTGCTGTTGATGGTGGTGGTGGGCCATTGGGGCGCTGCCCATCGGCGTCGTCGTCATGTGAGGATTCTGATGAATGCCTAACGGCGACGAGACGTTGATCATGCTCTCGAGCTGATTGTGCATGGCAATGTGCGACAGATTCATGTTGAGATTGGCCATGTTGAGATTGCCGAGGTTCAAATTGCCCGGGATGCCGGACATCACGTTTACAGCATTCTTCACGTCCGGTGGCAGAAGGTTCATGCTGGGATTGCTGCTGTTATTGCTTGTCTGGTGTGACATGGCTGCTTGGAGCATCGGGTTAAGCTGCTGTTGTTGCTGCTGATCCTTTTTCGAACTGACCATGGATAGGTTCGAGGCTAACGTCTGTTCCAAAGCCGTGTGTGTCGTCGTTGGCACGGATGCTATTGTTGTTTTTTTTTTGTTTTTTTTTTTGAGAGGACAGAAGTAGGTGTGTTAAGTTAGGTTCAGTGTACTATGCTGGATTTTGCTTGGTGATAATAGCAGATATGGGCGAAAACATACTATTGTCAAATCATCGTGGTGCTTATAGTGTGCGTTAATTATGTAAGTGAAATGTTAATTGTGTAAAACTCAAGACGTTAATGATAAATATCGTGATGTCATTTCTTATTTAAGCTATGATATATAACTGATAATGGTTTTCTTTGTAATTTTAAAAGAAAGATTTAAATTTTTCTAAAGATATTTTTGAATTTTGTCAAAAATGTTATTAATTAATAATCATTAAAGCTTACGTCAGAAAATTATTTAAGATATTTCTGTAAGCAGTTAAGATTCAATCTCGATAGATATTCTTATAATTATAACGATTGAAAGACTTTCTTATATAATCAATTACTATTTCGCCCTTATCTGCTTAAAAATTTTCTTGCTACGTCATAAAGAGTCATTGAAAGTCGTCGAAAGGAGATCGATCAATAATTTTTTGCAAATGACCGTGTAAAATCTGCGCTTGTAAAATTATGGTTCTCGACTTTTTATAATTAAATCAATGAGATTGTTCCATAAATAAGACGTTTGCGAAGATTAATATTAACTAGTGTTACAAGACACAATAAAAAAAAAAATAAAAAAAATACAGCATAAGAGTTATTTCGGTTAACTATTTATCATAAATATAAGCAACGAAAAAAATGCTTGCGCTTAATTGTCGAAAAACTTAAGGAATTTAATCAATGTTTAATTTAATAATAATTAATGATTCATTTTATAAAAAAGTTTTTTTTTATAAAACTTAATATTTTTTAATCAAAAAGTTTTAAGGCATCATAAATTAAAATTTATAATTAAAAAATTATACGGTTTATTGATAGTACAAAGGAATTTTCTGTAATCTACAGAAAGCAAATATATCATGCAATACTACTACTTTAAGATTAGTGTAATTGGTAAAGGCGGAATAAGGCGCTACGGAATGACTATGGAACAGCGGATACCGCGCGAACTGCGAGTTAAAAATAAAATAACTATTTAGCTTTTACGTAATGTGAATTAGACAAAATTTTTATTATATAAAAAAAGTTTAGAATTTTGAAAAGAAAAGTTTTTTCTCGAGGCTTTAAATAATTTCTATTTTAAATATGCTTAAAAAGATTATTACCTGTCGCACGTTCGAAAACATGAGAATAGTCCGTCCAGAATTTTTAACAAGCGCAGATCCATCCAACGACAAAAACCAAAGAAACTAATCAACCAATTTAAACGACTAATGATCTCGATTATTTAGCTAATGAGTGTAGACACCGTCAAATTTCAAATCTGTATAGCATTAAGTACTGCCGACAGTATATCCGATATTATACTTATTATTTATTCATTATCATGGATTCTTTAAAAAGTATACATTTGCACTTTATAATTTTATTCGTACAACGATTATAAATATGTTTACTTAATAAATATTGTTATAACAATCTCACTTACATTGAGAGAAGCCGTATGTGAGGTAAATAGTATTCAAGTTCATGTTTCGATTTTAACTAATTGAAAAAATTATGTAAATATGCAGTATGTTTCTTTTATACTTATAGAGAAAATTATTTGTTATAATTATTTACTATTTAAAATAACCTCACTGTGTGGCTTTTCATTATAACAAACCATTATACTTTACGAAAAGTAAAACAAAATCCTTTGAAATACCGTCGGTAAAACAGTTAAGGACAAGTGCAAAATTGGTGAAGTAAATACTATACCTTTCTAATTTAAAATGTTATTTTTTTTTTTTTTAAGAAATCATGTAATATTGTACAAATAAACTAGTTCCAGCATATGGTGCCAATAAAAATACATTGATTCTTAATTTCTTATTCATACATGAATGAATACATTATTCAATGAGAATTCCAAACGCTACTACAAAATCTATACAGACAGTACAATAATGCATTATCAAACGCCATAACGTGCCTTTTCCATAAACGACGGTCTACACCATTGCCATTATAATAAAACGACTGAACGATCGCCGACTCGGGGGGAGAAAATGTCAAAAAAATGATCCAACGATCCGAGAAGATATGGATACCTAAAGCATTGTACGGCTGGAGCAAATCCGACTGCTGCTGGCCAACAACGCTGGAAACCACATCGTGCTGCGTCAACGACGACGTGACTATAGGAAAGGAACTAACGACGGGCGGCTGTTGCTGCTGCTGCGGCGGAATCGGCGCCGCGGCGACTGTTTGAGGCACGATCGGCGACGATACAGGTGGAGGTTGCTGCTGCTGCTGCGGCACACCGCTGGCTATCGTAGGCGTGTTAGTAACTGCGGCCGTCGTCGCTATCGGTTGACTCGGAGGGATCGCTTGCTGCTGCTGACTCGCGTGCTGCACGCTCGGGAGGATCGGCGTCTTTTTAACGGGGGCCGCCGTCGCTAATGAGGTCGGCCGAGACGGCTGAGCTGGCATCGAGGCGTGACTTGCGACCGGTGTGGGTGCCGGCGCAGGCGGCTGGGCCGCTGCTACCGCTGGACTGGCCGTGACTGATGCCGATACGGCGACCGGTTGAGTGACTGAGGCTGCAGGTTGATTGGCCGCGTTGCCTACGCTCGCACCGCTCAATACTGTTTCGTTGTTGGGTTTTTGTGTTATTTCTCTCGTTTTTTTTTCTTTGTTGTTGTTGTTGTTTTTTTTTGTGTGTTTTCGAATTAGGTTAGGATTCATTTTTGTTTTGTTTGTTTGCTGGACTCGCGCAATTAGACTATAGCCAAGAATGAATATATATACATAAAAGATTAAAAGTGTTCATGAAAGAATTTGCATTAATTTTTTTTACGAGGTTAAAAATGTTTCGTTTTAGGATTCTAAATAAACGATAAATGAGAGTTTTTTTGTTTATACTTCTATACAGTGACATTTTGTACTTGTACGGTGTCATATTTTAAAGCATATAAGTATCATTACAAATTATCAGTGTATAAGAAGTTTTAGATTAGTTAAGGTAGCTTCTCAAAATTTTCAAAAGCAGCGGATCGAAATAAAATCAAACATTGTACTTTTTCAGATTTTGATAAATACATATATGTTTAAGATTCAATATGCTGGGAAAATAATTAAAATAATAATATTTGAAAATCTATGTTTTAACATGAGATTAAACGGGAATTGTGCCAGTCGTGTCAAAAATTGAGAAAAATATTAAAAATTAAAAATTTTATTTAAAATTTACAGATCGATAAGAAAAACGAGATATATGAAGAAAAATTATTGGATTTAATTAATATTTTATAGGCTGTAACGATAACCAGGCAAAATAAAAAAATATCTATTGAAAAATACAATATTTTAAGTTACTTCATGGCTTATCTTCGAATATGTGCATACTTATGAAAATTTAGCAATAAAAATGAACATTATAGTTCACACAAACTTACTTTAATTGTCCTTAAAAGTAATAAGTTTGTTTTATAAGTAACTAAAAATTATATTTGCAAAATTTTAAAAGGAATCTTTTTCAACTCTCACTTGACATCAATTTTTTAAGGAGCTACCTTATTGTTAATTTGTGGGAGAAGCATCAAATGAAGCAAAAAAAGTCATTTGTACTACAAGATTTTACATTAAAACATATTTTCTTATATAGATCTCGCGGTCAATGAACCGATGCATTTAGAAAATTTCGAACATCCGTAATTATTAACGATCAAATTTGACAGAATAATATCGACTACTGTTAGCATTATTATCATCATTATTACTCCGCCATTTGTGAACCGAGAGTTATAAATATAAATGTGTATAGAGGCAAAATGAATAAGCTCGCCAATGGTTGTTATGAAAGCGAATGAAGATGAGTGAAATATGAACTAAAAATAGGTTATTTTGACTAAAGTCTTTAATATATTGACTATGGTTGGTGAAAAGAAATGTTTATAAACTTTTAAACTTGTATAACAGTTTTTATTACTTATTTTTATTGTTTTCCATCCAAGACTAGTAATTTCGTTTTAATTACTAATAACTTTTATATATCAATTTGTTAAAAATATATGTAGTTATGTAGGTCATTAATATTTTGTAATAATAAAGTTAAATTGCGACGTGTACAAAAAATTTAGACAGTGAATCTGTAAATATTATTTGAACAAAGTTATTTTTCTTAAATTTAATCTTTATAACATGATCATAACTAACATGTATAACATTGAATGGTGTTAACAGTATTTTATATGATTACATGTAATAGCATATAGAAGACAAGTTAAAAGTTTATAAAAATTATTTAAATGATTTATCAAAAAATCGAAGCATTTATATTTTTCAGTATTTATAAATTTTATTTACTTAAGCTAGAAATACAGAATAAAATCACCTTATAACATTCATTTATATATTAAATATGTGTTTTTACAAATTACATTGCACCTTAAGAGTTTTTGTAAATAAGAATTGAATCTTTAGTCAAACTAACTGATTTCCTACAATAATTAATTTAATATTCAATAGCTCAAATAACTATTTCCATTTTCGTAATATTAATATTGTAAATACAACTAATTTTAACTAAAATAAATTTAAGAGATCTTTATGAATCAAATGAGAAACACGTAAGAATATTATAATTACATATTTCTATCTAATACTTTGCCTTTACCTTTATTTATACAAATATTTATATTTTGTAAAATATAGATAAATTTTAAAGATTATTTGATCATATTACTTCAAAAATTCTGGATATTTTCCTTTTACAAAACTTGCTTAAATAACACTTTAAAATTCGATAGTTTTTAATAAAAATCAATGATTATGACAATTGAAAGTCCTGTACAAAAACATGTAGAAAATGCGGAACATTCAGGAACTTGCATAAATACGGCGTTCCAATATATTTTCATATCATTAAAAAAGAAGATACTTAAAATTTATTGCTTATATAGTCAATCAAAACTTATTTGCGATAGATCGATTAGATTCTATTAGATGAATATTTTATAACTCAGTTGACCCCCCCCCCTCTCGATTGTCAAATCGTCGCTAATGATTAGGAAACTTTCGTAAGAATGAGATTAAATAATACGTTAATTGAGATACATATCTAAAGGAATCCTAATACTTAACCCAGATTTTATTTAGCATAAAATAAAACTGCTCGTTAAAAAAAATTCATACAAGTTCCTTCTTGAAAACTTCTTGAATTCCATATCATGGACAACAAACTCTTTCTCACATCGTCAAGAATATTAGCGATTTTACTTTTTTTTTGTTTGTTTGTTTTTTTTATATTATATATAATTACTCAAGAAAAAAATTAACATTCATATTAAACAGTAAAAGTAAATTCAGATCCAATGCAACAATTAGTCATGGCTATTAGTAAAATCGACAACTTGTCCATTTTTCAATCAAGCAAAGACAGTTTTTATACCTTGTTCAGTGGGATTATTGCTAGGTTGCGTGACTGCCGGCTTCGTTACTGGTCCCGTGGAATTCGCCGGCGTTTGGCTATTCATTAACATACCTCCGGTGTGATTTAAGTTCGAAGCCTGCGATGAGATTTCAAAAGTCAGATTAAAATGTTCTCTCCTAAATTCTCCACCAGCCGATTATTCCTCATATATAATAATTTACACATACGCCTAGTTCCGCTTTAAAAATTGGTGATATTGTAAATCAATATCTAGCTCCGTGCGGCATATTGTTTTTTTCGCACATGCATGTATACGCCGCTGGCCAATAAACGAAACTCTCGAGTAGCTTGTACTTTTATAACTATATGTACAATTTTTTCGTCTTCCAATAAAACTTACAAAAAAAGAGATATAAAACTTATTTTTACGAGCCTTCGGAATCCATTATTTATTTTTTAAAATTATTACGCGGAATATTTAGTTATTGAAAGGAAAAAATAAAAACTATTTAAAACGATTTTAATATACTACTCTTAGTGGAAAAATTAAAAAATATCTCACAAATTTTTAACTATGTATATATATATATATATATATATAGTTAATTTCTTTTATGCTGAAAAATTATTTACTCTTTATTAAAAAAATATTATATATCTAGATATACAAACGCAAAAATTCCAGAATTTTAATAGCATGTTTAATATCAACAATATACAGCCAAGTAAGCACTTTTCAGTATCGCTGAGTCGATCGATAATTAATAACTGCCATTACAGTATCAAAATATATCTGCACGCCGCGCATTTGCCGCAAGGCGGCATAGAGAAACTCAATTTATATTATACATACACGCGGTTTTAATCGCGAAGGCGAATAAATTTTAGTGCAGTCTCGAGGCAAAAGTAAATATTATATATATAGCGTGTGGCGTCCAAAGAGGCCTCAGTTCTAAGCAAGTGCGTCCAGTAAGCAAAACGTCGGCAGTATTTATGCGCCAGTTTTAAAGGTGAACTATTATAAGAAAATTGCATATATTTTTTAATGTTTCCTCCGATTTGTCAGTATTATACTCTGATAATGACAAATACTTGAGAATTTTACAAAAAAATTTTTTGTTCTTTGTGATTATGTTGTTAATCTATACAGTGGAAGTGTGTATTATATGATCACTGAAAAAAAAGTAACGAAACCGAATTAATTTTTCTTATTTGACAAGTTAAAATTTCTTTATTCTTTCAAATTTATTCAGTGCTTTGGTAGGTTTTATTTTCGTATTAATTTCTGCATTAAATTATTGTTCACGTCAACTTCTTGACCGCCTGAAGTTACGCATAAAATTTCTCAAAAATTAAATTTTTATACTTCGCTATGAATTAAAATGATGATTAAAATATCGCCTGCATTGGAAGTTGCATTTTATTCTCGTGACATAATATATTTAAACCGTATGAATTATCGCTGTCGTTAATTTTTTTAAATTAAAAAAAAGATCATTAATTTTTAATCTTTTGCTTTTACGAACAAATATTTAAGACTTTAGAATTAAATATTATTAACAATTAAGGGGGAAAACCCCATTTTAAATGCTAGCGATACAGTTTTTCATAATACCATACCGAGGCGCGCTTATACGCGGTGCGCAATTTGAAAAGAAAACGAACCTGGATAATATACCTACCGTGGGAATAGTGCTCGCCGCCGTCGTCGTCACCGCGGGCGTCGACGTCGGGGCAGCGGGGGCGCCGCCGCCCGCCACCTTCTTCGCCTTTTTTCGGGGTGGCCGATTACCCGGGTTCCCTGAAAATTTCAACGTTTACGGAACAACTGCGGAAAAAGTGCCTCGATGATAACGCGATAACGCCACCCAGCGACACTATATATGTTATCTGTTTCGCTCTCTCATTCTTTTAGTATACATGATATAATCGGTGATAAAATATAATGGAGTGCGCAGAGACACTGTTGCGAGGATACCATCTGCCATGTTTCGTTAAGAATAAATAATAAAAACAATAATAAAAATAATAATAATAAATAATAAGAATAATAATAATAACAACAACAACAATAAGAATAATAATAATACGAATACGAATAAGATTAACAATAATGATGCTTGCCCAGCGAGCGGAGAAAAACGAGTGCCATATGCCAGTGTTGAAGTATATATCCAAATACATCAAAAAATGGGTGTAAGAAAAAAAGAAAATTATAGTGAAATTGTTACAATGCCAGTTTTATATGTTATACGATATGTAGACAGTTGAGAATTCCAAGTAACAGAAAAAAACAACACATCCTTTTATTTTATTTTCTAATAGATTTTATTTATATACTTATATTATAATCATATCACTGTGTACAACAATGTTAATTTAAATATCTCAATCGTATGCTTTTTGTGAACTTTCATCTTAAGGTTTCTTTTTTATTTTAATTTTTGTTTTCTTCTTCTTCACCTGCTCTTCTTCATTTGTTTTTTTTATATTAATTTTTTTTTATATTAAAAAATCTTAATGCGCAGAACAATTTTTTCTTTTTTTTTCATCGCTCTCACTCTCATTCGACATAAAATGTTCAAATTATGTGTCAATCATTCGCACATGATTGCGTGTGTGGATTTATTTTCTTGTATATATAATTACACGGAGTGCTTAGACACATACATAACTCGCCTACGCGCAGACGCGGAAACACACGCATACATATAGCAAATTTTGACACATACATATATACATTAAATATGTGTGTCTTCTTCCTCGATTCGTATATTATTTTTTCGTCCTTTCTTGCAGATTCTCGCACGGACTCTCGCTCGCTTTGTTTAAACGTGCTCGGTTTTTTTCTTTCTTTATTTTGTTTCCTTCAACTACAGGAATATAGTCGGTAGAGTTTATTCTTTTTCGTTTTTTCATTATAATAGTGCCAAAACGACAATGGCCCTGAATGATTTTGGACGATGCTGCCGCTATACATTTGGATGATAGTGATTTCGGCTTGCTCTTTCTCTCTCAATTTTTCTATCTCTGTCTAACTCCTAACTGTTTCTCCCTCTCTCCCTCTGTCTCTCCCACCCCCTCCCCCACCCTCTCTCTCTCTCTCTCCCACACACTATTGCTCTCCTGTTTCCTTCTCCTTTCCACTCTTATTTAACGTTGATAATTCAAGACGCGAAGACGATTACAAATATATTTTGCGTTCGACTACACACACAAAAGAGAAAAAAAACATCAGAACTACTTGTAGCTTTTTGTTCATTGTACAAAGCAATTATTTTATGCTCATGTAATCGTAGTAACAGTATAGAATTTTTATGATAATAATAAATAAGAGTTTCGCAATAATTAAAAATAATAATAATTAAAAAAAAAAAGAAATAAAGAAAAAGAAAAAAGTTAAACTAGCGTTCAGTATAATTGCAGCCATCTCGAAAGAACTTATATTCCGTGAGCGACGTATAAACTAACGCAGTGGCATATACAATATATTTGAATTACGACCTTGCCGAAGATTTACTGCTATAATTTTTTTCTTCATGTTTCAATCAAAATAATAATATTTTAATTAATGATAATCTTCAGCTTGTCTTCCTTAAAGCGAGTTCGTTTTTTTGTTTTTGTTGTTGTTTTTTTTTTTTTTTAAATTGAAAATGTATACCAGAGAAATCCAAATCGCAATGTTAGTACGTTAAATATTACTGAGATCGGTAGCAAGAAAGTATCCTGCTCGGAGTAGTTGCCTTTGATTCGAATCAATGTTAAAAAAAAAAACAAAAGAAATAAATTAAAAATTTTTTTTTAAAAAAGGTAGAACGTAAAGATAAACAAAGGTGAATCAAGTCTCCCTGATTGCGCATATGGTATCGACTGAAAAGCACAGCTTGAACCATTTGATTGTATGTCTCTATGTTGGTAAACGACTGAGATGTTTTATATGTATGTATATATGTAAATATATATATATTTATATATTTTATATATAAATATATATATTTCCAGGCACTTTATAATAGGTAATTATAGTAGATCCATCCATTTACTATAAGTTATATCTATCTAAATCTTATAAAAACTCGTATAAATGTGAAAATTTTTAATGCTATACGCGCTACAGTTTTTACATTATCATATAGTAAATAGTTGGTAAAATAAAAGTAAGAATTAAATTTACCTAATTTTATTGTATTATATTATAGATTTATATTATATGAAGTTTTTTTTAAACTTATAATTAATGATTTTATGGTACCCTTACTGTATACTGTATATGGTTTAGATTAGTGAAAAATGAGCGGATCGCTTTATCAATCTGAAAATATAAAAATGAACGCTGAATAATTGTTGTGCATTGCGATTCAGTCGATACATCCGGTGATTTGTTTCTTTTATTTTGCATTCATACAAAAGAAATTTTTTCACAAGCTATATTATATTAATCATAGAAAGAGAGAACGCGAATTTATATAAAGGAAATAAAGGAATCGAATCTAATTAATATGTATAGTTCAGAATTACATACTACTATTTGTCCACCCTTTCTATCCCCCCTGACCCTCTTGTGCTTAAATTTAAGTCTGTAAAAAGAAAATTCCACCGGTGCAAGCGATTACGAGACAAATAAGCGTTCATAGGTGCGGATCGGTATAGAATGCGGTAACGGTGTAGGCGGCTACTTTAAATAAAATGTAAATAATTTTTATACTTAATCATTTAACAATTACTTCGCAATCTTGGAAGATATGGTTATATCCCGTTTTCTATGCATATATATACAAACGAATTTTGCGCCATCAGAATCGAAAGTATATAAATTGCTTTACAAATTGGTTTTTCTTTTCTTTTCTTTTTTTTTTCTTTTTAAAGAAAAGAAGAAAGGAAAAAAAGAACAGACGAAGCCGAAACGCGCTACATCCATATAAGGAAGAGGGATAAATAAACGAAGTGGAAGCTCCGGCTTATTTTAATTTTTATATAAATAATATACAACGAGCCGAATGCCGCACGTACGGGAAGGTGCATCATAATCATCATTCTTAAAATACGCGAATATCGCGCGATGCTTTGTTCACGCACCAGGTGTAACAGGACAGGTGCGCAAGATATTCCGACAGAAAAAGAAGGATCTATTTGTTTAAAATAGAGCACGCATCCCCTCTTTCCTATAGATCTTCTATAATACACGTACAGAGAGTCTGTACCTTTCTTCTCGATATACCACTCGACCCTCCCATATATATAATTATCTATTTATTTATCTAATTCGGATGATATTTATAATCAACGTGAAAAAAAAACACGAAACAAAATACGAAAAATGTATATGTATGTAGAAATATAATTCAAAATGGTATAGAAGTTATAGGCGAGAATATTGGAACTCCAAAGGACCAGATATTCCCATAATGAATAGTATATAAGGGTAGCAAGCGACAGATCACACGAACTGTGAAATAGGTGCAGAAATAAATCGTTTATTAAGTAGTATAAAATCTCTCTCTCTCTCTCTCTCTCTCTCTCTCTCTCTCTCTCTCTTCACGAATGCACATTACAGCAGCGTTTTTTTTTTTCATTTTTAAGTAAATCTGCGTGATATAATATAGGGCGCGAACGCAATTAATTTTCTCTTAAATATGGTAACACGTATAAAGAACGCACGAGGAAGCGGAAAAATTTTCATAGAATAAAAAAAAGCAAATTCTTCGAAATAATGGATCCGTCTACTTATTATTACATTATTGATGGAAGTTCGCCTTAATTTATTTATTTATATATCACAAAACTGCGGCTCTTAAGATAGAAAAAAAAACAATGAATATCTATCATTTATTGTACATAATAAATTTATAAGTTATAGCGATGAATGTATGGAGTTACAAATTACTATTCCTGAACGTCTTATTTATAATATTTTATACGAATAAATTAAAAATCAGAAATACGATCCGTGTTATTCAAAGTATATATATATATATATATATATATATATATATATATATATATATATATATATATAATATACTCGTCTCTCGTCCATTAACATTATTACTCAATATTTTTATAACAAAATAAAATGTATAAGAAATCTTACGGATTAATTATCGGCAATGATATTCTTATACGGTATTTTACTATATATAATGGGCAATGTGTTAGTATATATATATAAATATATAGAGGTAAAAACGATCTTCGCAAGGGGGAGGGGGAGTTCTGTTGGGAAAGAACGGAAGAAACTCGGAAAGTTCTGAAAGGGTTCGCGAGTCATTGGAAGAAATTGTTTCATTGAAGGAAAAAGAACAAAAAACGCGCGAGATATAAAATGTTTGGAAGGCTATTTTATATTATATAAAAACCGTATAAATATTTTCTATACATTGCATATTATCCAAGTTAATCAATGCATTGTTTTCTATCTAACACCTCCGTTTTCGCAATATATTGTTCCTTTCCTGTATACTACTTTTATATTTTGCATATTTTATCGAGTCGCAAATCTCACCCCTCCTCCTTTTTCCTAGCTAAATATATAATATTTTAGAAATTCCAGTGACACACAGAGTTTATCTTTTTTTTTTATTTATTCACTTCATCAGTTATTCAACGTTCTGTACAAGTTTATGACAAAGTGTTGTCGGAAGGGATAATGAGGACGACGAACCCTTGAAACAAGGGACCCCATAAATAACCCTATACGTTTTCTAGGTATCCTTCATCAGCTGCTCTTTGAACTTTAACGCGCAACATAAATCGGTATCTTTACACTTCTTTAATTCCGCTCCTATTAAAACGCCGTCGCGAATACATAGTTTATCGTCGTCGCGTTTGTATATAATAACACTGACGCGACTGATATTCTTTTCTTCCTTGATCTTTAAATTGCTTATTAGGGGACAATTTTATATCGAGAGTATAGGCAAGAGAAGCAAGATTCGATAATATTGAGGCCAAGGAATCTCGACTGATAAGGGAAAATTAATGTTACATTAACGAACTGTTTATATGATGCATTCGGATTTAAAAATTGTCAATTGCTCTATATATTTACAACATTCCCATAACGTACTAAATATACAAAAGACTCGACATATAGAAATAAGATTGACTTATTGGAAGTATTTAATTATTCAAATCTCCTATACTCTTTGAATTCTCGAGAGTATTACATGTTTAATAACACCTACATGCACTAAAGATTAGCGCATCGTGTATTGAAAAAATAAAACTAAACGTATCTAGCTTAGGACATGGTGTATTATTATTGACAAACGATTTGAGCTATCCGTAGACTTTGAAGTATTACATAAATGCGTCATTTGTTAAAAAAGATTGTTTTATTCAATGGTTTTAGTAGAAATTCGCAATAATTCTATATTTATTACTCATATTATGGCTGAGCAGCATATTCAAGTATAACGATTAGTTATTCAATGGTGGTCAACAGTCAGTCTCAATAAAGATCTATAGGATAAAAATTTGTAAAGAGCGCGTGCGTGGTGACCACTGTACTCACTAATAATTAAATATCAGTATGGACCAGTTTCTTAGCATGTATATCTCAGAATACTATAATACGTTTATCAGTTGCAGTAGAAAAGTTTAAAGAGGTGTCATACTATGTTTGATCAAATACAGGTGTCGGTATATGGGAATGAAATGAAATCTATGTATGTGCTACATCGATAATTGATATTTTGTAGTATCTAGTATCTTTATAGTGTGTAAATTGAAATTCGAATGACGTCAAAACAATAATTATAAAATACATGGGTTTTGTAAAAAGATGAATGCATCGATTAAGTTTATAGGTTTGACTAATACGTAAAATATAAGAGCTATAACGGGAGGAAGAATTTTTTTTATTCAATTCCACTAGAAATGTATCCGACCGCTACAGTTTAACCTCCCGTTCATATTGTGGTGTGCTATTAATATAAAATTACCTATATACGACTGGTTAATTTATGAATCTCTCTCACTTAAGTACGCTTCGGAGTGTACGATTAGTTAGATTAGTTTGTGTGCGCGCGCGCGCGCGTGTGTGTGTGTAAAGTTGTACTCGAGTGCAACTTAGGATCGTTATTTGCTTCGATCTCTAGCTATAGGTTTTTTTCCTTGTTTTACTAAATCGGTTATTACAACTGAAAAAAGAATAGGAATTCTTCCATGATTTGTACGCTTCTTTATTTTCAACCCGGTCGAAAAGATCGATCATTTTCTCTTTGAAATGTCGTTCATATTCTACTGTAACTTTGTTTAAGCTTATACATATAAAAAAGAAATGAATTATTAAGAATATACTTTGCTCTCTCTCTCTCTCTCTCTCTCTCTCTCTCTCTCTCTCTCTCTCTCTCTCTCTCTCTCTTTCTGTGTGTGCACGCAAGTATAAATTTACACATTTCCAAAAAAAAATAAAAAAAATAAAAAAAAATGAACGAACCCTATCATGCAGAAAACATTTAAACATACTGAAATATAATGAAGAAATTATAAATATAAAAACATAGTAATAATAATAATAATATTAATAATATTAATAATAATAATTCTCTATAAGAATAATGGAATTATCTATCAACTCGTTTTAAATGCGGAAAATCTGTATCTTTCGCATATGCGGGACGGGTCCAAGGAAACTATTTTAGTTACACCGCGCGGATTTTTATGAATTTGTTATATATTTTTTAAAAATGAGATAAAAATGGTTGAATTTGAAATATATATATATACACACACACACACACTAGACTATTTTAATAATATGCATGTATTTACGCACACCCCTCCACAACCACTTATATACACCAAAACATTCCTTTTCATTTTGATTCATTCGCGAATATTCTGCAAAAGTTATCTGTGTCGCTAAATACATTAATAATAAAAAAATGCACCATTTCATTGTCTTTTTTTGTACAACATTTTCAGTTTCTTTATGATACATAGTTTATATGAACGCTACACAAGATTAAAGAATGCACGTGAACGATGAAAGGCTATGAAATAAAAAAAACCAACGACCAATTTTTCGTAATAATTTTTGTTTGCTCATATTTTATCAAATTGTATTTTTTGATTTTTTTTTTTAATTTTTCGCTCGATAGTGCAATATTTACGTAACCTTCTTCGCTTAAATAATTTATCTTTGTTTTCGAGGTTTCTTTCTCTTTCTTTTTCCCTCACCTATGCAATCTTCATCTTGAATTATCTCTAACTCCGCACCCTTTCACGCACTCGCACATTCTTTGTTCATATATCACTCATTCGCTCTTACTCTCATTAATTAAGTGTATGTGTGTACGCTCTTAAAGAAAAAGAAAAAATTTTAAACGATTTTTTAAGCACACGGCGAAGCTTAGCGGAGTGCAAACAATGTGTTTGGAGGCCAGTGCGCGTGTCTTGACGCTTTTCAAAGCACTGACGTTTAACACGCTATATACTTTCCTTTGTAGCTCTCTCTTTCTCTTCCTCTCTCATGCATAGACCCCCCAAACACAGCTACACCCATCCACACCCACAACCACATACACTCGCACTCCCAAATTCACTCTTCACCTTTTTCTCATTTCTTCCTCTTACTCCCTTGTGTCTGAGTAAGATCCTTGCTCCGTCAATTTATCCATTTCTTTTTTCAACATTATCTCCCTCTTTATTTTTTTAATTTTATTTTTTGATTCCTTTTGAGTACTTTACTCCAATATGACTTTTTCGCATTCATTACTTCTTCCTGATTCGCATTCATTACTTGTCCCATATCGTAATCATATGCATTTCTTATGACTACACTATAGACACATTTTCTTCCTTAGTCATCTTTGTTTTTCCCTTTGCTTTATAAAATTGCAAATGACATATAATTAATTCATTATACTAATATATATATATATATATATATATATATATATATATATATATATATATATACACACACACACACACACACAAATATATATAAACAGCTGCAAACCAAATAACCTTTTTAATAAGTTTCATTATTTATAAATATTTTTATAAAAGTAAGTTATTACTTATATAATTCTGTTAAAATATACTTAAACAATATAGCAAAAAATTAAATAAATATTATATTAAAATTTACTTAATTTGTTTTTTCTTTCAGTATTTTGTGAAAATAATTTTGAAACAATACTGAATATTAATATTATTTTAACGAAAAATTGGTACTTTTATATAAATATGTTTCAAAACAAAAACTATGAAGGAATAAAATTGTCTATAGAAGTAAGCAAAATACATATTCTAAACATATGATGTTAATTGCATGCAATACTACTTTTATAAAGAAATTTTAAACATTATCAACTTTTTATCATTTGTTGGAGTGTACTATATAGTAGAACTATAATAAATATGCTAATTAAAATATCTTTTTATTTTAATTTCAAAATTTGAAATGGGATTAAGTATAATTCATATTTATTTCTATATTTTAAAAAATATCACATAAAAGAGATGCAGAAATACTTTTATATATATATATATTTAAAAAAAATTATTCATACAAATTAATAAGTATCATTCCAGAAACTTTATATACTGATTAATTAAGCTGAATGCTCTATTTGAAAAAATGTTTTCTTGTGTATATTAAATTATTGCAGAATTTATTTAATTATTTTGTAACAAAAAATTATAAGCAAATTTATAAAAACGTTTGTATTTGTATAACATCTGATAAATTTTCTTCAAACTAAGAATAGCAGTTATATTATATATATATATATATATATATATATATATATATATATATATATATATATATATATAAAGATTATATATTATAACACATGATTAATAAAAATCCACAGTTATTTCAAATGTCTATATAATGGTTTTGAAAACGAGGCATTTTATTCTTAATTAATCAAAATTAAGTATTGTATTCTTGGAATATTAGCATTGCTTTTACATCTCCTTTATTCAGTAAATATATAATAGATAAATTAAAAATTGTACTTATGTCAACTGTTTTGAATTAAATTAATAAATATTTTTATCGGTCTTACAGTCTTTATAATATAATATATTAACTAAAATAATGACAAACTGTCGTTATAGAAATTATAAAGAATGTATGACCGATAAAAATATTTATTAATTTAATATGTAATAGATGTAGTATTTTGCATTAAATACTAGATCAAAATTCGATCACCGATTTCCTAACACAAAATCATCATTTCTCACCAAAAATCCTAAACATTTACAATGCATTGATCACAACAATCCAGCCACCAATACACATTGTCTGCATTTCCTTCCCGTTAATACGTGTCGTTTTTTTTCGTACTTTGCTAGACGTCTGTTATGTTATTCATTTAATTTTATTTCATTTTCTCACAATCATTCATCAGCTCTCATGTTTGTTTTATTAAGGAATTTTTGCTAACTTTTATGTCTACCTTTTCTGAAGTCCTTTACATATTACAATAAAAATTGTTTCATGAAGGTAGAATTCTTTAGCAAATAGAAGATATTTCCATTTGCTCATTTTCTATGTAAATATAGTACATAGCATACATTGTAAAAGTCGTTTTTTGAATATGAAATGATAAGTTGTAATTCAATGAAAAAAATTAATTTGATCAATAATATTATTTTATTTATTTCAAAACAAATAAAGAAAGATAAGTAAAATCATTTTTAAATTAAACTGAATACTAGCAATTTTTATAAACATAAAATTTAAAACATTTATAAACACAATTTTATATTTATAAATATATTCTTATAAACACAAACTACAAAACTGTTAGGAACAAATATATTTTACACAATTGTGAACTATTCAGTATCTTTTCAATTCCACTATAGTTTATAGATATTTTACAATTTTAGCAATGTAACTAAATGAAAACCATGAAATGTCTGTTTTTTTTTTTTAATCTTAACAGGCAATTAAAAGAAATTCTCACGCAATAAAGAAAGTCCTCTCTATGGCGTAGAAAATAATTATGTTCAGAATTCTTCGTTTTTAAAAATTAAATTGTAGCTTTATAATACGATAATAGTATGAAAAATCTAAGCATCAAGAATTTTTTAAGCACGATAAAGAATTCGACGGCTCCTAATGACATATTCACAACTCATATTAGATATTTGATGAGTTGATGAGATAAAATTATGCCACGAGGATCCATCAATTTTTTTCATATAATTAAAATAGTTTAAATTTTTAAATAAAATATTCTGCTCTATAGAAATATCAAAACATTACCTTTACTATTGCATCCAGAATTAAATTACAGAAAAATTGAACTCAAATCCATAGTTATGTTCTACAAAGAGGTCCTATTTCTCAGTTTAGTTTCTCAATAACAAAACGAGGGGTGAAAAATCGAAAGCGGTGAACCTAACATTAAAGATTGTATAGACTTTTGAGCAAGAGAACATACCTTCAACACCAACAGAGCAAGAGAAAAGAACCGATATTGAAAAATCGTGAATAACTGCTGTATACAGAATATTTTCATAAGTAGAATAATAGTTTGAATAAAGTTGGCATGGCATAATATGGTATCCCCTAAACACAGTCTGCACTCCACTAGCTCACCTTGTTCTTACCATATAACGTGTCGATTTTTGACATCATTTATTAATTTAATAGATATATTTATATTTATATATATATTTATTTATAAATTAAATAAAACACTGAAATCTATAACAAGTTTCATTTGGTTTTTGCTTTCACTGTTGCAGTAAAGCCTGTTTCATATGTTTGAATAATTTTTATCTATTTTATTGTAAACATACATGTGTGGTAATATTATTTTATTTGTTTAGGTGGCGTTGAAACCATGAAACTTGTCACTAGCTTTCATAATTATCGCAAATACTTTGACTATATTATATATTTGTAACGCCGATCTAATAAATATATAATTATAAAAGAAATATTTAGCCAAGAATAAAACTTTGCTTTTATCTTCTTCAAAAATTAGTCCGCGATGTATTGTATGCAATCATACTTAAATTATTAGATTTTTTTCTAAAAAATACGACTTCATGACTTCAACATTGCTATTTCCTATTTCTATCCTTTTTTCTTTTATTTTACTATATTGCCGTTAAACTGACTAAACCCATAACTATGGAGTTATCAGCATTTTTATAAAAACATTCGACTTCGCGACTCAATCTGAATATCAAATCTCTTGAACGTCGCAAAGCAGTCACCAAACCAAGAAGCATGATTAAATAATAAACGAACACACTGACGATAAAAAGTAATGTCACAATTTATAGTAAAGAAAAAACTACAAATTTTTTAAACATTACTCATTCTTACAGTGCTGTATTTGGTATTATTTACAATTACTATAATTATCAGTGGGAAGCACTGCCACTGAACATTAACAGAAAGATAGATTTAAATAAATTTGAAAAATATACAATTTTTTTATAATTTTTTTATTTATCAAACGTATTATTTGTAGTAACGGATTTTATATTTTGATCTAGAATTTATATTTACATCAATACAATGCTTTGCATTGATATTATTAACTATATATTATAGACTTGATGTAAGAATAAAAAACTTTTATGAAATGAAAGATCCATTAGTTTGGTCCAAATTTACTAACTTGCATGCATAGAAATTGCATACTCCAAAAAATTGATCATGCTGCATGGCTAGGTGCACTACTTCCAAAAATTTCTTTCAATATTTAATTAATATTTATAATGTACTCATGTTTTCAAATGCCGGTGTACTTAATATAAAAAAAGTAATAATTTATTATTTGCTATATTATCAAAAGATGTAAATAATGAATATGCGGAAGCACAATTCAAATTTGTATCGTACATGAAAAATCTATTACACCCGGGATAAGAATAAATTCAACTTTTTTATTATGAACTATTTCAGTATTTGTGAAACGTACAAATCGTATTGTCGATACAAATTGTTCTACGATATTGATTCATTATACAATGGTGAATATGTGCGCTTTGCGGAATATAAGTTTTTAAAAACGCGACTTAGAAAAATCACGAAACAGGAAAGCTAATATTAAACCGCTAATTTGAAACTAAATGAAAATAACTTCGTTATCATTCATAGTATTTTCCTTGAGTCATGAACAATTGTAAATAACCCGATCATTCTAATAGCAGAAAATACCATTGAGTATCTGCTAATTGTTTGTCCATTTTTTTCTTTTTCCATATAATGTCATAACTACTTCATATTAAACAGTCCTTTTTGTTCCCAACTTTTGGGGTTTTAATGTAACAACAGCTACATGAAGTTCATATCTAACCTGCTTCACTGTCACTCGAATCACTGGTGCTCGATGAAAGTGAGCTGCTGCTGGAGTCACTGTCACTGCTACTACTACTTGATGCAGACAATCTTGTTGGGCCACTGGCTCCACCAGTTCCAACTACATCGACCGATTTACTACTATCTTCTGTAACAATAAATTCAATCATTAAAATTTAAATTATTGTGACTATATATATACATACTAAATATCTAAAAAAAATAGGCAATGGCTATTAAAATGGCTACAGTCACAAATATTTTTTATTGAATACTAGCTATACAAACTATTAAAAACTTTCATTGTTCATTATATTAATTGACTTTTAATATTCTAGAATAAATAAAATAAAACTCATACAAACTTGTTTTGCTACATTTAATAAATTTTGTTGTTGACAAAATGATAATTATAAAATAACAATGTTACAAATACATAAACTAAATTTGTTATTTACAATACTGACCTTTTTTCATAGGTTTTTTCACGTTTCCCAGCTGCCCAGTCACATCTTGCAACCTTTTTTCTAGCTCTTGCTTTTTTTCAGCAATCTGCTCATCCTTGGACTTACCACTGACTTTTTTATCTAGTAGATAATTAAATGATTATAATTAAAATGTTTGCATTTTTGTAGTTTACGAAAACAATAAATGTTCTTTTTATAAAACTTGTAAAATATTTTATAACTATATATGAAAGCAGGAATAAACAATTTTAATAAAATCCTAATATTTATCTAAATAATAAATAATACAACTGTGTAGAAAAATACAATATATCAATGTCTATTATAAAAGGGGTTACATACAAGTGTGTTTTATATATATAAAAACACAAACCAGCCATATTTCATTATGGAGTATGTTTTGCTAATAAATTATGAATAATAAAAACAATCAATTAAGCACATTTTTTGAAATATAATAAATTAAAAATAATCATGTGTTTTATTAAATCATAAATAAATATATATATATATATATATATATATATATATATATATATGACTAGTTTTAAATGATTTCAAATTCGGAAGCATGCAAAATTTTAAAATCAAATCAAGATAGAATTTCATATAAAGCTTACGTGGTTTCTTTCTGAGGCAAGACGCAACATAACTTTCGAGTTCCCTCAGCGTTGATGGCTTCAATGTTTCAAAGTCAATTTCTATTTCATCAGGGTTTGAATCCCTTAACGATGGTTCACGAGACTGTATTATGTGCACTACACGACCCAATTTATCACCTATATCATTATAAAATCAAATATGAAAATTAAATACATTATTGAAGTAACAGAGTTTTAAAGTTTTATAATTATCAATAGTTATTAAAATGAGCATAGTTTTAACCACAACTAAAGTCCCTTTAAAAATAATTTTTTTTATTTATTTGGTTTTTAATACCTTGTTAATATTTAGAATAATCTGTTGAAAATATAAGCTATTTTTGCTGTTACCCGTTATCATTCAAACAATTCTTTCATAAATGAAACGATCTGCTCATATGAAATAACACTGTTTTTAGAATTTTGCTCGTGGAACGTACCCGGTAATTTATTTATGTCCAAACTGAGTTGCCGTTTCTCATCATAAGACATAGGCTTCGCGTTGTCCTCATCTTCTGAATCAAAAGCAATTGGCGGTGGTTGATTCGTCGCATTTTTCTTTTTATTTCCAGCCGATCGACTATTAGTCTTGGGCCTCTTGGTTGCAGCATTAGCAGCCGTCGCTTTTCCGGGACCCCTGCCTTTGCCCTTTTGACCCTTGACATTCACTCCTACAGCTGCAGCTGCAGCAGCAGCAGCAGCAGCAACAGCAGCTGAACTAGGTGGTAAATGATGACCTAAAATTGTAATAAATAAGATTTGTAATTTAGGATTCAAAATTATTAAAATTCAAATTATAGTCAATAAAAAATAATTGTATAAAATTACAGAATGACTAAATACTTGTCTAATTATAGAAATTTTATGTTTATTTAATTGATAAAAAATTCAGTGTTATTATTATTAATTTATAATGCGTTACTTAATGAGATTGAAATAAACAAAAGATGAAAATACCTGCTCCTAGCGAAACATTGGCTAAAGTAGCACCAACACTGTCTGACACGTTTCGTAAACCACTGCCTGGTTTCATGAGTTCCTTCATGGCACCACTGTGTCCTCCAGCCATTAAATCCTTACTGTTAAGAGATTTGGTTTTGTTGGGTTTATCTGGTTTCTTTTTCTTACTTTTCTTTTTACCACTTTGTTCCACAAGTTTACGCATTTCTTCTTGCATGGCTATAAGCTATAATAAAACAATTAAAATGTAAAATATTATTTTAAAAGAGTTTAGTCAGAAATCTTGAATACTATGAAAATCTATTAAACATCTGAATATCATACATAAACAACAAGAAATTGATATTGATTAGATACTATTATATTAGAGAGTATAATATTTAAAGAATTTGTATTTTACCTCTTGTTGTAAGGCAACTAATTTTTGTGTTCTCTCTTCATCAGAGTCATCAGAGTCTGAAGATTCTTCAGAAACAGAGCTGCTGCCACTACTATCCGAGCCTTTCATAACTAAGCCACCCATTGGTTCATCGGGTATCTTGGCATATCTATTAAGAAATTATCAAATTGATAACTAAATTTTAAACTCTATTTATTAATTTAAATGAAAATAAAAACCTCATTTCAAAAACATCCTGTAATTTCTTTGCCATTGCAACAACATCATGGTCTGGAGGATTGTACTTATAACAATTAGTAAATATAAGTCTTACATCACCAGCAAATTCTGAAGCCGAATTATATTCTCTTTTGTCCATTTTTGACTAAAGTAAATAAAAATTATTTATATTTATTATTATATATTTTTTAATTATAAGCAAATTTCAAAAAGGAAAATACGTACCTTGACCGTCCCAAGGTCCATGGGTTTTTTGATAATATCATGATAATCATGAAGACCAAGGAGTTCTGCATCGACTGGCTTATAGAAAGGCCATGCGTAACTCTTAAATAAATAGAAAATTATTGAAGGGTCGTTTTTTTACAAAAGCAATTTTTAAAAATTTGTATTAAAATAATTACCGAATGCTTTTTTGAAAAAAGTTCTTTCAATATTTCATTACAGGATTTTAGAGCTTCCGTTAGCTTATCTTTCAATTTACTACTTGGATGTTGTGGCTAAAACAATAAATTAAATTTATTTATGACTGTATACAATATATTAATATTAGTACATAATATTAGTCCTTTAAGTGCAATTATGCTTTTCTCATTTATATGAGAAAATTAAATTTACTTTTATTCAGCAAAATGTAAAGGGGCATATTAAGTAAAAAACTAGTATTTTATCTATTTATTTATTTTAAATTAAAGAAATACGTAAATTATGTAATGAAATATGTAATATCTCAAATTAATTTTAGTTGTAATATATAAATAAATCATTTTTCATAACTTTATCTTATTTTTATTTTTATTTTTTTATAATTAAATCAACTTATAAATAAATCTGATTCAGACCTTCATAATATATAAAAATATATAACAGTGCAATCAAATGGTGTATACTACATATAAACTTGGACTTTAGATACTATTATTACTTTATTATATAATATATAAATTCAAAACGAAAAGACAACACAAATGAAAGCGTGAAAAGTTTTAAATGATAAAAATGAATGTACCTGTTGGGCCATTGCCCCCATCAGGGGCATGTTGGCCTGATGGAACGGCACCAGGCCGTCTTCTGCTTGCCTCGTTGGCTGAAACAGCCCCATCAACCCACTGTTAGTACGTAATGTAGTGACATAGTTATATATGCATGCACCAAAGACATCACATGTATGAATATTTCATGATTTAATTTATTAAAGATAAATTATTTTGCCCATTCTATTTTCTTTTAATTTTAAGTAGTATAAAAATTATTATGCTATAATGTACACATCTAGAAATTTTTAATTGATCAGAGGTTTCTCTAAATTTTAAAATAAGCTATATTAAATTTTAAACATCATTAATACTAGTTTAACTAGAAAACTTGAAATCTTTCAGATAGATAATATAGTTTTCTAACTTTTATAATTATTCTATAGTTAATTCATTTCATTCAAATAATTATAGTATTAGACTAAAAAAAATTAAATGATTTTTTTTTAAATATGTTAAATATCTAAAATACAGATAGTTATTATAATGCACAAGAATAAATTTTTTATTAATATTTCACGTTATCAATATCAAAAAATAAAAATGTTAAATATCCATAAAATATTAAAGATTTACAATAATTTTATTATTTACTTCACATTTTTATATTATTTAATGGTCATATCTTCATATTTAGTTATTGATATAATGTTAATTTATGTTATAGTATAGAAATATACTTGGTTTATTACAAATCAACTGCTATTGATTAATATACTTTAAAAAATGCATATAAAAAAGGAACTAATTTAAATTTGAAAAAAATTAAAAATGGATAAAATCAAATTAACCCTCTACCTTCTTTATTTGTCTTCCAGACTCTCGCCTTGTCGGAATCTTTGCATTTTTCGAATCTAATGGCGCATATATAGGATCAAAGGAATTTGCAGTGGGTGTCGTCGTATCAGCCTTTCTTTTCACACCCTTCTTTAGTTTAGCTGGTTGTGAAGGCGGCATGACTGTGGGTGTTGTAGGTACCTGTCAATGAAAAAAAGCACTTTTATTTTCTCTATAATCTTCAAACATGTTCTTTTTTATTATGTAGTAAACTGTTTGGTAAACTATGGTAAACTTTATATTTTCATAATGCATTTAAAGATTCGTTATTTCATCTTTATAAAATAAATATTACTGAAGAAAATAAAAAAAGTTCTTTTCAAGTGTAATTTTTCAATCACGAAAGCTATTTTTATTCTTTATTAAGTATTATATGGATCATAGGATCCTTTTACTAAAATATACAAATTTAACGAGTTCCATTTTTCCGCCACGGAAAAAATCCGTAAATTCTTTTGAAATGAAACTCGATCTCGGGCCGCCGAACAGTCTCGATTTATTAAGCAAAGTTTAGCGTTTAACGTTAGTAAATAAACTAATGCTTTTACCACCTGAGCTAACAGTTACTGCATTTTAATATATCCTAAAGAGATAATTTATGGAATGTAAAAAAAAGAGATTCAAAATGATCAATAACTGTATAATTTTTAAATACAACTCAATTATATGACAAAGTTCATAATATCATAATTCAGAATAATTAAATCTTTTATAAAATTTTTCAATATCGTTAATTATTTGTATCAGTTATTTACAAAGTATTTTTGTTAATTCTATATTGATAAAGGTATAATTTTTATGCTATTATTAACCTTCTACTACCTATAATATATTTTATAAAAAGTATTTATGTAATAAAGAATTTTAGGAAGTTTTAAGAAAATTATTTGATGTAATAAAGAAATTTAAATTATAAATACATGTATACCTTAAAAAGTTTCCCTTTTTAATTTTTTTACAATGATATCTTTAGTTGCTAAAAAATATTCAATGAAATGTATGAATACTTTCAAAATTTTTTATGATAGATATTAAATCTTAGGAAAAGCAAAATATGAGTAATTTTGAAAGTTTCATTAATTCTAGTTATTCGTTATTTAAATATTTTACAAACGAATATTATTGATAATATTCCAGACAAATTTGATAAATATCTGTTAATGTGTAACCTTATGCAAAGTAAAATTATTCTTTTCATAAATGAAGTTTTTCGTAAATGGACCAATGATTGAATACTATCATTAATTACTACTTACTTAGTAAAAAGAAAAACTAATCAATACTTTACTACTATTTAAATTAATTCATTTTTATTTAAACCTAACTCTTATTTGATATAAATTTATTAATATATGTTATCTATCAAATGTATATTTATTTGTCAATTGAAAGGAAAATCATCCTATTAATATATAATGTAGATATATCTTAAATTGAATATTGTACGTGTGATACTTTATGTAATTAAATTAAGCCATGCTTTAACTAACCTGAGGTGGTGCCGAAACTGTAACGGCTGCCTGCGCATCCAGAGCCGGCTGGGCGTGGTAACCCGTCGTCGGCGGAACGACCTGGGGTGGCAGCGAGTTATGAGTGGCCATCGATGTCACTCCAGGGAGATTTGCCGCCACAGGCGGTGCTATAGTCGTCGTGTTGGTGCTTCCTGGTACCGACACCGGTGCTTGGGTACCGAGAGGCGGCATCGGTGGTATAACACCAGTAGTACCGGTTGTCGTTGCCGTTGGCACCGACATACTATTCGGCATACTAGATGAGACCGTTGCTGCTCCCGAAGCAGGCCTACCACGTCCTGGTGTGGAGGGAGTACCAGGGCCAATTACCGCACCAGCCACTCGACCAACCGCCGGCTTTTTGCCTTTTGGCCCTTTTGCCACAGGTGGGTCCAACTCCATCTCGTCCTTTGGCATTTGTGCAACCTATAAAATATTAAATTCAAGGGTTAGTATGAGAAATTAAAAAATATATCTAAAAAAGTAGTCACCATAGCTATTGAATAACAATTGTATTTTATATCATGCATACCTTTGTGAGAAATAATTTTTCGAGAGTTTGTGCCATAACCACAACATCTTCGCCGGGTTTGTTGTAAACGTAGCAATTTGTAAACATTGTATTGAAGTCTTGAACGCATTCTTTGCCAGTCCAATAATATGTATTTTCTAAACGCTTTTTTATTGTTCCCAAATCCATTGGTTGTTTTATAATTTTGTGGTAGTCCTAATAAAAAATATTACATGTATTAATATTTATTCTTACAAAATAATTTATACAGAGAAATATAAAATTATGTACTGGCAAACCAAGCTTCTTCGCGTCGACAGGCTGCTGAAAAGGCCACGCAAATTGGTGCTTCCATACTGGTTTCAGAACACCTTTTTGTAGAAATTGAAGTTGATTTGTGACCCTCCCTGGTCGATTGGGTGGAGGAACGACTGGTGGCTGAACTACACCATTCACCGGTTCCACGTAAGGTTCTTCTCGTGGAGGTGGTTCCTTTGCAGGAACCGTTGGCGCCGCCGAAGCCTTTCCAGGGGCGCTCGTCTGTTTAACATAAAAAATATTTTTTTTTTTTTAATTTAATTACATATACGAATGTTTTAAGTAATATATTTCCTTGCCATAGTTTATAATTTGATATGAAATCTGAACTTGGTATTGATATGTTTTTATATATCATCAAAAATTAAGAAAAAAGAAACAAAATTATTAATCATATGTAAACTAATAAATTATTTTCTTTATGCCATTTAATCTAAATTATATAATAATCTCAATAAGATAAAGTAATACTTAATTTAAGTAATATATATTAAACAATTGAAATTTTAAATGCAAAATAATGCATGCACAATTTACTTTTCGTTTCAGTATTATACTATCTTTAAAGTAAGATTTGGTAAAATTTCCTAAATTATATTCAGTAAATCATTTGTTTTATTATTTTTAATGAAAAATTTAAAGCATTTTTTGTAGAAATGTCATAAAAATTAATTTTTTGAACAAATACACATTACAATAACTACAAGTTTATGAATGACTCAAATCCAACTAAGATGATGTAATTATTTATAGAACATAAGAGAAGAAAATAAAAGACAGTAATCTTCTATATAAAACTGGAAATGTAATAATATAAATAAATAATCAATTTTTATGTCGAGGATCGAAAAATATTCATGCACTAAACAGATGTAGAAAGTTATACTCGTTGATGAAATCTCAAAAATTACAAAATCATAGTTCTCATAAGCTGAATACTTTAAATTTACTGCATATATTTGAATCACTACAAACATGAAAGTCCCAAACCAAAACGTAAGATAATTGAAGAAATTTATTGTTTAAAAACGAGAACTTCATTTAAGCAAGAATGAATAGCTAGTAATAAATTTGAAGCAACATTTAGAGTTTAAAGAATTGCTAAATAATATATCCTCGACATAATCTACAACAGTCCATAATCAACAAGGTGTCTCACCTTCGGTATATTACACAGCCTTTCTCGCTCCTCCACATCTAACTGTAATTCATACGTACTTTTCAGTCAAACAGGGGATATATTTTATAAATATTTTAAAGTTATAATCTAATCATACATAGGCTGTTATTTAAATCTTATTTTACCAATCTATTATGATTTCCAAAAGCAGCAACAAGCAAAAATATATTAATACAAACTACTGTATTAACTTATAAACAAAAATAAAATATTCAACAATTGTTATGTAAATTATAATCGTGAAAAGTCATTTTTAGATTATTAATCATTAAGCAATAATTTAATTAATCATGTAATTTTAATTAATAATGTGCAAATTTTCTTTCGAAAATGAATACTACTATGTATAATAAAATTTTAATAGTACTTGTAGTTTTGAAAACAACAAGAAAATCAGCGCACATATATTTTTAATAAATAATTATTTTTAAAAAAATTAATAGTACACTTACAGAGTTATTTTGTGAGATTGAGTCCACCTGCTGCATCTTGGCTTCAGTTCTGAAAGTATTATTTCACTTAAAAATCATTAAAAATCTGAAAGTTGTTTTTAAAACTAAATAGTAAAAAAGATAATTTCATATTCTCAGTTAATTTTTATGATCAACAAAAATTGTTTTAGGTATACATAATTAAGTTCAGTACAAATAAAAAACCTCTATTTTAAACGGAACGAAAAATATATTGAAATACATGTTTGTAACAAGTTTCTTTTAGAAAATTAGAAATTTAAACAAATTTATTAATTATAAACTAAAATTTTTGTAAAAAATTTAGTTTTTGAACAACGTTAATTTTGGTCGCTTATAGTGATATAACACTTAGATTATATATTATCAATGTGGGAATTGAGCAATGAAGCAATTAAAAACACAATAATTTTTTGATGTTTCGATAGGGATTTCCGATCTTCTTCAGGCATAACATATTTGTATATGTTTACTTATACATTATTGTAAACATGGTTTTCACAATCTTAAAAATATAAAAATTTTCTAAAAAAGAAAAGAAAAATATGATTTGATACATAACATAATCTAATTTTAGATTTACTAATTTGTGCTTTCATGAACCCTTGAATGTTTTTTTTTATTGCGATAATGACGCTAATCAGCATTTTAGATTGTATAAATATTTTACACTAGACTTACTTCTATGAAGTATAAATAACATTAAAAATTGCTTTACCAAAAAAGGTATTAATAAATTTCTTATAATACTATGTAATCTTACAAAAAACAAATTATGTCTGAAGAAAATAGAAAATCGCCTATCCAAACGTTGTCCAACAATTCTAGTGTGTTAATTTATTGTTTTATTTCTCTATTCCTATATCGATAATAAATAATTTAAGTGCTTAGTTCCTTAAACCAAAAATATCAACCTATGAAATAATACATTTTCTTTCCAATTTTCAACAGAATTAAAAAAAAAAGGTAAAAGAATTATAAACTGAAATACCTTTTTGACAAATAATGTACATAAATGCTAAGTAGCAGATAACTGCCTTTAGTTGACGATTAGCTTGAAGAGGCTTCATCAACAAATTAGTTGACAAGGGTATACCCTGAGTAGAGCATGATAACTCAATAATTGCATGCCAAGATGATCGGGCCAAGGAGATTGATGTCGAGGCATAACACTACCTAAGTCTACCAAAAGGTAGCAGCTCAAATGTCAGCCCTGTATGCTACTATGATTCTCCGTAACACCAGCTGATGCTTGTAACACTAGCAGCATCTAAAAAATATTACAAAAAATATGCGTTGAAAATATAAGTTAATATTTTTTAACTTAAAAACTATACGTGTATTTTATTATTATTATTATTATTATTATTATTATTATTATCATCATCATCATCATCATCATCATCATCGTCATCGAATTTCTGATAGCAATCTCTATAGATTAAACTTTTAAAAATCAGTACAAAGAAGGTCGTTCTAAAAAATATATCATTAAAGTACAACATAAAAACATTTTATATACAAAACTTACTTTATGAATATTACGCACTATTCAAATACAATTAAGAGACATTTACTTTTTAAAAACCTTTTTGACTGAATTACAATCATCTGCAATTAATAATAGGCATCAGAAAATAATAAAGTATATAAATTTAATATTAATATATAGATTTAATGTCATAAACTATTTGAAAACTTTCAGATTTTTATTTTATTTTGCATTATAATGATACAAATTTCATATAGAACTGAAATGGTTAAATATTAAAATTTCATTGAATTAATTAAACTTTATATATAATTTTATTTGTTAGATTAGTTGTTAATAACAACTATATTTTAAGAAAGTTAGATTAATTACTCAAAATTAATACATTAACTCGCCGATGAATCTAATAAAACATCAAGTATATCTGGACCTAGTCTATGGTATATAAATAAATTGTAGCTGGATTTTCATATTCAGTAAGAACATTATCCGAGTGCAATTGAAGAATCATATTTATAAATTGATAGAAATGGAAATACCACATTTCCTATACAACATACTATAAGCAACTAATGCCAGGATGTCCTCCATACCGAAGGAAAATTTTTACAAAAGAAATCTCAAATTGATAACAAAAATACTGAAATCCTCTCCAATCATAAAAACTACGAGTAAGATTAATTTCAATTATCAACAATCAAAAATTAATAATTGTTTCATCAAGCTGAAGCACTCATTCACAGGTCACTAATAATCACACCTAACATGCACATCATACTCCTCCTTGCAAAGCAAGCCTAAACCAACCTATTCTTCTATTAACAAGTATTATTAAACCAGTCCAAGAAGTTACACTTAACATACACGTTATCTTATCTACTGGAATCGACGCAGATCCACGTCCTCACATGCGTAAACCTAAGCGCGGGCACGTGCGATGCATCTGGGGCACAAGGAAGCGACGTGAGCTAAGACGCGAAGGTGCAATGGGTGCGAGCAAGAGGGAAGATCACGTAGGTAGGCCAAAGCGGACCCGCGCCCAGCCGAACGCGCGGCTGATACCCTACACGCACAACCTCCCCACGATCACACCGACGTCATAAAAGAGTGAACAGGATATGAAGAATAAACTGCACAACTGCACAACTGCACTTATTAGCCCTGAAATGCACGCACCACATAAGATATCATTTTTTCTCACTTCATCGTTGAAGGCGGCACGCGACGTACTCGGCGCGCGCAACTCCAGATAACACTAAGCACACACGCACTCTGTTCTCTCCTACCTCTTCCTGGACTCCTCTCTTATGATAATGTCCTTCGTTCTGCACTTTTCCCAGCAGAAGCGGAACTAGGCCGAGGATGAGACACAGTAGGTGCGACCGTGCGACCCGCGCGTGTACCACGGGAAGAACCGTTCAATCGTCCTCTCACTCACTCTTCCTCTCTTATTCAGTGCGCGGGGAAGCTTCTCGGCCACTCGATTTGGCGTAGCTTTTCAAGCAGCCATTCAACATGGCGGCCGTGTGTGTTCAAAAGAGAAGAGCCCCTCTCTCGCGGCGTCTCTCTCGCTCTCGTTGGCGGTAACAGCAGCTCTCTCCGGCACCGCCAGCAGGCGCGCGTATACAGCACGCGAACTAAGTAACGCGTACCACACGATACGGCGGTTCTGCCGAGTGCGCGCCACAGACCCTTATTATACACAGATATATAGGATCGCCGTGTTATATATATATATATATATATATTTTTTTTTTTCACACTGTACGCTCCCCCAGAGTGTTCAATATAAATGCATTAAGCAAAAGTTATTTGTCTCGGATTGACTAGAAATTCTGAACTGAAAGAGAGAGAGAGAGAGAGAGAGAGAGAGAGAGAGAGAGAGAGAGAGAGAGAGAGAGAGAAAGAGAGAGAACTAAAAGATGAAAAGTGATAAAAATGCCGCGCTCTTCCGAAGAGAACGGGCGCCTTCTCCGTTCTCCCCAGACCTATGTTTTCATGTTCACAGACACATTTAGATGTATGTGTTACGTATATTGTGTACGCTCGGGGCCGGCGGATGCTGGATTGCACATTACTGCTTACCTGCGCGAACAAACGGTTGAAATCGACCTGTTCTCTTTCTCTTATTTGTCTTTCTTCCTCCGTTGAAAATAAATGTTCCCACGCACGCACTTACGCGCTATCACAGTGTATTCGCACACACAATATTATGTACATTTGCCGCGTGCGTGAAAGAGTTGCTGTAACACGTCAGGTACTGATGGTAGTCACGATACTTTCGATGCACTGTACAGTCCCCTGACTGGGAAAGAAATATTTTTTCATATACTTATAATACATGCATGCGGCGCATGCAGAGATGAGGAGAGAGATAGAGATAGAGAGAGAGAGAGAGAGAGAGAGAGAGAGAGAGAGAGAGAGAGAGAGAGAGAGAAAGCGTGGCGTTGTGTGTGCCCCGGTGGCGGCCACGCACAGGTAAGAAAGGCAGACCTAAAATTTTGTACCACACGCACGTATGCACAATCTAAGAGATGGCACGGCAACGCAACCCAATAACATATATAATATATTTACGATCCCCGCCTTACGGTTTACACACTATTCGATATATAGGTGTTAATAATACCGCCGCCGCATGTTGTCTGTGGCCGATCTTCCTGCATCAAGTGGCAAGCACGCGCTGTTATGGTCACTCCACGGTGAAGCGCGCGCCCATCAGACTAGAGTTCTGCAGCGGTACTATGCAATACGCGGACGGTGTAATATCAGAATATAGTGTGTATATAGTTGTTCTCTAGTCGTTTTATCTCCCTCGCGTTTATAATAATGTCCGTATCGTATAGTCTGGCAGGCCGCCGATTATACCGCTGCCACCGCCACCATCGCAGCCGCTATATATATATATATATATATATATATATATCTATTGAGAAGAGGAGATAACGTTAAAGTGGGAAAGGGAGAGGGGGAGAAAGCGAGGCAACGTTGCCGAAACACCTCATCTTTCCCTTCCCTGCTCCCTCATACGTGTGATGCCTAATGTGGGTTTCGGAACGGTGTGCGCGCCACACGTCGTCCGCCATTCTTTCATTTGGAGCAAAGTGCGCGGGAAACGTGGCGTACCCGCGTAACCATATATATATATATATATATATATATATATGTATTCATGCATGTATGTATGTATGTATGTATGCATGCTTATAGTTATAACCAACCCCAACTACGCGCTCGTGTTCTTTCGCCTTCTCATTCCTGATGATTCTCTCGTTGGGTTCTTACCCCGCACTACACGACAGATACAAAAAGCGCTTCGAATTTTTGACGTTTACACCGCTCTTCAAGAAGGGTCTTTGACCTCTGAATTGCTGGTTTTTAAGGAGTCGAAAGAGGAAGGGGGTTAGTGACTAATCAGAAGTTCTATATATATATATATATATATATATATATATATATATATATATATATATATATATACATATATATACTCTCGAGTGGTATGTCATATATACCACTGACATACCAAAATCTTGTATGTTCACGAACTCATTTCATTGACAATAGTTCTGTAAACAGCAAGGACTTCGAAAAAAAACATTATTTCCAAGTTATCCTATGTGATTTTCATAGATTTAAAATTTAAGTTACAAATTACAATCATTGTATACAAAAAATACTTTGTCATCCATAGAAAAAATAAGCTGTATTTTATAATATAGACTTATATAAAGAAAAAAAACATGAAAAATATGTACGAGATATTTTTTCATACATCAAAAATATTATTACAATAATTACACTATATTAATACAAAATGCTTTGTAGGGATTGAAAATCAATGAAAAAACAAATTTGATTTGATAGAAATTTGATCGATTCTATTTCTAAAACATAAATAATAACTATAGATCAAATTCATCTTACTATACATGGACATTAAATTTGTTTTTCATATTTAAATTTTAAAAAATACATTAATATCGTATTGTTATTTACTTTATAATAAAGAATGGTTTAATTAAATTTCACTAATAAATAAGAGAAAACATACATTTAAATATTATAATTTTACAATTATTTTAAATATCCTTGCCAAATGAATAATTATAAAATAAATGAATAATGCTAAAGGATGCTTTTTCTTTATTGTTCAACAAAGAATATTTTTAAGTTTAAATTTAGAATACTTAGGTAATTGAATAAAAATTTATAGATCGGTAATGAAAAAACTATTTAGAATGCTATCAAACTAAATATTTTTCAATACATTAAATATAAATCAAAAATAAAATTTCTATTAAAGACAAACATAACTCCATTATTTAAAAGTATTCAAATTAAATTTAGCTGTAAAACTTTCAGTCTTTTATACAGAACTGATTTAGAAGTATCAAAGATACTACTTTTTAAACAATCGCTAAGGGTTTGGCATAATCTTTTTCTACAAATTATATTAATTAATGATTATCAGAACCAATCCATCAAATACAGTTTATTTCTTCTTTTTCTCTACTTAAACATTATTTAGATTAATTGTTCACAGTGCCGATGTAATAATTTCATAAAAGAATATAATGGCTCAAATAAAACATTCATTTAAAAATTATATAACTGAAAAAATACTATAAACATTATCACAGCCTGCAATTAACCACAAATAGACTCAAAAGTATCTTTTATTACGAAATTTAAGTACCAGTTGCAGAAGAGCACAGGGGAGCAAATGGGATTCTTCTGTAGCATCAGCTTATTTATTTGATATTATTTCCAACAATTGATAAATAAATTTGTACACTCATAACCAACAATCTGCAATATCAATATGAGCACCTGCTGTGTTCCGAGCGCCAAAAATATTATTTCTGGCGCGAAAGAGCAAAAACAGCAATAGCAGTAGCAGACAAGTTACGCATTATCCACACGGCGCATGTCGAAGAATTAGGCGAAGAGAAACATCAATACGTAAACATTAATTGCCTCGGCGAAAGAGAAAATCATAAAAAATCTTATTAAACACAAACCGTGGCAACGCTGGAAGGCTACAAAGGTATCGAAACGCAGATAATGGACCACCATCCTCTGCACGTACGCAAATGCAGCCCAGGCCTCAAATTAGGTTTAAAAAGAAAAAAGGGGATACACACAAGTGTCTCTACTCTATACAGGAGTTCGAGTTGGTCATGAGTAGATAACTTGGAGAACGCGCACACATACACATTCACTTGCTCTCGCACCTTTTCTCCTTGAATATGAGTAGTGTACGCGTCCCGCTACCGATGACTCGAGCTTACGGTGAAGATGTAGCACGAGCGCATGACGACGTTTTCTGTGACACGAGATACCTCGGTTATTAGTTCACGTTCAATGGAACTTAAAACCAACGCACCGTCGCGCGACAATGGCTACGCATTCATACGCGACGGACGAAAATGGTTCATGTTCCAATATTCCATATATTAGAAATAGAAATTCCACCAGTTTTCTCGTACAGGATTTCCATATTCCCGTTTGAAACAAGGGGAGCAGCAGAGAAAGAGCGCAGTGGCGCAGATAAAGAAAGCGTGACGTAAGAAAAGCAATGAATGACTGTCAGACTGACCGCGTGCGGATGAATGACCCCTGGCTTTAATCTGACTTGATGTTCCAGAATTCGTTCGCATATTATAGTTTAAAAATATGACAGGATTTAAGATGATTTAATTTTTATTTACAAATATAATAAGAGACAACAAATGTTATTTTTAGATAAGCGAATAAAAAATTTAAAAGCAGGAGTTCATAACTTATTAGCAACTCTAATAACATAATAATTAAAGTTTGAAGAATTAAAAAATGTTTAAATTAAGACATTTTTTATTGTAAAATGCTATTAGTTAAGAACTTACTTCTTATTGTAAAGTTTACTTTAGCATAATAAGTAAATTAAAAGTGTGATTCAAATTCTTTTTAATAATTATATTTTAATACAAAATTAAAAAAAAAAAAGAATTTTAAACATAAAATTAAAAGGTGTAATAATTTAAAAACTGTGGAAAATGTAAAAAACAACCAAAACTCAATCATATAACTTTCAGAATTTTAGAACTATATGTAGTAATAACTACCATGCATAAGCAATTCGCTAATTACTTATTTTTTAATTGAATATTTATAAACATAAACTCAAACCAAATTAGTATATATTCTTACACTTAATTAGTATTTTAATTTTTTCTTACTATACAATCATGTTTCTTAAGAATTAACTTTTTATTTTCATATTTTATTAATATATTTTTGAATTTTGAAATTTAATTTTAAGTACATTATGCAACTGTAATATTTTTTAAATTTATACTTTAGATTAAATAATATAATTATATATCTGCTACTATGAAGAAATACATATGTTTTGTAAACAGTAATACAAAATAATTGTTTCAAATTACAAAGATAAATTTAGTTGAAATTAGTTATTATTTTATTACAACATATTAAATACCCTAAATACCTATTTACAATTTATAAATATTCAAAAATACTTCATGAAAATAAACAAAATTCATCAAATATTATTTAAAATGTTGAGTTTGAATGTTATAAAACATTATTTTTCAATATTGTTTTAAATATTGACACGATCATGTTGATATAAAAGAATACAATTAATAAGCTATGTTTCTGATATATGTAACAATTATCTATTAATAAAACACGTTCATATTCTTGTTTATTTTATATTATTCAACAGCATATTCAACAGTAAGATAATTAAATAATAGTCAAATGCACAAATAAAAACTTTACACAGATATATCAATCTAATCACTTCATTTAATATTAGAACTAAATTTACATAGTAAATCAATAAAAATGTTCAACTCTTGAAATTAAAAGAATGAAATAAATAGATTGTAAGCTTAAGAAAAAGTTTATTTACCACCTTTTATGAAACTTACAGTTTATATTAGTTAGTTTTAAATAATATATAAAATAAGGCTTAATCAGTTGAATTGTACCAAGTAGAAGATAAAAGTTCCCCTTTAATAATATTGATATCACAATTACAAATTTACAAAACATCACAATATAAATATATAAAACGAATATCAGCTTGTAGCCAATTTTCGGAGATTCAATAATTTAATAAAGTATAAGATAAATATCACAAATTAACAAAGATGATGTAAAATTTAATTTAAAAAAACTTGAATCAAGTATTGTTACACGAACACGAATCATCTTTGCACTTGGTAACCTGACTGTCACTTTTCGCCACCACTCGGCCACTGTTTGATATTTATTCCTCGTTTCTTATACATTTGCTATCTCTCTCACGCCAGTAAACTATAGGATATGCAGTACACATTCCCTTCGCCCCACCCCGCGCAATAACACAAATTTCTTTTTTTCTATTCAGTTTTATCTTCTATCATACTTCTATCCAATGCGTTTATATATAGAAACTGATATGGTAGTTAGTAGTAGTATACGTATTCACACTCGCAACTAACTGCTACGTGCTACCTGGTGCTACGGATATAGCCAGAGGTATAGCACAGCAAAGAGAAAGATGACACGCAAAAGAACTCGATTCTTCTCCCCGACCACGCGCGCTTGAATTAAGAATTTCATACACCAGCTGACTGAGACCAACCTAACCTCAAAATTCAGATCATTCCGATGCGCGATAATTCACCAACTTCTCATAATCTATTGCAAAAGATATTTCTATATATATTAAGGCTTTCAGAAACCTTTACAAGAAATCTTTGCAATACATACATTACCTTAATAAACTGAAAAGAAAAACGCGCGTTTCCTCAATGAAAACTTACCGGTTTCGCGGCTCTGTAGAGGAAGAAAGAGGCATCGCCTCGAACGGGACTTTTTGGGAGAAAATCCACAGGCTCGATGACGACGGTCTCTCCTTTCTCTCTTTTTAAAGGAGATGAGGAAAGCAAAGGGATTTTGTGTACTCAAGCGCGTGCGTACAAATGTACACCACTCTTATCCTGGAAATTTCAAAATAATTCTTTCGAAATTCTATACGCACACAAAATTTTTCTCTTATCAGAAGTATTTTACTTAAGCAACTTTTACGAGGAAAAATATTTCAAAAACCGACACGCCTATCATTTGATACTTTAGCTTGTCTATAGCAGCTTTATTTGGACTAATATAATTTTCCTATACTTCATTACCCGTAAAAATATAACGATTACGAACACCTCTTATTTATCGTTTTATTTTAAGGACAGTTATAATAAACACACTTTCGTACAGGGTGAACTAAAAATTAACGGTTTATTTCCGTTATTTCCTCTCATGGCGCCTAACATTTTCCCTCTTCCTCACTCTTTCCGTCTCATTCTATACTTGAATAGGTACAAACGCACGCTTAACTCTTCTAATATACATTTACAGACACTTTTTTCCTACCAGTAAAAGTTATTTTAACAGAAAAGTGCACGACCGACTTTCGCTGGAACCAACGAAAAAAATAACGGTACAGCACTTTCCTTTCGGTGGCCCTTTTTCTTTCTCTCTTTACAACTCGGACTTCGAAGATGGAGATGAAAGGATTGGAAAAACAGTCCAATTCCGTAGTTTCACCCAGAGTGCACTAATATAGCTATACCATCGCACCTTCACCTTAGAATACAGACTATACAGTAAAAGGAAATTTTCTGTTTACAAACTTAGCAAGCCTTGTATAGATATACCTACAAACGTGCAATAAATTTATTACCGTTGAAAGAGAAAAGCAGCAAAATACAAACGCGCGCGGCACTTCTGCACGATTATTTTCGCACGTATAAAAACACGCGCGCGCGTCCCGTATATTCATGTATGTATATCCATGCATATATATATATATATATATATATATATATAAATATATATTCATATATATATATATATGTATATATGTATAACGCAATCGGACACTCCTACGTCATTTGTGAAAGAACGCACACAAGCGACTGGCGTCGGCGTCGGCTGTCGACGGACGGCAGTTGGCCTTCGCCCTTCAGCCTTCAAGCGATGTATTGAATAAATACTAGTGCGCAGGCGCCAACGCGGGGGAGGCCGGAGGCATAGATTTTACAAGATGGCGCTACTCTTGTCATTTTCTTTATGTCTGATGTAAGGTATCTTCGCAACGTCGCCTTGTCGTTTTCTTATATAAAACATAACAAAATTTGACTATCTAATTTCATTTGAAGAAATTAACGTATTTTTATATATTAATTCGACGAAAAACGAAGTTGCGAGGACACTGCATATTTTGTTGTTTAATTGAAAACAAACCTCTGACTTTTCACATCTGAATCGTACGGATAGAACATGGTATACTTAGTGATTCGTATAACTGGTTCTTTCTTTTATTATCGGCTACTTTCTTTTCGAGAGAAAGATTAGAGACCCTGAGCACCTCACGCGTAATGCGATCTGTTTTTGGAAATAATATTTCGCGTGCAAAACGTGGACCTGCACCGTGCACCCTTGAGGATAATACGTAAAGTAAACGAAAAACTGACGCATTGCTCAATGATGACGGCCATTTTTATATTGCTTTGATGTACTACGCGAATAAATTGACAACTCTGTCAATTAGTCACGTACAAAAAGATTGTATAATTGTATGTATTGATTTTAGTAAAATAACACATTATCCATATTTAAATTGTTCAATATTCAAACTTATTGATATTTAACGAAATTTTACTATTTCAATTGAATCCCTAAACATCAGATTAAAAAGTAAATCAATCAACTCAATAAAAAGAATAAATCTTAAGAAAATACTTGTTTATTGTATATCTTACACTATATAATTATTTACTTTGAACTTTTCATTAGTTGATGTGATAAGTATTCAAAAGACCAGGCTACAAGGATGACAACTGCTTCCTGTTTGGTTTCCAAATTGGAAAATATAAAAATCACATCAAACACATAAAAGTTTTATATTATAAGAGTTACAAATTTGAAAGCTAACATTTCGTATAAAACAATTTAAAAATAATCGAATAATTTTTTTAAAACCAAATCTATGGCATTTTGTGACGTACACTGAGACGACGCACAAAATCTGCTTCCTGCCAATCACAGAAATCAAGTTTCTCGATCAAAAAACACAATAATAAAAACTATAGATACACCAAAAAATTTTAAAAAATCGAAAAGAACTTTTTAACACTTTATCTCTTATAATTTTACCGTATGTTTTCGAAAACACGTTTAAAAGTTACCCTAATGCGAACTTCAAGAACACGAAGCGTTATGAAGAGAGAGATAGATTATGCATACATCGAAGTCAAAATATGCGTGTAAAAATCTCATTCCAGAATCACGTTTAAGGAACTAAATATGAAAGAACTCGTAAGCGATAAGCTACCTATATAGCTTTAGATTTTCTACGAGTTCACTATACTCGCGGATCCACAACTTCGAGCATTTTCTCTCGTCTCCTCGATGACGAGGACATGAGCAATACTCTCGCCTACGCGTACGCTCTCGCCTTTCTCTCCTCCCCAAAATTGTTATTTGCAACAACGCGAGTCAAAAAAACGATAAATGATCAGGCTTCTGTTGCCAATTTCCTGAATGACGTAAGTATAGTTTACAAGGATATTTCCGGTCGTCTAAAAATTTCAGTGGTCGAATTTTCTTATGAAGGCATACGATTGGTTGAGAACGCCAAAGCGTCCTACGTATCAACCAATCAAGTAGTGACTAACATCAGCTAATAGAAGCTGATATATGTCAGCACGTCAGCGCAGGCTTGGCTTGGCTTAACCGTGTCTCGACTATAGCTGACTATAGCATGCTATAGCAGCAGCAGCAGCAGCAGCAGCAATAGCGACGCCATCATATTGATGACGCATGACACGATGCTTACCCGCGACGTTTTAAAATTTTACACAATCTTAAGTAAACAAAAATAGATTTATTAGTTTGATAAGGAAATATCAGATGGTCTGATGACCTTTGCGATTACAAATGTTTATCATCCGTTTTAAAAATTACAAGAATATTTTGTATTCTGATTTTACTGTCATCGGTGGCATAATAATAATTTCAAACACTGAACAAAATAAAAACACTCAATTAATATTAAAAATGCAATTAGATTATTTTTATATTAAATAAGTACTATTTTCTATTGTCTTAAGTATAATTACCATAATTTTTAAATATTGATGAAATATGAAAATTAATAATTTATAAAAACAGAATTAATGTTCAAAATGCGATAAGATGATTATTTCTTAACTTTACTAAGCAACTGTTATGAATTTATAATTATGTTTAAGATGAAATTACAATAATTACTACCATAAATATTTTTAAAAAGCAAATATAAGATTTCTATTAAAATTGTGCTTTAAAATATATCGTGTAAAGATTAAAAAATGTTAATAGTCTGGCTTTAATACTTGAAGATGAAGGTGAAATTTCATTTGACTATATTTAAGCTATTGAATCCTTAATGCAATATACAAATATGTTATCAGATTATACAATTGTTCAACGAAAAACAAAAAATTTGTTTAAGATGCTAACATAAATTAAAGCACAACCAGATAAACTTTAACTTTTCTATAATTAAAATTAATTGTGGTAGTAAATAGAATAATTATGTTATGGATTATTTATACAAATCAAAAATGTATATCTTTCAGACAACTTTAATCATGGACATGATACTAAGTTATCAATAATTGATTTCATGGAATTTTGAAGTTTTACTGTAAATGTGAAGATATTCATATTAAATTTACTATTTTGTTTATTCAAATATACATATTTCTATATATACTGATGTCTTCAGAAAATTGAAGTTTTTATATTCATAATCAAACATTTTTTATATTCATAATCAGATTATAAAACTCTTAGACTTATAATCATATGTTTCATACGTTTTTCTCCTAATAAAATTATAATACATATCGACTATAGTTTTAAAAGTTAGAAATATATTTACAATAACTATAATTTCAATGTGAAATTAATTTACACCCCATACTTCTTCAAATCCTGAACATAATTTACTGCAAGTTATTGCAGCAGAAAGTGGATAATTACTAATAGAAAAGGTATCTTCTGCATAATCAGTTTTAACCTAAAATTATAAAGAATAAATTAGACATTACTTTAATGAATCTTTAATGAAAATTTCTTGAAATAACGTAATAAAAATAAACATATTTTATTCTAACATACTTGACCATGGGCCATAGCTCCAACTACTATTGCTATAGGTTCATCCGATGTAACTAAATCTCTTGAATGTACTATCTTTTTAGCACTAAATGATGTAGCTAATTTTTTACACCCAACAGGTAAGTGGTCTGTAATTGGATTTTTAATAATTTTAAGAAGCTTCATTGGTCCATCAGAAGCTCGAACACTATACTTGTGAAGCAGTTGTACTAAAAATTAAAAACTTTATAAATAATTGCCCATATTTTAAAATAATTTATATTATATTTATATTCATATTACTGAGGAAACATTACATATTAAATTTTGATATTTTGCCTTATTTTTCATGTTATAATTTACAAAATTTTAAAAAATAGTTTTAATTTTAATATAAATGACTATAGATGACTTTATATTATAAATGTATTTAGTTTAAATAAAATAATTCTTTTTATATTTAATTATAAAAATTTAAATTTCATGAATTTGACCATTAATCAAAAGATAACATTTCTTTAAAATTTTATAAATTTATGTCATTTTATCTTTATAAACATAAATTTGCTTACCCATCAATCCTGCAAAACGTTTAAATGTTCGAGGTATCCTTGTTTGTGGATTGATTTCTATTAATACATTTTTCTCAGTGTGAATATAAACTTGTAGTAGACCAGCCCTATTTAATGGACTATCCATAAGCATAAGCAGGCATTGATGGGTAATATCTGGTCGACTACTGCCAGGCTCACGCTTATTTTTTCTCAAAATACTTGCATGATCATCACAATTCATTAACTCAAAACTGGTTCCGATCTATAATGAATAAATGAATAAATAAATAATTATATATATATATATATATATATATATATATATATCTCATAACTTTTTATAAATAAAATTTAATTTAAATTATTTATGTATACTTATAGAAGTTAAAAAATCCTTTTTTAAGATTTCGTTCAACTATTGCTTTTCAATAAACTTTAACCTTACCTTTACAGATTCTAACTGTGCATTTTCAAGGATAACGATCAAACGTTTTTCTTGATTCTTTATGTGAACATTTTGCAAATGCTTAGGAGCTGGATCGAACTCACTTTCGTCAGCATCATCACAATGTTTCCTTTTTTTGCCCATTTAAAAAAACTAATTTTGAAAAATATATAAATAAAGCAAAACACGTGTGCTTACTTATTTCTCGCAAACACCACTCCTGTACGTTGTCGCTACGATCGCTAACTTACCTCACTCGTGCTTCAAACTATTTCCTCTAGAGGACAGCAGCTCTCCGGAATTTTTTAATATTCAGCATGTAAACTTAATTTTTAATCTTTTAAGTTTTTATTAATAAATATAGGTATTTATTTTATAGCAATCTTATCATAATAATATTTGTTTATCATTAAACTAATTACAAAATAATTCTATACATATAAAAATGTATTACATGCATTTGATATAAAAACTTATTTACGTCTATTAAATACATATGTTATAATTATATGAACTTAATATATAATTACAAATGAATTGCTATTTTACCAAACGAATTTACTTCAAAAAAGAAAAAGTAAACCATTTATTATTAGAAATTTTAGCAACTATAAGAGCTTTAGATCTTGTTGAAAGGTTTAAAGACCCCGAATATATTATACACTTTATGAATTTTGTGAAATTTTGCTGATAAATGTATCACTTTCTTCCTTTAATCTGGTATAGATTAATATGTTTTTTCGACTAAAAGTCTAGGGTTGCTAGAATTAAACGATTTGATAAATGAATTATTGAAACAATCATGAGTATTTTGCAAAAGTCTATTCGTTTTCTTGTTGTAAAAAATATAATAATTATGTATAATATATATATATATATATATATATATATATATATATATATATATATATCCATAGTATATAATATCTCTTATCATTTCCCAAATACAATTAATCAAAATACTATGATTGTTTCGATACTGTTCGAATTCTTATTATACTAAAAATTGCATTTTTACCCCATAAGCGTTTATGATTTAATTGAATGAAAATCAATAATATCTACAAAATAAAAAACATGCGTTTTTCTTTATCTCCGACGTTAAAAGCTTTTTAAAAAATGAAACTAATTCCAAGCATTTTCCAAAAAAATCGATTTTTAAACATGTTTTTAAGATGCGCTTTTGACCTCTTTCAAATCATTTAAGTCAGATAAAAAAGACAAAGTATATTTATTCATTATTTTTGGATGTTTTTAGTATGTACATTTAATATTGTACACTGATGAATTTTCATTCAATATAATATTAAGAAGTACAGTTATTTATAGCATATTTGTGATAAAAATAAATTTATAGTAATTATATATATATATATATATATATATATATATATATATATATATATATGTATATATAATTACTATATTATATTATTACATAATATACGTAATATACATAATTATCTTTTAAAGGCAAAGCCCTTGCGACGGCTCTTGGTGTCTACGAGTAATTGAGCCTGTCTTTTTAAAGTGTTCCGGGACGGAATGTCGTCTTCTTCTTCGGAGGCTTGAGTTTGCGCTGCTGGCGTCGTTACCATGGGGAATAGCGGGAACAGTGGCTGATCGTCGATATTAATCTGCTTAGTATTTTCCGATGATGCCTCCAAAGACATGGCTTCGATCTTTAAAGTTATTATTATATATTAAATGAATCGTATATTATACAGTTTCATCCCTATAGGATATATTTTAATATATTATATATAATATACAATAAATAAGGACAGTCTGACTCATTATTTTAGCTAATATATTACATTATAAAGAATGTAAGACCGATACAATTATTTATTAAATTCATTTATACTATATATAATATAATATTAAGTGTATATATATATGTATAAGCAGAGGCATGATTTCAACAATTTTTGTGTTTGGCATTCTTGCACTACCCCCCTCTCCCACAACATACAAACTCAGAAACTCTAATTCTGTTTTTTTTACAAAATAGAATATCCTGTAATACTAATATCTAGAAAACTGTTTCTCTTATTTTCAACTCTTAAATTTTTAAATTCTTTTTCGAAAAATTTTTTTTAATTTTGCGCGACTTTGACTTAAAAATTCGTAATTTACTTACAATGTTCTTTACTGATATTATAAGATGAAAATTTTATGAATTATTTATGACTGCATAATCACGTATTAGAATAAGTTTAGAAAATTACGTCGAATAGTTATTAGTCCGGAAATTTACAGTCTATTATTTAGGTTCGGTACCGACAAATTTCTGCACGGGTTTCTATCTCTGGTTTTCCATACGCGCAATTTAGCTATAGATCTGGTTTCACCATAGCTACTAGATACCCTTCGTCGCCCCTGTGTATATGAGAATATAATAAGATGCATATACAACGTAAAAATTCTTCTTTCGTACAACTCACCCTTTCGCTTAGGATTTGCTCGATTAATTCGCTAAACCTTTCGGGGCTTCCAATTTTACCGATAAACATGTTCACTTTAATTTTCAATTTGTCTAAGATTTCCGTTGGACTCATATCGAAATTTTCATCAAAAATAATTATTTCGTTTTCCTCCTGAAACGTATTATGCATTTAAATATTGCGTTCCTTTCCACCATTTCACGAGATTAGCCGTTTTAATTACTTTTTTGAATATTCAAAAGATATGTGATGCATGTTCATACTGTTAGACATAAGAAAAATTCAAAAGAAAAGAGTAAAATTCTTATAAGCGATTTTTTGCACAATGTTGCATCATAATATGATAATAAGGATACAATATACAAGAAACGATAAATTTTATATCTAATTACTACTATAATTTTTACAATGTAATATTTTCGTAAGTGTTTAATTTAATGAAAAATAATTTTGTAGTAAATTTAATATACTTTTACTATCGTTCATACAGTATAAATTAAATATATTAGCAATTCAATTATAAAAATAAAAAAATTGTTTAATAATAATTTATGCTAAACTTACGTGGAATTTTTCATAGAAGAAGAGAAGTTTTTGACCAATTTTTCTTATCAAATCTTGCAATTGTGTCCATTTTCTCCTAGCATGTTCTTGTCGATTACACTGTTCCTTAATCAGTTTGTTCAACTTTTCTACTTTTTCAGCATTTCTATAAAGTCAATTAATAAAATTAATAAAACCACTCATTGAATTTACAAAATTAATTTTTTTTAACGTATTTAAAAACATTGATACTCTTCATTTAAAATAAATGCAAACAAAGAGATAATATCATTCCTTGCTTTATATGGAAGAATTTTATATATTGTAAAATTTTATTATGTTCATTAGTAGATTAGAAATGAGCACTAACGAGAAAATAAGCACTTGCACGAGTTGTGGATTACACGAGGGTTTTTTGGCATTTCTTCTTGAAATATATGCATTTTATCAAAAATTTGCAAAGTACAAAAAAATCTTTAACATGTATTTATTTATCGAAAAACTCGGGCTATAAAATAAAATATTTTTTATTTTATCGAAAATTGCCCATTTGGGGTCATGAATGGACGGTATCTCGGAAACGATCTATTTTTGAGTTCTGTAATCTGGAAAAATGGTATCAGCAGAACCAAAATTATCAAGTAACACCAATTTACCGAGCGGACCTATCCTGAGCCCCTATCGACTTCGTATTGCCCGAAAAATTCTGGAAATGTTTGAAAAGTTTAATCAAGTTAGATAGGACTTGGCAAAATTCAGCAGCGATTGCCAAAAATCAGCATTGATCTCTATTTTTTGTAAAAATCAAGTTTGAATCAACTTCGCCATAGATTGCCCAAAAATGACCAGACTAATACTAATAATGTTATTAAATTTGCCAAAAATGATAAAACTTTATCAGACTTTATTCAATGTTGACACACCTTGTAAATTTTTATCAAACATTGATAGATCATGCCTGTAATTTTTCAGATTTCGTGTATTCATAAATGTTTCCAAAAATTTCAGACTTTACTATAAGTATCCCAAATATTTAGGGAAGCTTTATAAAATTTGAGAAAGTCCGTCACAATTCTGCAAAAGCTTATAGGAATATGGCGTTTTCTTAAGGATTACTTCCATTCAATTTTTAATATTATAAGTACTATATAAAATTTATTTCACAATCTTACTGATCGGAATCCCTTGTCTCCGAGAATTTCTGCATCTCAATCTCGGTGGTCAACTGCTGCCTCTTTTTTTCCAATGCCATTTTCTTCTCCTCCGCTGTGCTCTGCATCTTTTTCAATTTCTCCTTGGTCGCGCGTTGTATCAGAAAACGGTCCAAAACGTCCTCAGTCCTCGAGACGCCGGTCGCGTTGCGCAGCTTCACGAACATCTCCTCCAGTCGGTCAACATCGTTTTGCGGCAGGTCCTTCTCGCCAATTTTTCCCGAATGCTTCGGATCCAAATCAAAGTCCTTTTGGGGCATGTGTCGGGTCGTTTGAAACATTATACGTTCTAAGCGCTCGAGATCCATTTTTCGATCTTCTACCCGTTTTCTACAAAAATGTTGCGATTTATTATACTTATAATTCATGCCTTCTATCGAATTCAATAAGAAGCCAAATTATTACAGTGGTCTTTCTTTATTAGGTTATATTACTTTTAAATTTATCTATATATATTATATTTCACATTGCTAAATCCTTAAAAATTAATACATCCAGCCATATACTAATAAATATTCTTTAATAGCTAAATATATTTCGTTCAAAATTGTATTTTTTAGCAACCAAGTATCGTAGCATCAAGATTTAGAAGAAAAAACTGCCAAACCGAATATGCTCCAAATTGAATTACGCTTGCACGCTTATGCATTGGACTAGAATATAATAATATCATAAATTGATATATATCTCTTATAATTCACTTATACACGCCCATAAAGCTAAAAATAGAAGCCAATTTTCCAAATGATACTAAATTTTTCATTTTCATAATTTTTATTTCATTCAAATTTACTTATTAGAAAAATATCCATAAATTCGTATCAAATTTCTAAAAGCGGTAACTACTTTTTTCAAGTGGTTTCTTTCAAAAGGGTGGGGTAAATTTTACCGAACTGACTTTAGCAAAAAGATCATTTTTCGGAGAAAAAAAATTGATCAAAGAATAATTACCAAAAAACACAATTTTTTATGTACCTCTTGTAAAACTCTTTATTTTTCAATCTTATGATTTCGATTTAACTACTTTTGTAGTAAGTTAGGCATGCAGAATTCATAAAAAAAATAATGATACTTTAAACTAATTTACAAAAATGTATAATTGTAAATTATATAAAACTAGCGAAATATATGTATGGGTTATATATTTTATAACCCAATTTATTACAAAAGTAGTTACATGCACAGTTCGGAAAATAATAGATATATTAAAATAATAAAAAATTAAAAATCGTATTTTTCGGAAATATTTACAGATTTCACGGGAATAGCTCAGGTTCAAAAACAATTCTTTCATTTAAATAAAAAAATAATGCTATTTATAGTTTAGGTATATATAAGTAAAATGTGGCATAGAACTTTTGAAATTTTAATAAATATTACGCACTTCTGATCTTTTCGTATGCAGCTGCAACGACGCCATTTGTCTTAAGGCTCGCATTATTATACAGCTCGATCTCGTTTTAACTGTATAATTACCGATACATCAAGGGATCGATGATAAGCAGGAGAAATCCACGGATACGAAGATGTTTGTGGCGATTTTGAAATGTATTATGCTTCTGGCCTTTGCGCTATGCTACGCGCGAATATTGAATCGACCAATATGAGCAGAGGCCAATAATTCTTGCTCAAAATTTATGGGAATTGGGAACCGGAGTGGAAACTTTCAAGCACGCGCCGACGATCATATGATAGAAGAGCAGTATATGGTTGTTTATTAAAAAGCGTAACTATACGCATATCGCACGCGTGTTATCTATTGTAGTCGCGCGTCAGTTCATATATAGAGCGCTCGTTGCATTATCTTCAAATAATGAAATAAACTAGGGTTATCGCTGTAGTCAACAAGCTTCTCCCGTTTTCTCGATTTCCATATAAATACCCCTCAATTGGAATTAACCGACTTGGCTCTTTTGCTGATTAGCCGACGAACATCATCGTCGTGTATCCAAAAAACATGCATATACAACAAATAACCTTTGTATATAGGGCATCCCATGTCTTATATTATCCTTCTGCTAATGCGTTATGTGTGCACAGGTGTGCACAGCTGTAGTACACTAATACCCGATAACTCTGTAGATATGTCAGAGACCCTTAAAGCGATTCTGCTTCGTTTTATTATTGACGATAGAAAATTTATGTAAATCGTCAAGTCATTTAATATAAGTATAAAAATTATCATCTGAATCAAATTTCAAGATATGTAGTTCATTGATTATCAAGAGAGGTTATATATATATATATATATATATATATATATATATATATATATATATTATATAAACTGTTTTAAAATCACATTATTAGCAAATGCCACATAGCAATTGACAATATAAATCTGACGGCAATTAGTTTTAGAAAGCCAATATATCAAGTTATTTATAAATTTTTTCAGAATCAATCACGGAGCGCAAGTATATGAATGATATTAAGGAATAAGAAATAATGTCAGTATTGGACAACGTTTATCAAAGATTCACAGCGGGTTAGAAAAATAGACGAGTTTGCGCCAGATTACCAATTTTCTAGAAAACACCGCATGTTGTTGACCGATCAACTAATAAAAAAAAAAAAAAAACAGATTGGAGTGTTTTTTTTTTCAAACACTACGACTGTGTGCTGAATTCATATTCAGTATCGATAAAACCAGAATAGAACTCTCTTGTAATATACCTGAACTCTTGCAGCACCGCCTCCCTCTCCCTCGCCGTCTGCATCGCCTGGATTTCCTGCTTGGTCAACGTTTCCCTCGTCGTGTCCCTCAGCTCGATCGCCTCGGCTTTAACTTTCTACAAACCCAACGGAATATTATAATACAATAATGTAAATTTGTACAATGACGCAATTATAAATTCTGATGTATTACATGGCCAGAGGAAAATACGCACAGTCGATGAATCAGTAAGATTCGCTGACCTTTACAACACCTCATGCGCGAATTTTTCGCGTTCGTGTAAGTACAAAATTTTCAGGATGAATCGTCAAGAAAATGAGGAGAGCGCGTGGGAACAAGACTATTGATTAGAATGAAATTTAATAAAATTAGGCTCCATGCTCGCCGATTTTTTTGTAACCTTCTTGTTTGCTTTAGAATTTTGTAATTGAAGAGATCTGACTTTGGAACTTACTATGGATATATGTATTAATATTCAATCAATATATTTTATTTTAAAATGTTCTAGTCACGGGCCGCGGAACAATTTTTAACTGAGGGGAACCCGCCAATTCTCCATTAATATAATAAAACTAAACAAAGCGGCGATGAGAAACTAATTACATTCCATCTTTGATAGATTCAGAAATCGTCACAAATATTAGCTTATAAATAATCTTTTAATAATTCATTGGTATTTATAAGCTTTGAGTACGCATTTTCTGATCTTTATGTAATTATACGATTAAAATGTTATAACGAATGATTCTCGTCCGTCGTGTTTTTCAAACGAATTACGACAAAAAACTCACTATTTAGTATTTTTTTCAAGAGCCTGTTTTGAATAACAGTGTATAAAATTCTCCTGAAAAAATATACTTTTACAGTAAAGCGCGTTTATTCGATTGATTTTCTTTTAAACGGTTTTCTGTTCCCTCTGCATTTTTCTGCTTGAAAAGCGACGGATTCAAATATTATCATTAAAGAAAATCACAGAAAGTGTGAGTAATCTTTGACAAATTGTAAGGTATTAATTTAAAGAAAATATTTCATGATTTTTAAACCTGTATCGTGACCATTTTTTATCTTGAAAGTTGATTTAACGAAACATTTCCCAAGAATTAAATGGCGCGGTAGCGTCAGGCAGTCAAGTTTGAGAACCGCCGGCATGGTGCGACCGCTACACTATTTACTTCTAAATTGGAATTTCGAATTTTCAATCAATGAAAAATATTGGTTATCTGTTCTTTATAGATCATTTTCCAAATTATAATAATGCATTAATAATAATGACTTACTATATAATAATATAAATTGATAATAATGAATTACCAGAGTAAATAGCAGAAGAATTTTCACCTAAAAACATCGATGATTCAAAATAATTAATTATTTTTTATGAGCCTATACGTGGATAAACTTATGTGAAAATAAGCTGCATTTTCGTTAAAGTTATTTATTTATTATTTATTTTTAGAGTTTTAGATATATTTTGTATAAACTATACATGCTGTTATTTATTTTTTGTTAATCTATTTCGGAAGATTTTAGAAAAATATTTTTTATAAATATTATTTTGGAATATGAACATTTTTTTGTTTCACTATGAAAAGATTTAGAATATAATTACATATATTATTCGGTATGTATTTTTGTCTTAATATATTACTGAATTTAGAAAAATATATTATATAAAGTTTTCATAAAATACCTATAAGATTTGTAAATTCTACATTTCTTAATATGCTAAGAACATATATTATTATGCTTCCCTTTATCACAATCAGTAGAACATCTGACTGTATCAATGAACTGATTTTTTATTTAATTATAGAATATTTTTTGTGTTAATATATTTTACACTTTCGGAAAGTATTTTATATGAATTTTTTATAAAATACATGAGAAGATGTATTTAAAATTCTTACTATGCTAAAAACACATGAAATTCGTCTAACTATTTTACTTTTGATGGAAGTGGTTTTCTTGCAAATAAAAATATCTAAGAATTTTGCGCATTCTGCGTAATATTACTCACAATTTTTTTCAGATATTTTAATGGCCTTTTCCACAATATTTATTCGGTCAGTATTGACAAAATCGAAAATTCTATTAAAATGTACTCCTGATTATGTACATAATATATGATTTAGATGATCAAAAGAATCTTATAAACTGTGAATCTTAATTTTGGTGGGCATTCATTAGGAGATATTATAATCATTTTAGCTTAGATATAATAATTGTGATCTACGTATGATCACTGTTACAAATATCAAAAGGAGCACAATGAACTGGTTCACTAGGGCTTCATCAGCACCCGAGATTAGTCTTGATATTGTTCGGTCTCCTTTTGGAATACACGATCAATACCAACACAACATCGTATTCAACAGTTTCAAGACCAAAACCAAGACATGAGACACAAGAATATTGGTCTTGGTTATATACTATATTATTGGAAACCTGTCATGAATCAGAAACTTTATACAAGTATGTTATTTGAATTCTGAAGATTATTATAAATCATACATAAAACATCATTTATATATATATATATATATATATATATATATATATATATATATATATATATTTATAATTATTTAATATATCTAATGTGTATTGAACGACACAACCCCAAACAGTCAGTAATAACCTGACCCAATAGTAATTTTGTTTTTTTTTTCAAACCGTGCAAAATTTAAATAATAATACAACCTAAAATAAAATTCGTGCCATAAAATCATAGTTAACTAATAAATATATGAAAAATTGTTTACAAAATATCTATATAGATATGAAAAATTACTGTTTTTCGTTATTTTATTAGATTTTCTTATATTGAAAGTCATGTATTGACAGGCTTATGTCTTATAAGGACAAAGCCAAAATCCAGTCAATTTTTTTTGCCTCCCTTTGATATTATTGAAGCACTATGCTTCCTAAACACTTGTCAATCATTATATATAATTTTTTTTTATTATAGGCTTAATTTATAAAGTAAAATTGAGCCAGCTTCTCTCAAAAGCAGGCTTTCTTTACTCTTTAGCAATTTCATTTCGCATTTTAGGCTCTATTCTCAACTGAAATATTGCTTGCCTGTAACTATCATTCGTCATTAATAGTGTATATATATGTGTGTATATATTCGCAAATCATCAATGGCGTTAGTGGGGGGGGGGCGGAGTAAGTTACAGTGATGTACATCACCTCCAGCCGCTTGATCTCGTTCTCCTGCTCGCGTATGTTCTCCTCCAGGCCGTCGAGGCACGAGGCGTACAACGAGGTGTCCCCCTTCAAGCTCGACCTGACGGATCGGTACTTTTTACGCACGGTGTCCGCCTCCATCTGCATTACGCTCACGCGGTGCAGTTGATTTTCCAGCCTGATGATTTTCTGGGAAGGAAGGGGGATGGAAAAAACAAATTTATAGACATACATATATAAAATTTTAACATTTATCGACTGATATGTAAATCGGCTGCTGCGCGTGTGTAAGATATAGCGCGATTATTGTACATTTTCCCGAGTAAAAGGTATATTATAATACATATGGTATAGAAATGTAAAAACAAAAATTTTACGAAATTTATGCAGAATACAATAATTTAATCGATCGATGATTATGAACTTTCGCGAGAATACATACACACGAAGCGTTGAAAATTTAACCGACAGACCTTTTTAATTGCGCTACTGGACGATTTGTGCGACTTGATTATCGCTGGCTTTCCATGCATCAGCTCCTCGTACTCTTGCAGGAGCAGGGCTAATTGCTTTTGTTGCTGTACAAGAAAACAAAATTTATGTTTTTTTATAATTAATACGTATTCTACCTGACTTTTGGCATTTATAATGGTTGATTAGCTTGTTATATGAATTTTACTATAACTCCTATTTTTGAACCAAATAATATGTATCTATACGAGGTCAAACAATTAAGTAATACGATCGATTTTATTTCTCGGCATGTGGTAACAATGCGAACCTGTAACTCCGCTACCATAATAGTAGATTCCGACTCTCTCGATTGAGACCTTGACGACCCATTTACGAACATTTCTTCGCTAGCTGTTTAGTGGTTTGTAACAATGCGCGAGTAGCGCATGTCACGAAAAAGCAAAAAGCCCACCTAATAAGCACCGCTCAAGATTGTCTCGAGCAGGTTGTAAGTGTAATCCTACTCTTTTTGATAGAGTTAGTATTGGTGATGAAAGTTGGTTTTTTAATATGACCCCGAAAGTAAAGGATGAAGCCAACAGTGGCTGTCCCCTGGAGCGCCAAGGCCAAAGAAGGTGAAAATGAGCAAGTCCAAAGTGAAAACCATGTTCATTTGCTTCTTCGATAGCAAAGGGTGATTCACCAAGAGTTTGTAACACCTGGACAAACCGTAAATCAAGTATTCTACCGCAGTGTGCTTGAAAAATTACGAAAAAGGGTGCTCAGAGTGAGTCCCGAGATCGCGAATACTTGACTTCTACATCACGACAATGCTCCCAGTCACGGTGCGTTCAGTGTCTCTCCGTTTTTGGCGTCTAAAGGCGTCGCAATGTTATTACAACCGCCCTATTCACTGGACATGTCACCCTGCGACTTTTTCCTATTCTCCCATTTGAAAAAATTCGTCAAAGGTCGATATTTTGACTTCGTTTTCTGACATCCAAGAATCTGTAACGAGGGTAGTCGGAGGGTAATCGGAGAGGTCCCACAAGAAGTGTTCCAGAATTGTTACGAGAACTGGAAAACTCGTTGGAATAAGTGTATAGATGCGGGAGGAGACTAATTTGAAGGGGATCGCAGCGATGTACCTTAATTTTTCAATATTCTCGATTTTTGAATTTTATCGCATTACTTAATTATCTGACCTCGTATATACTGAATGAAAACAAAAATAAGTGTTTATATTTCAAATAATTATTAAAATGCTGTAGTATTCTTGATAATGCCTGCATATTATATTTAAAAAAGTGATACTTAATGCGTTATAATAAATATTGTTCTTTACGTTTTACTTACAATGCATAATATAATAAAAAAAGAAATAAAATAAAAGGAATTTCTCAAATAGATTTATTTCTCTGAATACTTTCAATATCAAAAAATAAATTACATTTTGGAATTTTAACAACTTCAGGTTCAGGAATGCAATGCAAACTTCAATTAATATTAACACTTCTTTGAAAAGTGAAGTTAACAATACCTTTTCGATGATGTGAAAAAAATTACATAGTGCACGTGCGTCCCGTGCAGAAATATACTCGGTATATCCCTAGTTCGGGCTAGATCCTAGTCAGTATTACTGATGATTTCCTCATGTAGGTAAATCTCGCCAGATCCGAGTTAGATTTCCCTTCGATCATCTAATAATCATCTTATATTAATTATTACTTTCTCGAATTTATTCAGATTTCCTTATCTTTTATTGATGTTAGAAAGAAATACGTCTTTCCTCTAGTCAAAATTTTACAAGTAGAAAACTTAAGGAAATGATCAGGCTTTCTATCTTGGATCTAGTCAGATTTCCCTAACTTCTCCCTATTTTGGAAAGCATAGCGTTTTTCTAGGCAGAATCTGCCAAGTAGGAGAATTCAGGAAATGGTTAGACTTTCTATTTGGGTTCTAGTTAGATTTCCTCAACTTTTTCTAATATTGGAAAGAACGACGTCTTTTCTAATCAAGACCTTATGTGTACGAAAATTAGATATTATTTATATATATATATATATATATATATATATATATATATATATATATATAATAAATGAGTGCGCGCGCGCGCGCGTGTGTGTACATATATATATATATATAAACACGAAAATTATATATATATATATTTTATAAATGTGTGTGTGGGTGCGCGCGCGCGCGTGCGTATATATATATATATATATATATATATATATTTAAATATATATAAACACCCGCAGATCTTTCCAACATGGGAAAGAATTTAAAAAATTGATTTCCTATGTATGTTTTATCTTGTGTTTATAAAATTATTATATTATCTTAAGTGCTTTACGGTCATATGCAAACTATAGTATAGTAATCCTACATTGCGTTTTAGCATAGTGCATAATGCGTTAGCTTGCGAATCGTAGGGTCGTGGGTTTCGATACACAGCGGAAGTCGGAATTTTTTTCATCGAATAAAATATTATATGTGTTCAGCAGAGGTGTTTAACATTAAAATTTACAATAATTAGTGTATAAAAAATATATTAATAATTATTAATTGTTATTGTAAATCGTAATACGTAATAGTCATATAGAAAATAATGTATGAATGCTAATTAAATGGTATGCGTCACCTAAATACGTAAATATATTTTTTTATTTTAAATAAATAAATATTAAAGAGTCAAAAAATTATTGACTTAATCGAGGAAACAAAATTAGAATAATTTATTATTGGCTTAATTTCTAGATTTTCTGACTAGAATCAGTCTAGTTTCTAGCTTGGTATACCTACCAAAATCTAAGCTCGTTCCCTATTAAAAATGCTATTAAAAGTGGGTCAAATCGGAACTAGGATCAGGCTAGATTTCCCTTCTGGGTTCGAACATTTGATAAGGAAAACTCACCCGATACTAGTTAGATTCGAGAATAAATTTCTACACGGGTATTTATTAAATTTTAACATTTTTATCCTTCATTTTTACTTTTTTTTGTAATTTGTATTTTTTTTAAACAAATTTTTAAAGAATCGGGAAAATTATTTGCGTAAGCAATGTACTGTCGTGTACATATTGTTATACTCATGTAGGTGATATTTCTTAGTTCTGTTCACCGGCGTTAATTTATAGCGCATGTTATATTTACATTGTCAAAAATACCGTAAAGGGCTTATTAGATATATAGCATAAAGTCATTCGTGCATAAGTTATATAACAATGAACTCTGATTGATGTGAAATATTATTTAATTTTAATTTATTATTGATAGTTATTAGTTATAAGAAACCAAAATCTTTCGATCGTAGAAAATTATAGATATGATGAGCCATGGAGCTAAAAATATTAGTCGAAACCTAGTTTAATAATATATTAATATATTTACAATTAATTCATATTTATTTAGATATAATACATTTAATTAAAACTATTATATATATATATATATATTTATTTATTTATCAGATTATTTTAAAAATGTTTAAATTTATCTTTATATAAATACATAAAAAAAAAGAACTTACGTGATAAAAAAATATTTCACTTCCTATTTCTTAATTCCTAAAATCAAAACGAGCAAATTATAAATAAATCCTTTGCGAAAGAAGTATAATCTTACAGGTTGATAAAACAAATGAAAAGACGTATCTAATAAATCGTGTAAACTGCGTAACGTAGCCGTATAGACCCTTCGAAGGATCTATACAGGTGTGCATATATATATATATATATATATATATATATATATATATATATATATATATAACATAAGAAGAAAACAAAAATAAGAAGTCATTATACACCTTGTCGCTCTTGTACTTGGCCAGATCGAGTTTCTTGCGCAGTCGAATGTTGTCCTCGTCCAGCTTTGCCGTGGCATCTTGGAGGCTGCGCTTCTTCATGTACGCGGAAGACTCGCGGCTGAGGCGAGCCGCTTGTTCCGCCGCTTCGTCGTTCTGGAAAAATAATATTATATATATATATATATATATATATATATATATATATATATATATATACATGTACATAGCTTTTTCCTCTGGGAATTTAAATATACTAGTGCGAGATGTTAAAAGAAAGGCGGATTTTTTTCACCAGAATTATATATTCTATTTTTTAATTTTACTATATTCCTTTAATTTTATTGTTAACACAATCTTACCTCATATATAGCTTATAATTTAATTTTAATAGCGATATACCGTTTATTACATAATCAAGTGCGTTTACCAAGAGCGAAGCTATTTTTGATAAAAATTAGTTATCGAATCAATGTTTGGAAAAAAAATTCAGATAATCGAAAATAATTATTTTCACCAAATATGTACATACGTCCTTAGCTTTTGAGTATTCCACCTGCAATTCCTTGACTTCCTTCTTGAGACGCCCGATTTTTTCGGCGCTCTCGCGCTTTTTCGTATCGCATTCCTCAAATTTGGCTTTGCGTTGACCCTCTGAAAACGAAGTGAAACTTGATTCTATAGGATGTATTTAATAAGTTTTGTTACATCATAATCTCTTTGTACACAAATAATGGGATATCGGAGGTGAATTCTACGCGTAGGTGTGATTCTATAATTCAAAATCAAAAAGTAGATAATTCTAACTGAAGTACAGTGTAAGATAATCATTATACATTTGTCAATTGTGTAGACAATAAAATAATATTAAACATTTCTTAGTATATAGATAATATTCTTCTTCGCGTGCAACTGCAGTTTATTATAACATCACAGGCTGTAAGATACGATTCCCGTTTCCGTACGTGTGTAATGTATATATTGTCGATCATGATTCTCTAATATAAAAGACAGTTTTAACTCAAAACACAAATAGTTCGATTTTGATTATGTAATTATATATATTTGATTAGAATCTTCTCGAGTTCGAGTCATTTTGCAATGATATTTGAGTTGGAATTTACTTTGCATATATTATTTAATTAAAAACTATTACTTTCCCCGCTGTCATAAGTTCAACATATTTTCCTTTTATTTTAAAACTCAAATTAAACAAAAACTTTTTGAAATAGAGTTTTATGATTGGAAATGAATTAAAATGTTATTGTTTTAATTTAATTAATAAATTTACGAATTACATTTAGAATAATACTTTTTATATTATTTTAAAATAGATTACCCAGGAAATTTGAACAAAAAATACTAAATTAAATTTGAATGAAAACAATTTTTTGTGTTATAATAGTAACTCTTACATTTACTTGTATTATATACAAATATTGTTATCGTTAAAAAATTACATTCAATAGAGAGAATAATTTGACTATTTTATTTTGCATCTATAAGGGAGATCCGCATATAAGATTTGATAAAATGTTCATATAGTTATACAGTGCAAAAAAATATTCTATTATATTAATTAAATATTTTCTTAATTGAAGAAAATATTTTCCTACATTAAGAAAATTATTTTTCAGTGTATACACGAATTGCTTTTAATAATGTAACATTTATAATGTGATAATGTGTAAGGAATAAGAAAGATGATTCCAATTTCCGTAAAACAAGATCATATTGACATTATATAAGAAATGTAAAATTATATCAACTTATTAGAAATGAAATAATTGAATCAAATAAAAAATATATAATTATGTGCAAGGCATTTGTATAAAGGCAAAAAATCGATCTCGTTGATTCCGTTAAAATGTTCGGTATTATAGTGTAAGTATATAAAAGATACCGCAGTTCTTCCAACTGTCGACCATTTTTATTCTCGTTCGATGTCTCTGATTGCCCATCGACCGAAACCCGTTATCAATTACATACACTCTAGTCGACGGATGCTTTTTGCGACTTGGTCCGATATATATATATATATACGTACAGGTACGTAAGAAAAGTCAGTACCGATACGGGCCGAATTAATTGGCGAGGGTGGTATAGGGGGTCAATTAAAACGAAATCACGCGTCGTATCCACACGTTGCATTACGGTTTCTCGCTGAAGGGCAAAAGTTCTCTCTCTCTCTCTCTCTCTCTCTGCCCGGCATCGGCTGTCTCTGCTCCTCTCTTGGGGTGTCGAGAAGACCGCACCTGAGTATATATGGTTGACGAACGTATTTCAGGAGGGCCGATCGGGTCGAGTCTTTTTTGCTCTTTTTTTTTTTTTATACGGGAGGACGCGAAAGTTGGAAGGTGCATATGGATCGCGATACCATTAGCCATATATGGCCGCACGGCGGTCGAGTGCAATGTCAGCGCGAGACGAGTGTGCGGTGCGTTCGCGTCTTTTTTCGAGTTCACGGATGGATTTTATATGCCTGTATGCCCATGTGGGAACCCGAGAAATATCGCGGACCCATGTGCAGTTAATAATGACTATTCGTAATTTTTGTTAAATTTCATTGAAAAATAAATATTAGCTTAAAGTAATAGACTATATATTTTCAACAGAAAATAAATATTTCCTTTTAAGAGTATAGGTGCATGTGCGTGCGCGCGTGTGTATGTGTGTGTGTGTGTTAAATTTGTTGGAAAATTTTGGAAGTAATTTACTCTTCTACATCAAGGAGGCATGGTTGGTGTAGCTGGTTTACAATCTGGATCAATTTTTGTATAATTAATATATAATATTTGTGTGCTATAGAATAATCCATCAGCCTGCCTGGGAGTATAGAGGTGTAATAATCATTTGGTTGAATGAAAGCGTTGGGTCAATCGGGTATAAATATACGAAAATCTCTTTTAATGTGATAGAAGCGAATAAACTTGTGTGTGCGTGTGTGTGTGTCTTTATTATATGTTTCTTCTGCTTACGGGAGAAATTCACTTTTGAAGATTATAAGAATCAAAAACGACTTCATCGATATTTCATTATAAGTATGTATGATTTCATAAACGGTTATTAAATCGATGTTAAATGTTTATAATAGGTTTGTAGACGTTCACGGAGAAAGATAGAATATAAAATCAAATATTATATTTCGAGTTATGTAAGTGATTTTCAATAATTTAATAATTGTTTGATGATTGATTGTTTAACTTTTTTTATGATTGAATAATCCCTAGCGATCGTCGTTTAATTAGTATAAGTAGGAATTATAATAGAGATTATTTAATAATATAGAGATGGGTACTGCGATGAAAAAAGACAGCATATCGTTTTTAACTATCTGGTCCATGGCTTGACAACGTTATCTCGATTTCAAGGACAGCCGCGTTAATACACGATTCTTCTAACACTCCGACAATATTATATATAGATATAAATTTGAAGTTTCTGTTATAGTAAGCTAAAATTATTATATTATTTATCCAATAAATATGAAAATACTATATGTATAGGTATAAACACCAGCGAGAGTATACCTTATCAGTTGCATTAAGAGCTGTTTGGGCAAAATATCAATGACGTTTTTTTTTCTCGTAATATGAAAATTAATATATAACAGCCATACCTGCTAATTGTATTTTCTTTTTCACTTCTATAATTTTTCTATTTAATACATTGAGTTTTCCATTCTGAGACACCACTGGATCCGACATTACGAAGAGATTGCATTACTCAAGAACATCGATCTAACTGTTCGGCTACCTTGACTACGAATAATACACACGTGCTTGAGAAAGACCATCTTATTCCTTGTATCAGAAGATGAAAAATTTGTTCATTAGTTCAAGTTTATTGTCGGACGATAAATTTTTTTTTTCTTCAATTTCGAAACCGAAAGCCCCTTGCACAAATTGTATTTTTTATTCCAAAAAAATGAATGTTTTTTAAGATTTTTCCATGCTGATCAAGTGATTATAGATCGCGAAAATATTTTATCATATGTATATAGAAAATTCAAGATGTGTTAGCTTGAAGTAAAATTCAAAAATTTGAAAGAATATATATATATATATATATATATATATATATATATATATATATATACTTCGAAGATTTCTTTAAAAGAATATATTTATAACTTTATAGATATCGTCATTTTTGTGTCGCAGGTATTTCGCGCCGAAGTCCGATGTCTCCCGGACTCGATTATTGCTAAGTCGAAGTATATTTATGTCAATTATTAAACCATATCAATCATTCATACCATTGATGGATTTTCACGCGCTAGCAATACCGGTTAGAAACCAACTCCGCGAGTATTGAAAGAGAAAAATATATATGTGGTACAATGATTTAACGAAAAATCAATCAAGCCCTATTTAAATAAATAAAAGTGTTCAGAAGTAAATGAGTAGAATTATTCTACATTAAAGGTACATCAGTGATCTTATAAAAATAGCCAATCCTCGATAATTATATTTAATGTTTTAAAAAGACTATATAAAAAATACATTAAAAAAAAAAACTTTTTACAGTCAGTTAAGTAAGAGCGAGGTCGATTTTACTGACAGGTATGAAAGATTTCGCTTTAATTCCGATACAGGAAAGCTTTCTCCTTGATGCATTGTCAACAAAGATTCAGTTATCGTTGATCTTTTGAAAGAGAATCACGTTAAACGCCAGGAGTGCTAAGTGCGCGTCGCGCAGCGCAGGTTGTGTTTCTTTGTATCCACCCGAAAGGTCCCAAAATATCGCAATCAGCGGCTGCTAAATATATGAGAAGGTCGGAGGCAGAAAGTATAGAAGTGGGTACAGCGATATAAAGTGGCTAAAAATGTCGATGATTTACCAGGACGTGGCTCGATAGGAACAGTGGACAAAAAGGATGAAGAAGGAATAGTGAATCTGTTTTCGCGGAATATATCGCAAAATATTCGTGCACACGCACCGTCTGTTGCTCCTGTGTGTCCGTTCGTATCAATGAGGGCTCTTCAAAAATGCCTTACACATTCAGCTCATCTTGTTTGATAAATTATACAAATAAGTATTCTGTCGTTCATGTATATATATGTCTCCGCATTCAAAATGTATTTATAATAATCCATGTTGATATGTAACAGAAGCTATATTCTAGGTGCCCCTTCAATTTACGAGTTCGATTTATATATGTCTCTGATGCTTGGAACGCAATAGAAATGCACTGGGTTGTTGGGAATTTGGAACTCCCTGTGCGAGCAGATACGACCAAATACGATCGAGCGAGAAAATCAGGATCAATTTTCGACAGAGCCCAAACACGACGACGAAGTTTCCATAATATATGAATCCTCATTGTACAGATTTCAACAAGAATTTTATCTTTATTTTAATTACTGATAATGTATTTTTTTCAAAAGTACAATAATCTTCGTCAAAGGACTCTATAAGAAATTACTTTGTTTTTTTTTTTTTGTTGTTTAATACAAAACAAATTGTTATATATAGAAGCGAAAAGTGTTTCCAGTCTGCATATTCATGGTTTCCAAAAGGCTCGTTTACATTTCGAATATTTTTGCTAAAAACTTAAGTACATTACTTATACACTGCTCTTTTTGCCAATCAAAAGATTTTTTTAAGGTGCATAATGGAATATTTGGTTATTGCAACGGGGTTACGTCGGTGATTCGCTGAAGCATCCTTGTAATTACGTGATCACCTGGTTCTCTCATTCCTTGCGTGAATTTACTTTTACTGCGACGTTTTTTTAAATAATAATAATTATTATTAATGACATATATATATATATATATATATATATATATATATATATATATATATTACAAAAACCCTTTTACATATTTAATCCCTTGGTACAACAGTCTCGTACCTGACGGCTGCCTGAAAATGACCAACAATACTCTTAACATTTTGGTTTCCCTTATTTACATTTGTATTTAACATTTGTCATATTACTTTATTTCTAATAAGTGTTTTTTTAATATCAATGTTCGTCAACTCTTCAAAAGATCAATCAAATGTATCAAGGGTAGAATAAAATGTCTATTCGTGTATGAAATAAAAGAATTGAGCAACGATCATTATTTAATTTGAATAAACATATATATGTGTATATATGTATATATATCTATATTAAAACTATTATCCGAGCGAATTAATAATTGTAATAAGCGATTTACAAAAAATGAACATCATTGTATGTATATGTGTACATAACTATACGACTAATTACGATTTATGACCTCCATTGATAAATGATATCGTGCACATCTACCGGCGATTGTAACTTTCGTGTGATAAAACTCCACGGCGCTTAACATCTTGATAAAAATCACGAGCGATAACTGTTTAGAATCCTTGTCAAATGCAGGGACAACGTATGAAAAGCCACGCGATCCGAGCAAGTTCCGAATGGAATTAAGGAATTATAATTTTGCAGCATTTATATTCGTTAAGCGGTTGCTCACTTATGCGTGTGTGAATATATATATATATATATATATATATATATATATATATATATATATATATACACATTTCACTCGCTATACAAGAACCATTTGACTCGCTATATGTACAGTGAATTTTGCGTTGCACGCAATCGAATATAAAGAGAGATTAATTATTGTGCAGCGATGTATAAGTACAAAATATTACTGGAGAATAAATAAATTTGAGGAATTTAGAAAAATCTATTATAATATATATTTAAATTATATTATTTATTAATTTTTTATATTATTCATTAATTATATGTCGATGTTTTACTCATATCAAAAGCTCTATTATGTATATATATATATGTATATATATTGTAGATTTTAGTGAGAGCCATTTTAGAAGAAAAAATATATTCATTTTCAAAAGGCTATGGGATGAAAATTGGAAAGATTAACGAAGACACTAAATAACATATGTCTATATAATAGATAAAATATAGAGTCAAAAAAAATCCAATGTGTACACTTTGGCTGGAAATATTTGTATATTAATAATAACAATGCCAAAATACATTTTTCGCTTTTCATTGGCAAGTTCCACTTAAAACACAATTACAACGTTTAATAACATGAATAATATAATCGTTATATTATTTAATTTTTGCAATATTATTTTTGTTTATCAAAAGCATTATCCAACGACTTTGTTAATTCAAAGATTCTGATCGAATGCCCAATAATAAACTCGATGGTTCGTCCTCTTAGCCTCGGGGCGGTCCGCGCGCGTCGACCAATCAGAGATACTCGGACCGCATTCTCCGCGTTCGCAGTGTATTCAGGAAAGTTCTGCCTCGCTCATATACATCCCTTTTGAATTTACCCCTTGAACGCCGCACTCGTTTGCCGTTTCAAGAAGTTCGTAAACTATATATAATATGCATCCGGAATATAAACGTCGTTTACGAACGCCGAGCCGACTAAAGGATTCGCCGCGTAAATCGCTCGAGTCGTATTGATACAAATATTGAATTATAATCGTCCTTAGAGAAACTCTTAGATAAGTATAAGCTAAGATAAAAAAAAAAAACAGCCGTGAGCTTAAAGTAACGCAAAATATCGAGTGATTTGAATCTGAATGTTTTCATTGAAAATTTATCTATTATCCGTGTGAGAGTGCTACTATACATAGTTATTGAAAAAGTGCGCATTGAGATCTTTTGGTAACAAGAACTTTTTAGAGACACAGTATCGCAAGATGCGCGCTGGCAATACTATATATATATATAGAATATTACTATACTACAATGAAAGAACTACACTAGGCACTATCGTTCAGCTAACAGAGTTTCTCTGAAACAGCCCCGGCAGCTTTTTTGCTCACCATCTTCCCGTATACACATTTGAATATTCGAAGGCTTGTGTTGGAAACCGCATAGAAATATTGATTTTACTGTTCATCTATTTTACTGTTTATGGTATATTTTACTGTTAATAATTAACTCTTAAGTTAACCCCCTCTATATAGTCGCTGTAGTAGAAAAGCGGTTTTTCATTAGGAGCGCTTGCCCCCACCCCCGCGGTATTTTAGTTTGATCGTTGCTTTAAGATGGCATTATAGAACATATCTTCTCGGTGCTTCATCTAATTCTGCTTGCTCGGCACCGGTTTGGCTCGGTCTCATAATCCAGGTGACGATCGAACTATGGGCCTCGAATCCAACTGTTCAATGTCAACACCTGCTCTATGAAAAGTAACCGAAAATCTAAAATTTCCTATAAATTTAAGTCATTCAAGTAGCTGAAATTTGAGATTTTAATTACTGCAGTAGATTGGACGTACGATAACATAAAATTAAGTAGCAAAGTGATTGAATCCAATGCAAGCGTTAACTAAAATGACATTATTGTAACTTAAAGAGATTTAATAGTAATATTTTTAAAATTTAACAGTCTTCTGCATTAAATTCTGCATCCATGTATTTTAAACTTTAAAACAAGCCCAAAACTTTATAAAAATTTATAGAAACTTTCAATGACTAAAATAATTAACATTTCATTGTAAAACTGAAAAAAAATGTACTTTCTCTGAATTACTATACACGTGTTTGCGAAATTTCAAGAAGTATCAAAGTTTAATGAAAAATTTCATAGGACTTTCAAAATTTGATAATTTATTGTAAATAACTCGGAAAAAAATAATCTAGATAAAATTACAGTTTTTAGATATGCTACTAGCTGTTCAAGAACGATGTAAGTTTAAAATGGACCCTTCTCATTGACTCGTCTTTCCTTAATAATCATTTATACCAACACTGCGGAAATACCGAGGAAATTTCGGCTATTATATCAGAATACATTCCTATTATAGAAAGCAGAAAATACCCCAAATGCTTACTAATTATTATAATATATGTTTTTATAAGAGATTTTTATAAGCCTCGAAAACATATTTTTTTTATAAGAGATTAAGATTCAATTAATTTTAGCTTCAGTTCTGTCATATAGATTTCGCCCAATAAAGACGCGAGTGTTATGTCAATAGGTAAATTATTTTTTTGTAAATATAAACGCTAATTAACAATGTAACGGTAGTGTAATGTAAATAATTTACATTTCTTATTTTCGTGTAACAGCCATGTCATATAGTAAAGTTTTTTTTCTTGATATTTCTATACAAATTGTTATTACGATATATTAAATATATTTTTTAATTAATAATATTTCGAGATATAAAATAAATAACTTTACATCATAATTAATCGCACGGTGCAATTACTAGTAATAGTGTGTAATTTAAATTTTTTTATTTTTTTAACGTCAAAATATAAATTTATTAACATATTGAAAACAATATACTATTATAAGTTTTTCTACTCAAAAGTGTGTATTAATTCTGTAATATAGATTAAAAATTTCGATTAAACATTCGACATTAATTTTCAATTTGCCCCCAGCCTAATGAACGCGTCACATTATACTCTATATAATTATAGTTCGAAAGAAGCGCGACATATAAAATTGAAAATTATACATTTAATACATACGGCGCTGCTTCGTGGCGCGGCGGCGATGGCGCGCATTATTAATCGGCTCATGGTGCTTTCTTCGCGTCCCCATTCATCGTCGTCGTCGTCATCGTGGCGTCAAACGAAAGTGTTTATTAGCGAGACAATTAAATCGGCATTGTCGAGCGAGACGCCAGCGCGCATATGAGTGCACATCTGCGTTATGCAATATATATATATATAAGCCGAATGAAAAAAATGCCCGTAGTCGGAATCGTACGATAGAAATATATGCAAAGTTCAAATTGCTAAGTCGGCCTTGCATATATACGCCATGATATCGTCGCTTAGAAGGCAGGGCGAGGGTTATAGGATAATATAGGGAATGAGATTCTTCTTTATAATTTTTCTGATACCATTCGTTGCTTCATTAAAGCAATACACTTTGTTATGGCTTATGGTTAATCATACGTTTTAAAAATGAACCCCCCTCACTTATATATATACATGTTGCAAAAGAAATATTAATAATTCTGAGACACAACAATGAATACGATCGAAGAGCTGACATTGTATAAGAATTCTTTAAGAACAATTTCTGTACTAAAGTAAAATGAGTATATTTATATACTAAAACGTTAATTATAAATTTTATATATATTTATCCAGTCTAAATTAAATGAAATCGCGATGATTTTAAAATTTATAATCAATCTATATAGTAAAAGTATCCAATTAACGGGTGCTCATATAGCGAATGAAATTTACCGACATTGCTGAAGCATTAAGAAAGTATATATTATTTAATAGTCTTTTTCGATCACACGCGCTTGATCGGCAATATTAACAATTTTAGAGCGATAAATACATATTATAAACAATAAATATTGGAATTTATTTATGAAATAAACCAAGAAAGAACAGTTACTGTCAGGGAGATTTAATTTAGATTTAATTGCTCGATTTAACTTTGATACAAGTGTGCGCGTATGGGTATTGATATGTCAACTAAAATGGCCAATTAAGTGGAAAGTATCTAAATATCGCAGTTTATTGCTTAATTTGCCGTATTTCTCCAGTTTCAAGCATAAAGTTATTTCAATTTACTTTACATGAAAACATGTTATATATTAGCGTGTCTTTCATATGAATGCACATTTACAATATACACGTATTGATTGAAAAGTTTTTAACTATGTAACTTTTTTTAGCCGTTGCACGCTTGTGACGATCAGAGAATAAAAAATTATTCTAACCTTTTCACTGAAATCAGCAAAAAGATTTTTATTACGATTACTGGTGGATGACGAGGCAGCAAAGGATCAGCTGTGGGCTTAGCTCCTTTCTATAATAAAAAGAAAATGCCGATGTTTTTGCCGATATTTCAGCTGATTTATTTTATCAATTTTTCTCAAGTTACTAAAACACTAGAAATTCAAGATTTTTTCGATATATTAAACAAAGCACATAGGTACTTGTATGTACCTCAGTATGCGTTGAAATCATATACGACACGCCCTGTTTTATATTTCTACTCATTGCATTATGCCACCTTTTGTTGGACCAACAGTTTCTAATGCTCTCCGAACCACTTGTTATATATAAATCTTTAGGGGCAGCTAGTAAGCTACTTGCTATGTATGGAATTTTTTATCTCCCTAATAATAAACAATAATATAATTAATAATAAAAGAAATTTAAAAATATATTTATTATAATAATTAAATAGAAAATTTACATTCTCTTATTTTATTAAATTAAATATGGAAAAAGTTTAAATATGAATAATATTTACATATTAAATTATAAAATAGCAAATAACATTGAAAATGAGCTCTCTTTACGCACAAGAGAATCCTGGAACTGTTAATTTATCAAAAGATGCGTGGCGTTGTGCACATATTGCACCAGGTGGCGATACACAGATATTAACGAGCATTAATCTAACGTTTTATTATTGAATACACGGGTATAAGCATACAATATACAGGTTCTACAGACCTGCAGTTGAAAAATTCCTTTTCGAGTAAAAATTTTTTTATTGAATCTTTTTTGAAAGGTCGTATATTCAAATATAAACTAGAAAATTTCACTCTAATAATCAGAGACAAGCAAGCATGTACAAATTAAACTACATGTATGTTAATATAAAAAATAAAATTCTCGTAAAATATTTCTATATATAAAATCAATCTAATAATCTAATGCCAGTTAGTTATAATAATAATAGTTTAGTTCCTGAGGATGAACCGTAGCGGTTCGAAACGTCGGACACCAAAGGGGAATTTCAATTTAAGGTGGTGGGGTCAGTCAGGTTTTCCTTTACTAACATAGAATATTGTTTTTGTTGTATTTTATTTATTATTTTCTTTTTATATTTAACTTTTAATATACTTTATTGTACTAATAAGTTTTATTTCAAATTCTTCGGGGGTGAATATAAACAAGGACAGTCTGATTGTCATTCTTTTAGTTAATATATTATATTATAAAGACTGTAAAAGACCGATAAAAATATTTATTAATTTTTTTTGTTCTATGTTATTTAACGTCGCTCGATTTATGCTTGCAAATATTGGTGCTTTTCAGCGACGGAGGTCTACGATGTGTTTGTAAACGAAGCACATGTAAATTATTACAGCGCCTGTGTCAATCGACCAAGACCGGAATTTGAACTCGGATCACCAAGTTACTAGTTCTTCGCTCTAGCGATCGAGCCATCGTAGGCCTCTCTATTTATTAATTTAATCTAATGGCATTTTTTAAAGAAATCAATTATGCAAATAATCTTCTCTATCTTATTCAGGCCTATTCAAGTTTTTATATTACTAACAAAAGCATTTAAATTATTAAGAGATAATTTCCAAATATATTTTTTACTGCCTATTTTTATCCAACGCCCATTACATATATTACCGTATATAATGGAATCATGATTGAAAAAAGGAAATTTGCTTTATATTTAATTTATATTAAAATACTCCATATTTAAATAAATAAATTGATAAGATATTTAAGCAATAAATATTTATAGTATATCAAATTAGTTTTTGTGAGAAATATTAAAATAATGTTGTCATATCATAAAAAATTTGAAAAATAAAAATTTTCATAAAGCATTTAATATATAAATTACCATTTCAACATTCATACTGTTAAAATTATGAGTATTCCTCTCCTCCTTACAAAATATATATATATACATTATATATAAGATAGATTACACTCTTTGCACGCGGCACCTGTCGGAGACAATCAGAACCAAAATGGTGGTTTTTTTATAAATACAGAAGAAAATTTTTTAAAAGGTAAATCAGCGAATAGAAAATTTAAATCAAGAAATAATATAAATGAGTAATATAAAGATATAACATAAACCTAAAAAATCTCAATAAAGATTGAATTAATCTTAATCAAAGTTTGTTCTGAGACTAAGAGCGAATCTCATTGCCAAAAATGAATAAAATAGGTACAAATATTTCAAGTTAAATTTTTAGTTATTTCAAGTTAGTTTTAAGTTTTAAAGTTATATTAATAAGGTTCGGTTGAATTTAATTTTTATATTTCCATTACAGAAATGGCTAATGTGAAAATAAAGTAGTCGTAATCCTCACCGAAAGACTACGTAAGTTTCCTCTTTACGTTTCGTGGTCCCGGGGCACGTCCTCCTTCGGCTACTTCCACTCTAAGTTGCGGCATGTCGGAAGCCGTTTATCGGGTCGTCGAAGGAGACGGCATACTGAAATTTTTTACTGCACTATCGATACAATTTTATGTTCTTAAAAAGATGACGGGCTGTTCCCTCACTGGACTTAGTAAAATATATATTATAGTAAATATTATAGTAATACTTAGTAAAGTATATATTAGTAATAAAAAGTATATAGTTAAATTAAATCAGTTCCAATTTGCCAGAATACTCCAATTGATCTAAAAACTGCTTAAAATATGCTACAGAATATACTTTAATAAAGCCTAGAAAGAAAGAAAGCGCGAATGTACAGAAATGATTTGTAACAATTTTTCAGAAATAACAGTTATGGTAAAAGATACAGACGTGAAAATTTATATAGGTCGCAGCACTAATAGTTAAAATTACCGTCAAAACGTGTTCCACGCGCTTATTCTAAAACACGTAGTCTTGACAATCTGTTCATTATTTCAATTCTTGAAAATGTAATAGAACATTTAAAGTTTCGTTTACTTAAAGAAACGATAGACGTATGCGATTTATCTATTTTCTTTTTCGACTTGATTACTCTAAACGACACGAATTTATTCACAGTTGCAGTCTCTACTTTTGCAACAAAAATATTCCATTTGAAAAATTTGATTTCAAGCATAAATTAGAATTTGGATTATGAAGAAAAATTAAATACTGCAAGCATTTGAAAAATATTTTTCAACAAACGGTCGGTCGTATACTAATATCTTGCGAGGAAACTCACAAGAGATAAATCGATTGATGGGTTTATGTGTTAGAAGATCCTCTATAGTCTTCTTCCGTTTGTTTTTTGGACTTCTCTAGCAGGACTTATGTTCCATTGTATCCGTGAATTCTTAAATTTAACGCATGAAAACCATATTCCCTTCTATCTTTTATATTAATGTTTTTTCAATGTATCCAAAAATTGGAAGATATTTTTCTCTTTTTACTAATCTAGTGATTGATCCTCGTTTTGTTGCCTGTAGTGTTAATCTGTCTCAGAGTTTTCCTCCAGCGGAAAACTCCATTCACAGATACTCAATTATTCAGGAATTCTAGAATTCCTGAACTAAGTTTACCAGCCTAGAGAAGAACACTTAATCTAATGGAAATGTTCATTACTTCGGTTTTCTTAATTGATAAGCGAAAAAGCACATGTGACCACCTGTTATAACACAGCTATATAATACTTCTAATTACATATAAATATATGTTTTTTGACATTAAATATATGTTTTATTAAAAATAAAGTTTACAATAATATAAATAATTTTTCAAACGCATTAGAAAATTACTAAATGAATTAGAATCAATTTTATCTGTAATTTGTATTTTTTATATAATCGCCCCTATAAGCAACTGCTCCTAGTTCCATCAATGGTGCAATGTGGAGGCAATGGTTCATCCTGAACATAAATTTTTGAATACTATGAACGTTTTTGTTACTAAAGTGATAAAATAAGAAAAGAGCTTAAACAATGTGTTTTATACTATATGAAAAGCGATTTAAAAAGAACAAATAGCTAGATGGGGTATATTACTAAATATAGAATAGGCTATGCTGGGCGCATCACCTGATGGTATCAGAAAAACGCCAATGATTGAAATGCCTATACGAGAAATAATCAATGGCTAAATTGTATAAGGATCAAAAATTAATGAATAAATTTAAAGCCGGATTGATTTGCAGACGTGATTTCCAGGGAACAAAGTCTAGGATGTTTTGGCATTGCATAGCCGTCTGAATTAGAAAAAAAATAAAAAAATGATGAAAGTTCAATGAAAATATGATGAAAGTTTCTTGAAGCTAAGAGTAAATAAATCTATAACATTTTGGATACATGTAATTATTCCAAAATTATTATAAAAGAAATGTAAAAAAATATTTTTGTATAATATATATTGTTATACTTTGAATAAAATACTTATAAATATACTCTTGCAAATTACTATTTATTAGTGTTATAATGATCATAATACCTGCTAGTGTATGAAAATATAATATTTATGTTATTCAAATAATTATGAGTTGCTTTTGTATTTTACAAAGCTCATGCGATATTTTAGTTAGTGCTAAATATTTTAGCACTTTACCTGATAATAAAAACACATTTAAAACTATAATTGATATTAAACGCATGTTGGCAAGGAAAGGGGACACCATGGGAAACGTTATGTAGATAACATCATATTCAAATGGAAAGCATTTATATTTTTATTCAAAAGCAGCTATTCGTCCTGAAAATATTCATTAAAATGTTGTACTATATTTTATAATATCATGGCATATTAGGAAAGAATGAGTGTGATGTAATTGTTTCCTTCTACATATTAATTCAAATTCATAATGTAAAAAAAAGAAATGAAAGAAAAATACTTTTGGAAACAGATTGATTTCTCTTATAACTGTAATACACATGTATTTTGTTTAGAAGCATAACTGTCATATCAACGGTACATAAGTGTTTTTATCGCATTTAATTTTTTTATTTTGGTCCATTTCATATGATTGCTTTTGATTTCAATATCCTAAAATACATTATGAATTTTTTAATTTTAGCAAGTAAAGTTCCACAATATGATGAAAACTTAAATTAGTATCAACATTTTTATTAAAAGAAAAGTTTATAGCGTTCTCTTTTTGAAAAACCTTTTCGATGATGTGAAGAAAATTCCATAACGCACCCTTTGCATGCTCAGCTCTATTTTTTTTTATTTTGGCAATTTTTCAATACATTTCTAAAATTCGAAACTCGGAAACTGAACTGATGTTAACCATACTTTCGCCTACTTATTCTACATTCATTCGGCCACATTTAATAGTTCTCTCACTGCCAATAGTACAGCACATATAATAGATTTAAATTACCAAAATTAAAGGAATGTCGAAGTAAAAACTGACGACAAAATTACGACTAGACTGTAAGTTATGGTATTCGACTCGACAGGATGGATATTGAGAAACACGTTTAAAGCTGTTTTTTTTTTAATATAATATACTTTTTTGTGTGCTGGTTACGAATTTCAAAATAGACGCAAATTATATTTTCATTGTCCAGTTCATGAAAAACCAATGGAAATTATGTTGCAGTGACAAAATTGACTAGTTTTCATAGTAATTGAAAACACGTTTGAAATAAAATTTGTATTCGATTTTACCAAAATACATATTTTTTAATGGTATATGCAAAATTCGTTTTTACATGCGTGTATTGCGTGTACAAAGCAGTTGTTTTGAGCATTCTGGTGAATAACGTGCGCACAGCAATTGCATTTACTTTGCACAGGTTCGCGTGCGTATGAGGTTATGAGCGGCGAGTTAGTACCGCCGCCAACCAATAGGTGGCAACTCGTGTACGATACGTGGGTAGATTTCGAAGAACACTTTTTCTATACAGATAAATAATTGTAAGAAGTATTGAATAAATAATTCTAAAAATCATTGAACTGTTTTTAAAATGTTTTTTTATTTACTATAAATTTTTTAGTGGGCAGGGGGCTGCGCCACGCTGCAACCCGCTGCTACCCTTCAGTCGTGTATCCTCTCAACTCAACTTAGTCACCTCCTCTATCTCGACTCGTATGACTTGCTTTACTCGGACGACAAACTTCACACTCGCCAAGTACTGGAAAATTTGGAGTAATACTCAATATTATAACAATTTTTGTCACAGTCAAAAAAGCAACATTTAAGCGAAACATGTGCTCGTTGCACAGATGTTTTTCTTAACCGGGTACGAATCCTATATTCCTCTTTTGCACAACTGTATCTAAATGTGCCATTTTATGTTACATATATTTTTGCTTTAGAATTTATATTTCCCAATAAAAATGAAATAAAAAAGCCTTGATGGGTATACAATGTCAAATTCGGTAAAATCATTTTGATTCTTTTCATTTTTTTCGAAAACTGTAAATTGTGGAGCAAAAATGAATATAACATAAAATATATATTTTAATACGATATTTGCCTTTATTTGATTTTTTCGAACATTTTTTTAAATACACAATGATTTTTATCGTTTTTGCCGTTCATAATATAATTTACGGTAATTTTATGATAATACTATGATTTTCTAGTCAATACATGAAAGAAACATTATTATATCAATTTTCAAGGCCAACTGACCTTTTTGGTATGAGAAATGTAAATCATATAATAATTATATTAGGATTTAGCAATTGTTTAGAATAATGTTTGATAAGATGAATTTGAAATTCCAAGTACACCATAAATATTTTCATACGAATTTTGCTTTAGTAGTCAATTTTCGAAAAAATGAACCTCTTTATTTTATTGTAGTATATATCTGAAGGAAATCTTAAAATACATGTTATTTTTGTACGAAAAATGGTATAAAAGTGTAAAAGTAATCCTTATATATGCCAGAAAAATCTTATTCAAAATAATACGTAATTTATTTTTCACTTTAATGATTGGTTATTCCTTATATGTATTGAAAGAATACTACTGGAAACCGATATCGAATACTTTCTTTTATTTTGAGCAGATTCGAGTTTCAAACAGCACAAAGTTGAAAGTTAATTCCGAAAATATTATCGTTTGTATAAAAAATTTATTTTTCAAAATGTTATCTTTTCATTTATCGTTATTCTCACGAGTCGAATATTCGACCGAAATCCCACAATCAATCAGTGACATCGCTGACCTACAATCAACCGAATTCACCCCCTCGCTCCCCCCAGTCGTCAGCGGCCAACGATCCGCGCGCATATATACTTTACCGCCCCATCGTCAAATAGGTATATGTGTATATATATACATATATACACCTATAAAAAACGAAAACTTTCCTGACGTGTAATAAAGGAGGTGCGCGCTCAGCGGAGCCGCTGAAAATAAAAAGGACCGTTCATCCCCGCCCATGTGTATACGCGTTCATCGGCGCGCACTACTGTATATATATATATACAACACACATCAGGGGTGCGTAAAAACTTGGAGCCCCCCTCAACCCCGTCGTTGCGCTGGCTTTGCTCGAACGGCCGCGTGCGATGCGGGCCCGAAGGATACCGAGCCCGGCGATGGCGATGCGCGCGGCCGCCGCATCGGCGCGCAGCTGTCGGGCCTTTCCCGCATCAGCGCGCCTGCGCGCGGGCATCATCCAGTCCCCTCCACCCCCTGCCCCCTCTCATGACTGCTGCGCGCAGTATACACAAATGTATCACTGTGTGCGCGCGCGTATCCGTGCAACACGCGCAAAAGTTCGTGCGTTCGGCTTTTCTATATATGTATATACATACAGCTCTGTGTATAGTGGGCCCTGCGCGCGCATATATTCTATATAATATACACCAGACCGCACGGAGGCCGCCCGCTTGCCGCGCTCCTCTCCTCCTGGCGCTCCACGATCGGGAGAACTATACTTTTCGAGTTTCAGCGCGTTCAAGCTATAACAATAGGAGAGATCCACACAGACGTGCTTCGGACGCGCGGTTAGCTGTTTATATTTATATATTGTATATAATATATACCCGGTAAATTTTCTAATTATACATATATTGTACAGTTGTGCGCGCGGTGGAGTTATCGTCCTAATATACAATTTTTTAACAAATAATTACCTCCCCTCCCCAACCCCCTCTGCGCGAATAGATCGCGAGTATCAGTGTCCGACTATAGGGTGTGTATATATATATATATATATATATATATATATAGATATATATTTATATACGTTCAAATCCGTGCCTCGTGTTCCCCATGCGAATAATAATTCGGGGCCGTGTCCCCGGTCGCCCGAGGATCCCGATATGAGTAACCGAGCGCCGCGGTCCCGTCCGCGCGCCTACGAGGCCAATAATAACAATAATCGCCGCGGTCGCAGGCGTCATTGTTGTTATTGTTGTTGTTCCTGCTGTTCCGGTGCTCCGGGATCATCTACGTCGGCGTAACGATCGCGACCGCCCGCGTGCGGAATATAATAATTATAAGTGAAATCGAGGAGAGTTGTGCTGCATGTATTATCGTCGTCGGAAAAGTGCGCGCTACGAGTAAAAGATGATGATGCCGATGATGATGATGATGGTGTTGATGTGTGCATGGTGAAGTATACAGTGAGAAAGTAATAAAGAGGATTCCCCCATCCTCGGTGACGTCCGCGAGAAATCTATAGTGTGTTTATATTGTTGTTATCCGAGCAAGTGTTAAAATAAAAAAAAAAAAAAAAAAAAATCAGGAAAGGGAAGAGAAAGAGAGAGAGAGAGAGAGGCCGCCCTCTCGATGAAGCGGCTCGATGCAGCCGCGCGGGTGCTACAGCGGTCATCGTAGCGGGAACTCCTGGTGCACCAGCAAAGCGTTTTTCGCCGAGGCGGCGGGTCGTCCTCAGACGGGTGCGACGAGGAGGACGACGACATCGATGATCATGACGGCGACCGGGCAGCCGAGGCGGCCGCGCTACCGAGGCGCCGCCGCCGCGGCCCTCATCCTCGCGGTCCTGGCCGGCTGCCTGCCAGCAGCTGCTCACGGTGAGTGGGCGATGAATTATCATCGTTGTTATTTCCGATTTATCTCGGACGACGCGGACGCGTCGATATTTTATAAGGCGAGGGAGAAGGTGAGAGAGAGTGAGGGAGAGAGCATAGCAACAGGTCCTGGAATCGCTCTATATAGCGCAAAACCGGCACGACGGCGTCCCTTTTTTACGTATAGGTGTATATATATATATATATATATATATATATATATATATATGTGTGTGTGTCTGTGTGTGTACGAGGTAAAAGACGCGCGCGTATCCCGGGGGGAGTCTTCGAGGATCGTTTCGGAGCGCTCCGTGTTCCGTCGCGTGAGAACACGCGCAGGGGGTTACTGTATATATATATACATATATATATATATATATATATATATATATATATATATGTGTGTGTGCGTGTGTGTGTGTGTGTGTGTGTGTGCTCCTTGTGCGAGCGCCTACGTATACGCGCCTCTTTTGTCCGTGTGTATGTATCAGCATTCATGGGAGGAAGTGCATTGGTATTCCATACGGCGGCGCGGCGCGCAGCTGCTCCTTTACGGCGAACCATTTTACTAACCTTGGCGAAAATATTGGCCGTCTGCTCTCTGTCTCTCCCCACCCTGTCTTCCCATACGTCTACTGTCTTTCTCCCGCTCGTGGCTCCTTCGTCTCGTGCCATAGGATGGGCCACACGTTATATATATATATATATATATATATATATATATATATATATATACACGCGCGCACGCCATGAGAAACGAGAGGGAGAGAGGGACAGCAGCAACAGCGCCCTGGCTGTTATATTCACAAGAGCCGTTTTCCTGGATGATCGGCCGCGCGGGGGAGAGAGAAAGAGATCGTTTTTGGCGTTCCCGAATTTCAATACTATATATATATATATATATATATATATATACACTCTCTTAAGTTTCTTTTTAAGACTTTACTCCGCCTTTACTTCCATAGTAGTGTCCGTGACTTTTCGTCCGATTCGCCGTCGTTTATGCGAAAGACGCCGCGAGTTTAAAGATCGGTTTCGTTTTTGGAGCAATTTTCGGCTGCTTTGCCGCTCTCCTACTCGTGTAAATAAATACGAGAGCTCGTGATTCTCGTCGATTTAATTTTACACTGGTCGCTTACGTTTCGCTTCGAATTACGGCGAATAATTGCCAATCTTTTCCTGTATATAATAACATTTCCTCAGAAATCCATCGTTCCCGCACTATATTTCTATATTGTAATATCGTTCGTTTACAGCGAGAATAATTGAAATATCAACGTGAGCGCGAATAAAGAGCAATTTTGAGGCGGCGAGAGAAAGCATTTCGAGAACGCCGCTTTACGACTGTATGTTTCTCATTCTCAGTGTCTATATTATCGTTTCTACTATATATATATATATAATAAACACAGCTTTAATATAATAATATATGGATAATTTCGCCGTTATTGATTTAAAGCCCGTTAAGGCCGCTCAGATTTATCGTTAATAACAATTCGAACGTTCGAATTTCTATGTATTTCGAAAACCTCGTAAAGCTTTGTAAAAGTTTTATAGTAAATTTTTGCGCTCGCAAAGAAACTGCGGAGCTGTTTCGTTGTTTCTCTTACGCCTGGTCTTAAGGCCTTCACGTCAAGCTGTCTCGTAATAATATCTGTAATAGAATGCAACTATAATTAATTTCACCACCGAAGCCATCATCATTGTCGATGATTTTTTTTTTCAATTCAAACTCCATTCGATTACGACTTTACCGCGCTCGTCAAATTAAAGCTTTATCGGCGGCTAGAAGTTTATTGCCTTAGATTATTATAACAACCAAAACTCTGCAATGCTTATTATAAAAAGATTCTATATATATACGGGACTATACATCGAAATTTACTTTAATTATGTATCCATATTTGACAGGCAAGAGATCGTCACTCCTGAACAGCCATTCTTTCCTTTTTACTCTTTTTTTCTTTTTTACTCTTGTATTATAGCCAGCTTCATATGTATATGTATATATACGAGTATAGTTTTTTGTTTACATTTGCGCACACTCTCCGGCCATGTAACATGTAATGTAGATCAGCGGCGATTTTCTCTCCTCGCTCGTTTTCGATCCAAAACAAAAGCATTGTTAATAGCTATCGTTTTATGTATCCTGTCTGATGTACGGTTTATATATACAATAAAGATAATAGTAATAAATTATGGCATTTAGTTCGCCTGTATATAACGAATTTTAATCGATGTAGAAAGTTTTGCCCACGATTTCTTTGCGCTCCAAAGTCGCGTGTATATATATATATGTGTGCATACAAAAAGGAGCCATTTTATAATACCGAAATTGTCCGCTTCATTCTACGTATAAATTTTAAAAGTATATAGAAATGACGGGCTCGATTGTAATTGTCGCGGATAATATACGATGGCATAATATTTATGACGCTCGAATTTGTATGGAATGCCCGCGAGAACCGGTGCGCTCTATATTATTATACTACATTGGCTGGTGTCGATTGGAAAACGCTCGAAAATTCAACGCCAGCGTTGTTCCGCTTTTCGTCATACAAAATATTGCTTTGCTTCGATATTTAAAGTCTAAGTACGCGCGAAAAATCTAATTGGATCAAGCCTTATCTATTTCTGCTTCGAGTTCATAATGAATTCTTTATGTTCTACGCTAATACATAATTTTGACATAAGACGAATAGAAATCGAGGTATATAGTGTATTCGCGCTATATTTTATATAAATTGATTTGATTTTGGCTTAAGCTATTGATTTAACTGCGTTTTACGAGGTCAAATGTTTACAATAATTTCAACAGTTTCGAAATAATTTCGAATGATTTTAAGGGTGATTTTTATTCCTGAATAACGATAATTAAGATAAATTTAGCAGTATCCAAATCATTCGAGGATTAATGTTCCGAAAAAATTCAATATTCAAGCACGGAACAATTGAATTTGTTAACAGTTCTATAGAACGTTCGAAATAGATCATGTGTTTTCATTTAACAAAATTTTTTCCAAATATAAACGTCATAACGTTGCACAGTTGGGGAAGAAAAAAAAGTCCACGCAGTATTTCGTAAGACACGAGCACGAACTGTCCTGCAAGAGAAAAAAATGCCCATCGATGCCCCTCGGAGGATTTCGAGGGGGGGAGGAGAAGTCGTGGCAAGCGTGACAGCGGCATTGGCTAAGCCGAGGGTAGGGCGAGAAGGGGGGGGGGAGCAAAAGCACTCCTCGATTCAGAGGGCCTCACCCTGGACATGGCCTTACATGCTCACCATCACCGGAAGGACTCGCGCGTGTTAGGATCCCTCTTTCTTTTTCGTGCTGCGGAGAAAGAGCCGGGGCTGACAATGCAAGAACGCCAACAAGAGAGGGAGACAGAGAGAGAGAGAGAGAGAGAGAGAGAGAGACACCGAGGGATCGTTGCATATGTGTTGCACGCGTTCTTTCCTGGGAAGTCGGTGCTCGAGGCGTTCCACATATTCCGCGGAAGCCGTGCCCGATGTTGATGCACCCCCGATCGTCCGGCTGGGGGAGGAAAAAAAAGAAGAAGAAAGTCGCTGGGTATCACCGTTTCCGCGTGTTTCTCAAAGTGCGTCCTTCATCTTTGTATAGTTTATTACGCTCATTGGGTCATCTAATCGTGACGTTTTTCAATATGTTTATGGCACCGACATGTGCTGTATATGTACTACGTTACGCAATGGCACAATATGACCTCTTTATGTACAGCGAGCGCCCCGACGCATTTTCCTCGATTTTTCTGCAGAATATATATATATATAAGCAAACACGTGCGTCTGGCATGGCGTCAAAAACATCAGGTGCGTTGCGTCTGTTTCGACCTTCTTGCCTATGAGATTTTAGAAATCAAGATGCGATATTTTCAGTCGCAGTATAGGTGGTGTGGATGTGTGCGTGTGTTCATCCGTAAATTTTAAGATCAGATCCGCTCGCCAGGGCAATAAACTGTTTTCTTAAGCACGCGCACTACCCCCCCCCCCTATCGCTCTCTCTCTCTCTCTCTCTCTCTCTCTCTCTCTCTCTCTCTCTCTCTCTCACCCGTAAAGATATACACGAAATTTCAGACACTGCAGCCTTGTGCGCTGCTGCGCCTCTGATGCCTTTTTACGAACAATGCCAAACGCCCGCGCTCTACATCCCCCTCCTGAAGGTTCCCTCTTCCACCAGAAGAATCCTCATCGATGGAATCGACTCGCCATCCGTCAGCCGTATTATATATATAGATAGATATAAATGTGGACAGGGTGAGAGAGAAAGAGAGAGAGAGAGAGAGAGAGAGAGAGAGAGAGAGAGAGAGAGAGAGAGGGAGAGAGAGACCGAACGAGCGACAATGAAGAAATCTAAAGAAATCCCGGCCTGGCATAAGAAAGGAGGGATCGTCGGATCGTCAGGTTAGCCCTCCGTCACTATACTCCCCCCACGCGCACGGGGGTCACAATGTTCCCCGCGGCCACAGCGCGGATCTCTTTTTCTCGTGCGCGCGCGCGCGCCGAGACTATATATAGGCGACCGAGGTTCGCCGAACACGTGGTGCGTGTGAACGCGCGCGCGCGCTCACCCGAGCAAGCGGTCGGATCGCCCTCCCACCACCTCTTTCCTCTCGCTCTCGCGCCCTCTCTCTCTCTCTCTCTCTCTCTCTCTCTTTCTCCAATTCTCCCCCGTAATGTATATTATATACGAAATGGCTGCGCGGTCCGCAGGCGCGCCGATCCTCGGATCCTCGCGCGCCCGTACCGCGTCTTCGTCCTTTCTCCGCGGCGCCTCCTATAATATCGTATGTAGCGCTCGGTCGCCGGCAGGCAGAGGTGCTCAAAGCCAGACGGGTGAGAGCCACTGGACGCCGGGGGCCAGAGGCCGGCGCGCTCGCGAGAGAGAGAGAGAGAGAGAGGGACAGGTGCCCAACCCCGCTTTCCAGGAAGCGCGGGGCGCTCTGCGGCCGCAGGCGCTCTCTGTGTATCCCCCCTCCAACCCCCTCCGTCTCGCCAGAGGGACGAGGTTAAGAACGGGGAGTGCGTGCCCGTTTACTATGTTATCTGCTGTGTATGTGTGTGTGTGTATGCAGGAGAGAGAAAGAGAGAGAGAGAGGGCGAGTGTTTTTTGTGCGTCTGCACTCTGCACGGTGCACCCCTAGTCCCTCCCTTTCTCTCTTTCTCGCTCGCTCTCCATGTACGTGTGCGCATGCGTATATCATAGCGCGGACGAACCGATTGCACTGCGCTTACGGCGGAGGCGCCCGCGCACACGACTCTCCGGCTTTGTTCGACGCAAGCCGTTTTTCAAAAGATTTTTAACGCGAAAGCGCATTTAATTGCGCGCAGATTGGCGGGTAAACTTTTCCGGCGGTAGAATAGTTTTTGCGTAAGTGTTTTTCAGGTTTTCAGTAATGTTCTAGAGAACGTCGTTCGAAATGCACGTGTACCGACACAACAGTGTCCGCAGGATTTGAATGAAATCTTTCGAGTTTCTTTACAATACGGAAATGTGAAATTTTATTGGCGAAGATCTTGTGAAACTCGTACAAATTTGGGCCCTGAATTGTCACGTATACGCATTGATTTCTTTTAATTCCAAAAGCTTGATTTTTCATTTTCAATGATAATTTACCGTACATGGTTATAGGACAAACGATGTCAATTTTTACCGATCAAGACAAAATATCCTGTTTTGAATAATACTTTATATCTAAGTATTAAAGTCTTGAAATTCTAGCTATTCGTTTTATTTACGTCTACTTTAATCATCAAGCCCTATATGAGAATGAGAATGTCTTTTAAATTCTCATAATCAAAAATTGGAAAGAAATTTTGACGACTATTCACTTGGACGTGGTTAATTAATTCAAATAATTGAATATCTTAAGTTTCACCAGCAAAGTATCTTTACTAATTAACCTTGAACGAAAATTTTTGCCCTCGATCTCGAGCTCCAAGTGTGTATTTTTACCACTTTCTGCACGGCCAGACAATCGTACTTCAAGCACAAAATAGCAACACTAAATATAGCCCTAATTCTACGTCATCAATATATACAAACTCTATCTCGAAATTATACATTGATAGAAGTGCGAGGGGGCGGGGTGGGAGCAGCCGACGAGGCCGCGGGATCGACAGACGGACGCATGCTATTTCGAATTCGGGGTTACTAGTTTTCGTCCTTCGCGGCGAAGCGGGGTTTCGGGCTCGGATTCCGGGGCTTCGCCGTACTCGGTGGTTGAGAAGGGCGGTTGGAGGAGGAGAAGAGCCGATGATTAGGTAGTTTTGCTCAGCCGGCATTTCGCAAATCGTTCTCCAGATCGGTCTGTCTCGATGTTAGGTTGAATTGTCTGACTCCGCAACGTGAAGGAACGGTCGTTTCTTTTTTGCGCTCTCGTGGTTCTCTTCAAAACAGCGCGTCACCTTCAAAGTACCAAAGAAAAAGCATCTGAAATATGTTAGAAATATTATATACAAAGCTTACCTTTTCTATAATCAGCAATAAATTATTACCTATAATTTGAAAAATTTAAGACCTATTTAAATCCACGCGATTTAAAGATATAATAGAAAATACGTATAAAATCATAATTCACTGATCGTCTGACCAATGAAACCAATTTAAAATTATATTCAAAATATTTATGTTGGTAGGAAATGGAGGGAATTCTATTTAAGTAAATTGCAAAAAGAATTAAAAATATACAAATGAAAAAATTTATCTATAATGAACCAATATGGATTAATTTTTTAATCCATTAGTTTCATTGGAAACCTACGGTCGGTGAATTTCTATTTTGTACTTAATTCCTATTAACTCTTCAAATAGTGTGGATTTAAATAGGACTTAATCCCCTCAAAATATAGTTAATAATTTCTACTTATTATAGAAAAGTTTTATATATAATAGTCATAACATACTGAACGTATTTTTGATGTATAATCGGAAATTTTTTAATGAAAGTTTTTCAACAATCGTTATCGTAATCTGAACGTATAGTGGATTACGTTACAACTGGACCGGTACGAAAAGGTCGATTAATTACTCGTTGACTAGAAACTCAGGAATCACGAAAGTTGAGCTTTACGCATTTTTAGTTTACGTCAAATCTCACTGGGACAAAATTAACTGCGAGATCAGTTTTCTGTTAGGCTTTTCCAACGACTAGAAACGAAAAATCACACTTGAAAGTTGTGATTTTGAAAATGTTCATTGCACGCGTGCGACAGTTGATTTTGTTTTAGAACACGCTGGACATAGTGTACTGAAAATTCTCTATCAAAAAATTCGTATTTAGTGGCTCTCAGCGAAATGTAACCAAATGTTTAGACGCCCTCCCCCTTCTATTATACCGCATAACTCTGCAGACGGTATGTAACATAACATCCCATTAGTGTAGTGAGAGAAAGAGAGAGAGAGAGAGAGAGAGAGAGAGAGAGACGAGCCGTATAAACGCGAATTTACATACGCGCCGAGGATTCCGCTGATCGATTCTGCGAACGTGAGAGTCGGAGCCGTCGATGCGGTGGCTCCTCTCTTCGATTTTTAGCGTCTCCCTGCGTGTCGAACCGTTTCTTTTTCTTTCTTTCTTTTTTTTTTTTCATTTTCATTTTTTCATCTCTTACTCCGGCTTTATACACGGCGCGACGACGATGATTTTAGGGTTCGGAGAGCCCTCGCAATAACGCGGCAAACCCACACTAAACATTTGCAACCTCGCTGCCGAGATGCTTTTCATTTTCGGGGGGACGGGGGGGGGCATATTATATTTATAATAGACGCTCGTGTTCCGGCTGTTGGGCACGCGAGCGCCGAAACAATTTTTGTCCAGGATTGGCCACCTATATAGATATAGGCGATTATTAAGCGCGATGCACGGCGCGAATGGGACTATATTTAATGTTGGCATTCGTGCATTTGGATACATATACTCGTTGATGTCACTCTCGTTATCCGAGCGTCTGATAATATGTAAATAATCGAACGTACTTTTTGCTAGTTTCACGCGGTTCTCCATGTAGAAATTCCGAAACTATATCGATAAAATAGCAGTCGAACGAGTAATTTCTCCCTCTCCTTTAGTCTCGCTCTTTTGCTAGGGCTGCCATATCATTTGGCCACGGCTTTTTTTCTGAACGAGGGCAGACTAAAAAACTTTGCATCTCTTTTAGTCAAGAATTTTAAACGCTCTCTCGGAGAGTTGGATACTTTTAATTTCAAGGGAGATGCTACCACGGAAATTAGAATTTTTTTCTGAGACAATTGGTGGGATATTTCTGTACGAAGATTCGGCACGGCTGTGGGTTTCCGTGGAATTACTTACGGTATTTCGCATTTAATTATCCGTACAAATTGATGTATTTGTAGGAAACGTTTAAATAAGCCTTTACTGTAATATAATATTCATAAAAAAATACGCGCATTTAATGCGCTTTATTAAAAGAATCTAAGTATATGTATATAACTCTAAAAGTTGCATATTTTCTTGAAAAATCTTCAACGACGGCGAAAGATTATGAATTATGAATTCAATAATGTTTGAAACAAATGCAAGTAAGGTAAAATTATACATATTAGTTGCATCCTTAATAATTTCTATAGAGACCCCAATAAAAAATAATTTTTTTCTTTTAAACCATTTAGATTAAGATACGTCTTGGTGAGTTTTAATTTTTCAGACAGTGAAGACTTTTTATTGTAAATTTTGCATTTCAGTAGGTTGACGAAGAATAAAGCAAGTGTTCGTGCAATTTTGGCGATCGTGCTAATGCGACGATTAAAAAAATAAAATAAAATCACCCCTAAAATTGCCCGAAATATAGTTTACTTCGAGGAAACATGAAGGGTGGTTCTTGCTCCGTATGTCGTCGTATTAAACATTGTATTTTCGTTTCATTAATTTCCGTTTTATGTTCTGAAATTCAGCTGGAAGTTGCCCTCGTTATAATCTTTCAAAAATTGTTGCTTTCAGTGTAATCTTATGTAACTTTACGAATGTAAGTTTAGTATGTAAAGCGATGTGCACTTGGTATAGAAAATTTTATTGGATTCGAACGATACAAATTTTGGACTTTCGCTAATTTATAGAATCATATACAATTTAATAAATAATAATAAGGAAGAATGCCATGGCATCCATTTTATCTCTTACAAGTACTGATATCAATTCCTACATATATTCAATTCGACAATTTGCAACTTTCGAGAAATGCGGTAAACGTGATCAATAAACCAATATCTTATGGCCACCTATAATTAATTATTAATATTTATAATTTTAATAAACAAATTAATCGTTTGTTTTAAGAATTTAAACACTTATCTAGTCGAACAATGCTCGATCCATTATGTACTAATTTGGAACATTTTAACAGAAATTCTTTTTTCCGAAAATGTCGTTAAGTATACTTTTATGCAAAGTAATAATTTTATGAACCGTCATTGTACCGCATATGTAATCGTTTTTACTGTCCATTGAATTACGGATACACCTCAATAGATGGCTGTACAGGAATAAGAAAGAGAATAATCGTTGGAAGGCATTTTAGACCGTGATATCGAAGTATCATATGAAGAAAATGAAATACCCGACGAACCTTTCTCTCATAAAATTTCATAATTCTTAGCCTCTCTTTCTTTCGCACCCTCGCTACCCTCTCATTTCTGTTTTGTATACTTCTTCTACAAATAAATATGTATCCCGTCTACCTATCTATCTTCGTCTCTGTGAACTCATAAAGGTAATTTGTTATATTTACGTATCTTCTTACTGTTTTCGGTGCATCAATCTACTAATCGTCGTATAGCGATTCGCTTCGCTTTATCGATAACCATTATTAGCGCCCCGACTTTCTAAGACTGGTACAGTGATGGACCATTTTATGCCGTATTTAATTCGCAAAAATTTGTCATTTATTGTCGTTCGAAGAAATAAAAAAGTAGCGCCCAGCCATCGAACAAAAATTTTTACGATAAATATTATTGTTATTTTCCAATGTATAGCCTACACGACACTGTCGTTTTTCTCTACTATAGTTAAATATATATAGATATGTGCAAAATAATCATTGCCAGTTGTAAATACATTTTAAATGGGGAAGGGGAAATAGAGCCTCCTTCTATGGGATATATATATATATATATATATATACATCTGATGCGGCTACTCGAAAAGTAATGCGGAGTGCGGCGGTGGAGACGTAGTCGGTTAGCGCGCGGGCGCCGGCAAATCTCGGCGCGAGCCTCTCTCTCTCTCTCTCTCTCTCTCTCTCTCTCTCTCTCTCTCTAGAATCGGCGCGCGCATTATGTTCTCAGGCTTTCTCTTCTCTCTCTCCGCGTCTATATAGTGTATAAGAGCCGATTCTCCTTCCATCTCGGAGTGCCCCGCGCCGCCCGCCGTCGCCACCGCGATGTGGCCTTTTAACGTGCTTTATTCACACGAATATATTTTATATCCTATATGGATATATACTTATGTAGGCACTTTCTGCGTTGGTCGAATTTGTCGAGCTGTCGTTTAGCTCGCTCAATTAAAGCTTTGTGTATATAAGACAATTTGTAGGGACGAAAGACCGGGAATTAATTCGCGCCAATAATTGGAACGGAACCGCGCGACGAGGATCTGTTTTCTTTTTTATTTATTTATTTTTTTTTTTTTTAGACGATCTTAGCCGTTTTCTTAATAGATTCGGGATCGATGTTGCGGAAATTGACGCCAGCTTCCTATAGACGTATGCGTATTGGTTGACTTCGCGCGAGGAGATAATAATTAATGGTCCGCGGTCCCCACGATCGCCCGCCTTCGGCCGCTTCCTCCGATGCATATTAAAAGAAAGCAATAACATAAAGCTCGAGGCGCAATACATATACAAGCATTTTTATTTTACGGAATGCCCATCCCGACGCGCAAGGAATATGCAGCGGGCGTTGTTGATGTATCCCCATCCTGTTACGTGACGTCAATACTCCCCTCGCCCTCCCTCCTCCGACCCGCTGCACAGTGTACACCCATCCTTGTCTCTCGCTGTACCTATACATACATATATATATATACGCTCGTGCTGCGCCGCGCTGCCAACTGTAATAAAGACCCGAGTGCATTTAATGCGTTGAATTTAATTAAAGCCGAACGGGCTATTATCGATATTTACATCGGTTGAATTCGAATTATTTTATACTCTATATATAAACACAGTTTAGTATTTGCAGTATAACTGCGCGCGTTAAGCTGCGGTAATAAGCTCTGGCTCGCCCGGTTTCGCGCGTATACAACTCAATACATGAATATTTATATATACGTACGTTTGATTTCGTTTCGCAGCATTGTCATTATGCATGCGTCGTCACATCGAATACTGCATATATACCGATCGGCGTGCAGTGCAGACACGCGTCAAAATCTATCCTCGCCCCCTCTCTCTAGGTCGGTGTATAGAGGCAAGTGCCATTATAAAGGAACTTTGTTAAAATTCCACGGGTCGCGTCTCGCGCAAAATCGTCTCTCGCGGTAATGAAACCGCTTGGGCGCGTACAAGCACACTTCAACGTACAATCGTACACCCACCCAGCCATCCACCCAAACACCCACCCACCCACACACACACGTTCAAATCATTTTGCACCGAGTACCGTGCAAATATACAGACTCTATGGAGGGCATTCGGCATCGGATTTTGAGAGGGAAAGAAGAGCGAAGGGAGGGGAGATGAATCGCACGTTAATTGCGAGCGCGTACCTTAATTAATCGTTTGCGCGAGAGCGCCCGCGGTTCATATGATACTCGCGCGGTGAACGTTTGGTACGTATAGGTATATATATATATATATACTACCAAGTAGTAGCTTAGCCTCGTTCGACCGGAGGGAGAGAGAGAGAGAGAGAGAGAGAGAAATGCGAAATTCCTCGGCCGAGGCGGTCGCGGCGCACCGCGGCGTTGGTCGCGAGGTAGTATATATATATATATGTATGTATGGTATGGCGGTAGAGTATTAGTAGTAGTATAGTTTCGTGAAGGAGAAAGACGAAAGCGAGCGACGAGTCGGTTCGGATGAAGTCTGAAAGAGGGAGGGTGGGGGCGAAAGGAGGGAAGATTCTTCTCGCGAATGAAAGATTACGAACACGCGTTTATTCGGTTTCTTCTGACTCTCTCTCTCTCTCTCTCTCTCTCTCTCTCTCTCTCTCTCTCTCTCTCTCTCTTTCTGTTTCGCCGAAGCGAGTTAAATGCGACGGACATTCGAAGGGGCATGGCTGCTCTAAAGGTGCCTCCCACAGCGTTGTGAACAGCTGAAATATTGAAATAGTCAAATATTAGCATAAAATGATTGGAATTTTTTCTAAAGTTCATTATTATTATTATTATTATTATTATTATTATTATTATTATTATTATTATTATGCGATATTAAAAAAATTTTAATTAACGTCAACTTTATTGGCAAATTAAATAATTATTTTCTTGTAATAAGTGACAGGTACTACCTGAAATGCCGAATATCCTCATACTCTATCAATAAATAATGTTTACAGCTCATTGCCGCACGACTTTATAGAATAAATAGCAATCCCGCGAGCCTACTTTCCATGTAGATATGAAAAGTACTATGTCGATTGCATAGTTACTCGGAATAAGAGGGTCACCTAGAATGATGGAAAGAGCTTTAATTCAAATTAATATAATTCTAATATCTTGGCTTCCATAATAAATCATTTGCAATTTTAAGGATTAACGATTTCCCATTTCCAAGACATAGAATTTTTGCAATTTTAACTACATTGGATGTATAGAGTTTGACAAAAGAAATTTTTTATGAGAAGCGTTACTTATACGACACCAGGTTCGCAAGGGTAATGACATTTCAATAAAAAAATTCTGATTAAATTTTGTTGAAAAATGAATACTCTCATAATTGTTGTATATATAATAATAGTTTCTTAATTAGTTTACGTATTATAGCGTAATAAAAATCAACTGAACTTCAATTGACAATTTGCGAACTAACGTGAATTATAATTTTTTTCTTTATTTGTAATCTTATCTTTTTCGAAGCAGACAACAAAATTAGGGATATATCCCATTTCATCAGAGTAAAATAATAATTTTACCTGAAGAAAACACCATATCTTTGGAAATGAAAGAGTTAAATTTCAAAATTTTTAGAGATAATCACACATATCCTTTGAATCTGCATCAATTTCACATTACGTTGATATCCGTTAGATAAATTTTCTTTACCATTCGATAAAATTGCAGAAATTGTGTGTCGATTCTTTTTTTCTTCATCCACCCCAATCTTTCTTTGTTTCTTTCTCTCTCGCGACACCTGAATCGGATTGTTGATTTCAAGCAATGCACGTTTCTATCTAATTAAGGTTGTATTGCAAATGTATAGAAACAGCCTTTCCTTTGAACAAGCCATTAAAAAAAAAAAAGAAGAACTTAATAATAAATTCATAATCTAAAAAGAAAACAAAAGAGCTTGAGAGTATTTAAAAAACTCCTGAAATCATTTGTAATTAATAAATCTGTTAAGTTTAACGATTTCCCTACGACAAACATCGTTAACCTGAAGATCGATAAATAATATAAGTTGACATGTCTTGATTCGATAATCCGATGATCATATAAGTGAAGCAGCAGCGGGAGCAGTTAACTCCCAACCGGTTTATCCATTTCTTTCGCGAGAGGGAACGACACAGCGACGCGGGTACACTCCAGATCTTATCGTTGCCTCAATCGTATACATCGGGATCATTCTCTTGCATATTCCTCCCGGTATTACCTCCTACGCGGCTCTCCTCTTCCAATTCTCAGAGAGAAAAGGGGTATATATCTCTACACCCTCGAAAAGAAACGAAAATTATCAAAACGATCCTTTTGAGTCGAAGTATTGTATGGCGTGTCAACGCTTCTTGCTCTCTGGGATACAGCTTGAGGGAATGGAACGTGTGGTATTACAAAAGTTTTATTTTAAGTTAAAGTAAACAGAACAAAAACCAAAGGCTTCTAAAAATCTATAAATATTGATAAAGTCTAGTCTACTAATATGGATAGGTTGTATATGTTGTATTTTTTATTATAATTGGAGATACCAAATAATGATTTTTTTATAAAACTTTTCTTTTATAAAACTTTTTTTCAAAGTACATCTTTCACATTTAAAATATTTCACTATGCTATAAAATATTGTACAAAATTTAAATGATAATTTTCCGTTAAATCAAAGAGTACCTTATCCTTTAATCTTCAGTATTTTCCACGAGAACCTCATTACACGATTAACCAAACTTTCTTTTTCGATTAAAATATAAGCTTGAGAAGTTTGCCCACTCTTTTTCATCTTCATCCTTCAGATCAAGAAAAGCATAAGCAGCAGTTCCTCCCGTCCAATGTAGAGACAAGAAAAGATATTTTTGACAATCATAAGGAGTATACAAATGTCACTGAGTCTCTTTTTCTTCCAACTGGAACTAAAGGAGGATATGGAGAACAAGTTCGGTCCTTTTCTCTCTCTCTCTCTCTTTCTTTCTCCCTACTTTCCTCTATCTCGCTTCATTCTTTCTAGCAAGACAGATGAAAGAGAGAGAGAGAGAGAGAGAGAGAGAGAGAGAGAGAGAGAGAGAGAGAGAGAGAGAGAGAGAGAGAGAGAACTAGTATAGATTGGGATGGGATCGCGCACACGTGGGATCCTTTTTCTTCCGTCTATAAGCAAAGAGACCGAGCTAGGGACGAAGAGAGTAGTCTCCTCTTTTGATATATCTCGCGGCATCTGCTAACTAAAAGGAGGTTCAAGATCTCGAGAGCCTGAACGTCGTCTGGCAAGGGGCGATTTCTCTCTCTCTCTCTCTCTCTCTCTCTCTCTTTCCCTTTCAGACAGTATCATCAGCAATGGGAAACACAGGTACATGAAAGTGCACGTGCGCATTTATATTGGTGTATGTATATGTCTGTATTATCATGTACGTAGCACACATTCCCTTGCATCCATACACGACATTTGCATTCGTTTGACCGAAAACGAAGAATTTGCCGGCTACTCTTTCTTAGACTTCCTCGTATATGCGTCTTCGAAGCTTTTTCTGCTTCTTGAATTCTATTTTTTGTTTACTGCTTAACTCGCGGTGACATCGTCCACGTAAAACCGTATAATTAAAGATATATGATTGTATCGTCGCCATGGACGGCGAGAGGATAGAAGTATGCTTTTCAAATGTATTCTGAGTGAATTACACGAATAGATTTTTATATTTGTTTATAAACACAGGTTAATCTTTGATATAACTCTAATATTACTTATGTTCTAATATAATTTTATTATATATATATATATATATATATATATATATATATATATATATATATATATAACAAGGCGAATATAATATTTAATTTTCTTGAAAGAATTGCTTTCAAATTTACAATGACGCACGATCGATCCATATAGTCTTAAGTCATGAATTATTAAATTAATAGAAACGTGTGTTCAACAAAACTTACAATTATATAAAGGCCCCCGATCTCTATAAATCTAATGTTCAATATATCAGTTTTCATATCAAAATTCCTGACTTCCTATAGTCCACATATATTGGAAGTTTCGTCTGGGAGCGTCCAGCTGGTCTTTCCTTTGCGTGATGCATTCCCACCCATCTCAGGATACGTCTCTTGCTTTCCTGCTGGCATTTTACGGACAAGACGATGTCTTTTGAAAGACAGCGGGTGGACTTTGACTCGTAAGAAGATGGAATGAGAAGGATCTCCTCTATAAGAGTCTAAGCCTGACCAAGTATTGTGGCGTCAGTGTCAAAGAACTGAAAGATTCACGTATACATTATCTTTAAAAAACTGATAGTTTTAATATTAGCCCCTTCTATTAGGAAAAAAAACACTGAAAAGCAAAAATGGAGATAGTTAAAGGTTCCGTTAGAGAATAAATACTTGTATTTCTCGAGATCTTTATTAATTAGCAGAAATCAAAATATTAATGAGCATATGACTTGAATCATATATTTCTTGCAATGTCTTATATCTGAAATTCTTTTTATGATATTTCGATGAACATTGATGGCATATTTAATCTTGAATTAAAAAAATTTTAATTAATACCGAAAGCCAACCATTTTTATTTTATTATTTAGCTTGTGTAATTTACATTTTTAAATCATAAAAGTAAATACTTCAATTAATGTACCGCTACTTAAAATAAACGAGGTTATCTCCATTTGCTACTTCTCCCTATACGATGCTCGTGGAACTACGATTACCTGTCATTGCATGCAGAGATGCAATTATAACTATATCTAAGTTAGAAATCTATTTTATTATTGAATTTTTTATTATATTACTTTCTTATCCTTCTTAAACTGAAGTAGAAAAATTACCTTTATAATGAGTTCTTTTTGATCAAATTTTCCATAATATAATGCATTCATTTATACAAATGTTTAAAGTACTACATGCACATAGTTCATGATTACAATAAAACTTTATTCTTAATTAAATTATAAAAACATAAGTATTGGTAGATTAGTTTGCATTCAACATAGAAATCAAAACCTTCAGAACCTTTGCAGGTTTTCTTTAGATCTCGAATTTGTGAAAGTGATACATGAATTCAGTTTTTATGCTCCGCTTGGAATGGAATTCCAAAACAGATGTGCAGCTTTTCAATGTCCTATTGCTTCGCTACCAGTACGCATGATTTCTTGCACATTAAACAAGAAAGAAACTACTTGTTCGGAGCTCGCACGTCTCCCCTCATCAGTTTCTCGTAACTCTGCTCTTAAAATCGAGTGATATCTATTCATTTATATTTCCTATTTTTTCGCAGTTAACATCTCTGCATTTATCACAAAAAAATACTTATTTGATGGTAATCGACGGCATCAAAGTTTGACAATCCCAATCTACATTTTGATTCATCTATTAGAAGTTATTACAGAGACGTGTCCATCTTATAGATAGAAATCCACGTAAAGTATAAAGTTCAGTAATAGTTTTTTGGAAAACCTGGAGGGTGGAATTTGTTTTTTTTTTTTTTTTTTTGCTAAACACCAGGGCGCAAGTATTACACGTTGAAGACTCGTTACGAAATAGCTCTCCAGCATGACTGGTGGAATCAAATAAAACGAGTTTATAGAACTTTTCGACAAGCGATGAAATGGTCAAACATTTTTACGAACATTCACTCACGCATTCGATCATGACGATCTTTTTTTTTCTAACTTCCCTGTCGCTCGTTAAGCTTTTTATCGGTTCGTTTCCAATTTTTAGTAGCCCGAACGTTTTATCTGCACCAGTACAGAACCGTGGCGAGTTCGATTTTAGTTTTTATGTAAAGTACTATACAGGAAAGGCTAGCTCAGTTTTGTTTGTCCTAACATTACATGACGGTTTTCATGGCTCCAAATTTCGAAGTCTTGGGGTCTTTGATGATAGTTAGATTTTGTTTTTTGTCGTCCTTGTTGATTATGTACGTTATTACATCAGCGTACAAGTATAAGTTTTGACTATAATGATCAATGTTCATGTAGTCTTTGCAGAACAAAAAAACGACGGACACTATGAGGAAAGTAAATAAGAAATTTAACGTTGTAAACATTATACATTAGGGGCCGCTTTCTAAAGTCGGTATACATTAAAGTGCTCCTAGTCCATTTATCATTTAAAATCCAAAGTAGAGCTTACGTGGTCGATTCGATTTCTTATACATAGTCTTTGCGAAAGGCAATTCCAGAATACGGAACTTTATCGAAAAGTGCGTGACCTCCTCCGGATACTCTATCATATGCATCGGTAAAGCGTAAATCTGCAAACATATAGGTTCAACGAGAAACCGATGAATTTTCTACGAGCGCGCGATCGATGAAAATCGACGGCGAACGGCAGCATCGTCGCCCGCGTCCCTTGCGCATGCGCGCACCCGGACACGGCCCGTTGATTCGCATTACACGCTGCCGGAACGCGCCGGGGGAGAGGCAGCCGTTCCGCGCGCGCACTTTTCCGCCCGCCCGAGCCGCTCCGACGATAATGAAAGGAAAAAGAATGCTCTTTTTGTTGCCTGTGTGCGTGTGTACGCGCGCGCGGTGTGTACAACACGCGTATTACAAAGTATTATACGTATAGTTGGTAAGCCAATGTGGGGGGAGGGGGTAGAACAGGCGCAAATTAAAATTGTGAATCGATTATGACGAGGTTTCGCTTTTTCCCACGCGATCGAATCTATCGAACTGGTGTCGTCTAATTTAATTGCTATGTGGTTTCACAATTCGATATTCGTCCATAATATAAGAATTGTTTATTATGCTTGTTTTAAAATATCAATTCTTATCGTTAAACAATATTCTAAAAATATTTAGAGTCTTGGAAATTTTTGACATTATATAATGTAACACTTTAATACTATTATTTTACAAGCTAATCATAATACCGTATTTAATTTGTTAAGTTTAATTTAATAATGTTATTATATTAATTGTACTATTATCAATATATAGTATCATATTGTGCATGTGTTTCAACAAGCTAACAATCTGTAAACCCCATATATATATATATATATATATATATATATATATATATATATATATATATATATCAGAAAGAGTTTCACGCCCTCTTGATCGCGTTCCTCGCGCGGTTTTGTTTTCAATGCGCGCGGGCGCGCGCATCGGCATCGGACGGGGAGCATCGGACCGTGTGCCGATTTCATGCATCACGACGCGTTTCCATGTACGAGGTAGTAGCCGATGATTTACTAATTACGAGGCAGGTTTTCACTATGCCAGAGGCATGACCGTTTTATCACTTCACGGCGCAGCTCCTGGGTACAGATATATATGGAAAAACATGGTAATTTATATGACTTCGTGTTGTAGGTGTTAACCGATGCGCATGACTAGGAGATTTCAGTTATTGCGTTTTTTTTTTTTTGGTTTTCAATACAGACAATGTTAGAATAAAGCATTAAATATAATGCATATTTCGTAGCACAGAAGTTAGATTAATGAACAATGTACTTATTAAATTTCATAAAAGTTCCGTCAATTAGTGTAAAGATCGATCAACATATAAGCGCCAAATTTACGTAGATCATTAGTACCATAAATCTACAATAGAATAATGCATTCTGACTATGTAAGTTAAGCTTGAAGTATAATGATTTAAGCATTTAAAAGAGTTGTATAATTGTAAGTATTCTACGTATATAATAAACTGAATTGTATACCATGTAGGTCATTAGGGTGATATTTGAAACCGAATAGAGCTTTAAATAACAGCGCAATAAATTCCAATGGTTTGCCGATTAAAATTTTTATTAATCGGTGAAATGAGAGGTGCATTAATTTCTACTGCTTACATTAGACTTCATGTGCGTGCACTGAAAGCTACTATAAACGTGTAAGAAAAGCGAGATTCATTGAAAACAAAAAATTCGTGCACGCGTGCATGAGAAAATTTTCGATTCATTCTGCGTTTTTTTGTTTTTTTTACGAAATTTCAATTCTTTCGGTTGATGAAAACAAACAAGCTACAAGCAACTATATGCTAAACTTAATGCACTTTTTTTTAATCAGTACACTTTACAAAGATACGTGTATCTGCTCGGACTTGTTCTTAAGCATTGATTTTCGTATCCTTAAAGAGACCAAAGTTGTTATAATAGCTTAATAACGCTGTAAATCTTTATAAAACAAATCATCCTTTCTTACAATTAAGCCTGATATTGTCTGACAATATAGCGATGTATTAGCTGCACTGCATTACCTCCACCATAGAAAACTTTACAAATCTCGCGCTGTTCTGCTGGTCTCAAATTTCAAGGAATAGGTTCAGATTTAAACGAAGCCCACGCTCGTATCCCGAACTTTGTCCATTTTTATACAAATGACGAAATGTTTGATAATATTGTGGGCTTTTATCTGTCAAGGGAAAGACTTCTTTTTTATGGATTATACGCCGAGACGCAACTTATACACAGAGTCTGTACGTACTGTAAAACGGCTCTCGTCCGAAGATCGAAGTATACGTAAATCATCCAATGGAGCCCTATGCCCCCCGCCTCTGACAACAATATATATATATATATATACTCGGCCCGGTACATATTAGTTCATTGCTCCGCCAAGTGCGCGTATACTCCTACGCAATGTCGGTTACGAAACGATGGCCTCGCGTGTCTATACACATACATATAAACACTTATAAACGCGTGCACCAACGAGCGCCAAGTTTTTCCATTACGAGGACGAGGCGTTAAAGCTCCAATGCTCGACCCTACTCGCTTGTATCTCTCACTCTCCCTCTCTCTCCCTCTCGCTCTCTCCTTCTCTCCCTGCATGTAATTTCTCAGGGGCGGACTGAAAGTTTAATAGTGCGTATATGCAGTATGGATATTGTTGCCCACACTCGGGCGTGAACGCATGGGTCATATACACGTATATGTGAACGGTTGACATTATGTGCGAATGCAGCTGCGCACTGTGTCTGATTTATGGATCTTTTTATGGTCGGTAATGGCGAGCGGGAAAGAGAGAGAGAGAGAGAGAGAGAGCGAGTAGGAGAGAGAGAGAGAGAGAGAGAGAGAGAGAGAGAGAGAGAGAACGCGAGAGGACGTTTTGGTGATTGAGTCGAGCGTCCTGCTGTTATTGATACCAGAGTAATTGGCGTTTCTCTCGTTGTTTGAGAAGATTATATATACTGAATTTTATTTGGCTGAGAACACAGAGAACTCTTTCTCAGCCTTTAATTTATTTACCGTTAAACCGGTTAAGTAATGGATTAACGATCGGTACATATCAGCAATTGTATAATCGCGTTTATTATATGCTCGATCTTGTATCATTAAATAATAATTCAAGTTAAATTACGTAAATATAGTAGTGATTTTTTTCTCCTCTCAAGGAAATATATGGTTAATGCACACTTTGTACGAACTTCATATGTATATATATATATACATACTTACTTGACGTAAGCAGAATTTAAAACAAAGCCATAGATTATTGCATACAGTAACACAAGAACGAAGAAAAACAACTTTGGTTATTCGGTAGCTTGAAATATATTATTATATCGGTGAAATAAAACGAAAAAGGTCTCATCGTTCTTTGAGCGATGCATTATGTATAAAAGCACGAAATTCACGTGGACACCAAGATGTAGTACGTTCACGTATTACGGAACAACAATTTACCGTGCACAGTTTATTTTATACTGTTATTCTACTTACAAAATATTCTTCGTCGGATGCGAGGGCAAAATGTGGTGAATTCTGCAGAAATTATAAAGAAATTACATTACATTTTTGTTTTCTTTTTTTTTTTTTTATTTACAAATAAGCCGCAGGTATAGAGCGAAAACTTTCAGTGGTCGTGCTGTGTTTCTTTTTCCAACAAATGCACTCTCGCGCGGTATCGTTCTTGCAAGTTAACCGTTTCCACTTAGGAATTCGTCTACAAAACGTAAGCCTCCGTAATATTTTCTTTTCCATACTATATATATATATATATATATATATATATATATATATATATATATGCGCTCGTGTGTGTTTGTTATTGCCTGAAGTGTAGCAAGTGGTGTCATGGGAAGAATCTTGGATCGGTGTAATATCCGTTCTATATTCTTATTATTATACATTTGCCAAATAAACAATTACGATACGTATGTGTAAGTTTTGACACTCATATGTAAGGAATTGATAAAGATCGCGCATTTCTTATCGAAAGAAATGACGCAAAAACCATCGGCGATCGGCTTGCTGTTTTCTACATTGAAATTCATCAACGCCTCGTTAATCAAGTTTGACTCAGCGGAAGGCTAATTTTAATTTATTAACTACCGAAACTTGTTCTGTCGCAAACAAAAACTGCAAAAAGTCCGGTGATTTATCGGATCGTCGTTCACTAACCCCGAGCCGTCAAAAACTGACTCGATCCGAGTCCTAGTTTCCTCTATTTGTCGTCGTTGTTGTTTTTTATTTATTCATTATTTTTTTTTCTCTTTCAAAGAACGTATTTTAATTGCGTCACACGCGCGCGCTTCGTTCATTTCCGTTGTTCCAACCTGTTTCAATTGCTCGGCTTCGCGTGCAAGGCGGCGGCCGTTCCAGAATACATAAACGCGCGCCTTGCTTTCATTGCGGATCTCCGATTCTCCGACTGGTATTACATTATTATCTTCGATCGAGATCCGCGTCGGATGGTACACGCAACGCTTCTCCCATCGAGCGGACTCGTGTGGGCAGGCTCGTTTTGATTATTTAATCGAGTAAACTGTTTTTATTTATTTCATTTTGATTTTCATTATTATTATTATTATTATTTGCGAACACGCGTGAGGCGGAATGCGAAGGTTGTTTGATATATGAATATTGTCGTTGTACGGTTCATCGGGTGACTTGCGAATAATTGTCACGCGGTGTATCTATTACACTTTTTCAATGGTTTTGAGTTTTTTTTACAGTAAATTTTTTTGATAATAAATAATGCACGGAATGTATTCCTATTTAAGAAAATTAAAAAAACATTCAATTTCACCGTAAAACTGTCCTTTACTAATAATTGTGTAATTAATCGTTTTTAATCATTTTTTGTTCCAGGTAAGTCCGATTATACGTACAACCACTGGGAAATCAAATCCTAATTCTCCCCATACTTGGATAAGGTATTCTGTATTTTTGACTTTGAATTGAGCTGCGGTAAGGCATTTCTCTCATTATTTACTTTACGAACGATTTTAAAGAAGAAGAAAAATCCCGTCAGTTCCAAAATACGTTTACTGGAAAAATTCACCGATAGTGTAGCCTCGCTCTTGCGTGAATTAAGCGCATCTATCTGTATCTTGGTTGAAAAAAAAAAATGGAAAAATTTCACGGTCCCTTAAACGATAACCAATAAGCATACTGATAAACGTGCACGACGTTTTTTTCCACCACTTAAATGGTACCCGATTAATTTCCACGGCCTTAAATCTTTTCTTCGCGACTACTTGTACCGATTGTACACTCGCCGGTCATCGGGCGCACAGTATCGTTAATCTTATCCAAGAACAAAGCATCGGAGAGCAGCTCCGGCGCGGCGCGCGCTTAGCGAATTTAATCGGCCGGTTCCCGCGCTCACTCCGGAACCTTTTTCGCGACGATAGAGATCTCAATACTGTCCTTCTCTCCTGCTATCGATCTCTCTGTTTCTTTCTCGTGTACCCTTTCGCCTATATATATATATATATTCCTCTTGCAGAGCTCAGATTCACCCCAATTAGCCTTCGACACTAAATTAAGCGCGACTCAATGAATACCGGTATGCGCCCGAGACGTGCAACTACGATCGTTATATAATCAACGCAAAGAATTTTAAGCATTCGTTAAATTAAAGAAGAAAAAAAATCTTTACGAATATCAAACGGTTATATTACGGGATTAACACGGACGTGACATTTACAATTGCCATTGACCACGAAGTAACAAACATTTCCCTTACCGCTTGTCAAATGGATCCATCCTCGCGATCCTGCATAAACAAGCGAAGAATAATCATCGGAGCTTTAGCGGGAGGTGGGCGGGGGGAGGGGATCTCCGAACAGCGTGTTATGCGCATAATTGACAATTGCTCGTTCGCAATTCAGTTGTTCACCGACCAGTGCGTGTCTGTTCATTGAGGAAACAAAAAAATCATGTGTCCGAGAGGAGGAAGAAGAGACTCTCGAGAGCGAGCTCAATAAATCCACGGCCCTCCCCCCGACCGCGCGCGCGCGCGACAAAGCCGAGAAACGGTCATGCTAATAGCGTCCCTTTTTCTCTACCTCCCTCTTCTCCCCCTTTCTCGCTCACTCTCTCTCTCTCTCTCTCTCTCCTTCTCCCTCTCCCTCTCTTTCTCGTACTGTCTCAAGAGTATAGATCGGGAAATAGAAAAAAAGGGAGAGAAAGGACGATTCACCGTTTTAATGGAAGTATCGCGTTCGACCATCCCGTTGTGTATATATATATATATATATATATATATATATATATATATATGTATATGTATATGCTTATGTTCCTATATGCATTTGCCCGGTTTGCTCCAGTCTGCGGAGCAAATTGCCACGATAGCTCCGCGGTAAACTCTAAACGATATCCATCCTTTAATTTCGCGTGTGTGGGTCTATATATATAGATGGAAACTCGTGCGCGTGCAAAGTGCATTTACATTATAAGAATGTCGCACTGGATTCTTGGAATTTCATTTTTAGCCCGAGAGATAGAGATTATTTCTCTTGTCGTTGGCTCTAACCCTATATATATCTGTAGGTAGTGTGTAATATAGGCTCCCAGAGAATAACGAGGTCGTAAGATTAAGATTGTTTTAGAGGTGTTTGCAAAAGGTTTTCCTATTATAAATATGTATCTAAATGCACGAAAATATCCTTTTTTAAGGATTTTGTTTAAAAGAGAATGAAATGTCTACATTTTATAAATTAAAGGAACGTTTAATGTACGTTTGGAACAATATACAAAAAGAAATTTTTCATTTTTAAAAACACAAATTTAGCGACGTAAAGAAATAGAGCTCATTTTCTGACAGAGAAGATTCATTTTTTCGTCATATGTTCAACTACAGATGTTAAACTTTCACAATGTACACAATATAGTTTGTAAAAAATTAGCACATGGCATTCCAACTTAAAAACGATATTTTCGAAGGTTCCAAATTAACTTCAAACAAAAAAAAAATGAATTTCTTATGGATCGCTGTAGGAATGCATCAAAACATCTTAATCTGTTTTAGACAACTAAATGTATTTCTTATCATACTAATGTCAAAAAGTTTTCTGTGTCGTGAGCAATTCAGTTTAATATGTACATAATGTATTTTACTAATTATACTAAAGTCTTTATACTATAATATATTATATTAAAATCATGACAGAAGGACTGTTCTTGTTTATGATCACCCCCCGAAAAATCTGAAATAGAAATTACTACTAAAAACAAGTTAGATTAAAAATTAAAAATAATAAAAATTTATTTTAGTCCTTGAAGATGAATCGTAGCGGTTGAAAGAATCGGACGTCAAAGGAGAATTTTAATTTAAGGTGGTGGGGTAGTCAGGTTGTCGTTTGCTAACATATTCTTTTTATTTTATTTTATTATTTTTATTTTTTTTTTATTATTTCTAATTTTTACTTATTTACTTTTAAATTTATTTTTAGTAGTAAGTTCTATTTCAAATTCTTGGGGGATGATAATAAACAAGAACAGTCTGACTGTCATTATTTTAGTATCATATATTATATTATAAAGACTGTAAGACCCAAACAAATATTGATTAATTTAATTTAAAACATTTGACATAAGTACAATTTTAAACCTTGTTATGGAACGTCACAATTTTACAGTTACGGCGTTTCCTTTGTCAATCCGGAGGTAAATTTGGATCAACAGCGCTATACGGTGTTTTTTTATTATTTGAGGTATCCTTAAGTTACGATGTCCTTGAATTTAGTTTATATCCTTGCTATGGGAATTTTTTTTTGTTGAGAATTTTGATTTTGACTATAATTTCGACGTTTTGTTGTCTTATGTAAGCAAGAAGATAATTATAGCACAATTTTACTATCAATTGCATTGTGGACAACGTAAAACGTAGAATCATCTATCTTATTCTGATCGTAGTTTTACAATTTCTGGTGACCGTGGAAAAAAAGTATTCTTTCAATGCATGGAACTTTTTTCTTTAGATTTTCTAATGCTAAGCAATTATTTAAATAAACTAAATACAGAATGAATAAACACTAAGAGAGCTCGTAAGTACAGCCATCTGTTTCACTATCCCATTGATTTAAATATGCAACGTGTTTCTATAGATATACACTAAGATACTGATATTATATGATTTATTCTGATTTAATCTAAGAACATTGCAATTAGACTATAATTTCTTCACCTCATACGAAAGGAAATCCGATAAGTTTAATTATGGGAGAAACTTTTAAATCGTCAGATTGAATAATGAGATAATTTTTCATTGTATATATAATAATAAAGATATTGTTATAAATCTTTATGAGAAGAAAAACTTAATATGAATTATCAATACGTATATATATATATATATATATATATATATATATATATATATGTGTGTGTGTATAGGAAAAAGGGTGATTGCTCGCAACCGTTCGTTTTGCAACATTAAATACACGAAACGGCGCCATTGTGGTTTGTAGAACGCTTAAGAAATTATCGGGGGATGGGACGCGCGCGCAAACAATGCGCGACGCGTCGAGCAATATACTTTACGATCCCTCCGACACGTGAAACGTTCAACAATCAAAATTTCATCGACAGTTCTACCCCTTCCCTCACCCCTCTCTCACTTTCTCACTCTCTCCTCTCTCTCTCTCTCTCTCTCTCTCTCTCTCTCTCTCTCTCTCTCTCTCTCTCTGTCTTTGCCTGTCTGTCTTCCACGTCCGATCACGAATTGAGATTGAGCTCGATCAAAATTCGCCAGCGCAGCTCTCCATCATTGTAAGCTACGTGAAACAAAGAGGACAATTTAATAATCGACAACGTGCGCCTTTTTCTTTCCATACGATATAGCTTTCATACGTTAGAGCGTGAAATAGAAGGGGCGGGGGTTGAAGAGAATTCGGAATTGAAGCCAGACGATCGATCGAGAAAATCGTTGGATCCTGAAAGACGACCGACTTATCGCTCGAAGTCTCGCACCCTCGACGAGGACGTCTATCTTTCTTTCTTTCTTTTATTTTTAAGACATTCCATTATCTCTCTATTATTGGTACACACGTATAATACGCATATAAGCGCGCCAACGGAATTTTGCCTATACACCAGTGGACTGGCGTTTTGCTCGCATACACGCATACAAGTCACCGTGCCAGGTGTTTACTGCTCTCGACCGTGACGAAATGCGTATACAGGGCGGGCAGGGGAGACAGAGGGGATAGAGGACTATGATAAAGGGGTGTGCGACGCCGCGTGCGTGCCTTCGACATAGAGCGCGTTTTTTTCCTCCACGACGACCATATCGGCCTCCTCAACCGTCGTTTTTCGAACGGATCGACCGTTAACTCGGGCTGTTCCGTCGCGTTGGCATACGGATCTTTGTTGGCTAGAATTTAATCAAACTGTAGGGGCTTTGTTGTTAAAATTTAACAAACTATGTCTGTGATGTATATAAGCTGAATGTTAACGAGACCTATAATTGAATGTATTTTATTAAGTTTATTTGTAAGAAAAATCAGATATCCGACTCGTGCTACATACGGGCAGAACGGAATTTTTATGAATATTGAAATTTCAATGTATCTTAATAATGTAAAGTATTTTAATGTATCTTAAAATTGAGTTAGAACAAAAAAAAACTTCTTTTTTTTTCTTACTTCATCCGATCACGTTTGCCTAATGTCGCCCAATATGAATTAATAGTCATTTCTGCCCAAAAGTCTTTTTAGATAACAAAAAAAAAAAAAAAAAAAAAAAATAAAACTTCACACGGCCGTCATTTTTCGCTCTTCAAGAATATGCTGATTTTGAAGTTCAAAATCTTGTAACTGGCACTATACTGAATTAATAATTTACTTTGCTTATCGCGTATTTTTTCCAACTTTAAAATCGATATATATATATATATATATATATATATATATATATATATATATATAATGTGTATGTATATACATAATGTATAGGTTGAAGAGGAGAAAAAGAAATCGCTGTAAGGCACGCGCATTAAAGTGGATTTTGAAACTGGCCGACTAATGTTCCGCGATACCGGAATGAATAAATGAATTTATATAAGAACGAAGAAAAAGGTTATCCAAGATTTTTTGCAAATTTTCGAATAAGCATTCGATTTATTGGAATTTTGTAAAATGCTCGCACTGTATATTTTGAGTCTACAATTTACGTCTGCGTTATTTGTTCTAAAAAAAAATTGAAAAATCTTGCATTTGAAAACCAGCTTTCTTCAATGCATATTTCATCGCTTCGTGGTATTAATTGATAAACTGAACCAATATGTACTAGAAATAATTTAATTGAATATAACTAATACTGATAACAATAGTGAAACTCTTAATATTTTATTGTTAGGTGAAAATATTTGTTTAAACTAACTTGTAAGAATGTTCAATACGGCGCATATACTTCCTTCTCATCCATTACATTTTCAAATTGCTGGGCCTTTTTTCGTATTCTATGTAAGTTTTATTGTAAACAAAAAAAGAAAGAGCTCACAAATACCCGCGCACATTTCTTCTCCCGACGTGGTTGTGATGGAGCATTTCCGGAAATAGGTCTATATAGACGTGTGACGGATTTTCTGACTCCGAATGCGCGCGCGCGCGCAGCAGCAGCAGCAGCAAAGTGAAAGTCGCCTGCTTTTTCTCCCCGCGAACACATCATCATGATCATCATCATCATCATAATCATTATCTTCGGCGACCGCGCGCCGCTCGCGCATTCTTCGTCGCGCGGGAAATTCAAGACGTATACGCAGAGGGGGAGATCTCGTGCATAAAGCGAACCAGCAAAGTATATATATATATAGGCAACGTCTTACGTTTTTTGCCTCACGGTCAAGCGCAAAAATGGCGGTAACAGGCGGGTTTTTACATTATCGGAGCCGGGACGAGCGATGGACTTTCGCGTTGGTAGCCAGTCGAAATTCTTCGCGTTGCCTGCCAACGCGATGGGTTATTATGGGCACAAAAAGGAAGATGCCGCCAGTTCAGTCGAACCTTACAGGTGGAAGTATAGAAAGTTTACGTAGTTACAAAGCAATGGCGAGTATATTCGTGTGAAGATTGTGGGGGGGGGGCGTAACAGAGATAGAAAAATAAGTAATTTTTTTTTTAATTTAAGCGTTGTGCAGGGGATTACACTGCTATGTAACCGAACAAGGAGTAAACTGCGAAGACCATTTTCACGGTTAATCCAATGATTCTATATAATTGAAAGTGGAATCGTGTCAAACAGTTCCGATATGTTCTTTCCAATTTCTAGTTCAAGATTAGAAAGTTTTAGTAATTTCAATATCACATTTTTTTTGCGAATTCACTGCTTTAAGCTACGCTCCCCCCACATCGAAACCCGAACGAGAAATAGATATTTAGCTAATGGTCGAGAAACACAGAGAGGAGAAGGGAGCGGCTACGCAAGGATTTGAAGAGAGAGAGAGAGAGAGAAACAGAGAAATTCACAGCGAAAACCAAAAATGGCACGGCGGAGAGATTTTGCGCCTGAGAGTTCGTGCAAAAAAAGTCAAGGAAGAAAAATAGTAATTGTCAATGTATAAGTGCAAAGAGAGAAAGGGGGTGGGGAAGAGGAAAGAGCCGAAATGATAATTATCTCTTATAGTAACGTCTAAGGGCAGGATCTTGGGAGGAGATTGCCGAGCAGATTGCCGTGCACGGACTGTGCCGCGGCAGCATTAAGTAGTAGACGATGGAGCAGCGGCATCAGTCGCAGTGCTGCGGCTCTACCCGCACTCGGTGGCGATCATGCCGTGCACGCGGCATTTCAGAAGCCGAGCGTAAAACTCGACTATTGGGCCAAGAGCTGATCCCGGACGTCGCGAATTTTCGATTTTTTTCCCCCTTCCATCCCTCAGCCGCGCATATAAAGGACCCTCTATAGTCGTGCTTTTTGTGTTTTTTTTTTTTTTATACAGCATCTCATCTCGAGCTGTTATGGGTATTTTGAAAAATTATTGGAAAAATACGGGTTATTGTTTTGCGTAGCAAAATTTATATTTTTTATAAGACGATGGATCATCGTGTCGATTACATTCTGACGATTTAAACTTTTAATTTAGTCAAGATTTGAAGGGAGGTTCCAGCGAGACATCAGTCGAAGATTAGTACGGAGACAATATATATATATATATATATATATATATATATATATATATATACACACCATTAGGCAGATTAAAGAAATTCGTATACGGACGTTATTTGTCGTAGAAACCCCAATGTTCCTCGTTCCATCGTCACACGAATCTCCAACTTAGCATCTCTCATCGCGCTCGTACACCTTATTGGATGCTTGTCCGTCGGCAAGTCGCGCGGATTCGTTGATCGCTCGCGAGTTTTTTCTTTCTTTTTCTGTTCGAATTGGGCAATGCGACGCAATTGCCGAGCTGCGCGTTCGTCTCTACAGATGCGAGCTATATAGCATTGGCTTCAGCGCGCTTCGGACGGCTTACAGTACGCGCCCAACGATACAGCGGCTCGCGGTCGTGGATTTGCCCCGCTCCGGAGGCGGAACGAAGACGAGCGGCGGAGGGCACGGAGGGCGTTCGCACGGGCAGAAGTATCGGCACCGCGAGCGATACTACGTAATGCGACGATTTACTTGCGATTTTCGGCTATAGATCTGTTCGTTACAAAAAAAGAAATTATTCCATTATAACGATTGTATTTGAAATGGTCTCCATTGAAATTATCGGCTAGAATTTCTTCCCGTGGAAAAGTTTATGCATTGCGATCCCTGGGATCCGTCCTCTCCATTCGACATCTGAACTGGACTTTGTCTCGGTCTCGTTGCGGAGCACACACACACGCACACACACACACACACACACGTGTGAACCAAATAAATTATTTGAAATAAAACATTTTTATCGGTCTCGTTCGCGCGTATTCGCTACCGATCGCATATTGCCGATGAAAAACGCACGAACGGAAAAAGAAAAACGAAAAAAAAAAGAGGAAGAAAGTAAAAACGCACGATAAAACGTATCTATTTCACGAGACCGCCCGTGCGCGCCGCGGCGGCCCCGTCATTTAATTGCGCAAGCGGGTGCGCGCTAATAGTATGTGGCTTATATAGGATATACGCTTAAATATCGAATTACAAGAAACATTTTGATTGCCCGGAGACGATAAAGAGAATATAATTCGCTCTGGGGTGTCTCGTATATATATATATATACGAGATATGTGTGTGTGTGTGTGTGTGTGTGTGTGTGTGTGTGTGTGTGTGTGTGTGTAGCACACAGCCTTTACGTACGCCACGGTAGCTGCGAGCTCTACCTAGCATTATATTGCACCATTGGCATTCGATGAATGTTCCATTATGTCTAAAATACCTCGGGAGCCGAGCGAGTAAAGTAGCCGCGGAAAAGACTTTAAGCTCGAGGGAAGTACATATACATACGTGTATGTATATATATATATATATAGACTGGACTGCATCTCGCGCATGCTTCCGATCGTATACTCGTCGTCCTCGAGCCAATAAGGGCTGCCGCGCTGCAAAATTCATGAACCTGGACAGCGGCTAATGTATAATAAGCCAGAGCGGACCCGAGGCGCTGCTATCCCCTCGTAAACCGGCCTCCCCCCCCGCCAACCCCCTATCATCTTGAATTTTCAGTTTTCTCGCAATTTTTCAGGGACGCCTTTGCATCGTCCCACGCCCTTCCGGCGCGTGCTGCTTATACCGCTCGTCTTTTACATCGCGTGCGCAGGACATTATCGAAAGAGAGACAGAGACAGAGAGAGAGAGAGAGAGAGAGAGAGAGAGGAGAGAGAGAGAGAGAGAGAGAGAGAGAGAAGTGAGGGGGGTCGTTTTGTGCATAAGGATGCAGAGGTATAGGCTCCTTTTGCCCGAAGTTTATTAGTCGACGCCCATATTGCGCACGACGAGGCATCCGCGTAATATGTCGTTGCAGCCGCTTCCGATATCCCCCGCGGCATTATATGACCTGATTTTATTGCGTAATTTAAAGGGAAGGCCTAAGGGAAGAGAAATACAGAGAGAGAGAGAGAGAGAGAGAGAGAGAGAGGTGCATTTGCGTTTCTTGTCGTTCATCTTCCAGCCCCCCTCCGCCCACATACATTTTTTGCGCTTTTAAATCGATCTTTATAAGAGCATCCTGGGACGCTCGCGGTATTGGAGCTGGACGGAGGGGGTATATTATTTTCTTGTTTAAATAATTCATTTAATGAGTATCGCGTAACTGTATTCAACTCGCCTCTCGTTGTGTAGTGCCTGGGTTTAAAGAGCTCGTGTATATAAGGTCGGCTTGTCCGGGAATTGCAGGGCTGAGAGAGAGAGAGAGAGAGAGAGAGAGAGAGAGAGAGAGAGAGTGAGTGAGTGAGTGAGTGAGAGGAGGAGGGCTAATCGAATCTTATTAAAGCAGAGTATCCATTATACAAGAAAAAGATCCTATTAAATTATTTATAATGAATATTTATATGTGATATTGGATCTTTTGATAATTAAATGAAAGATCATATAAACCGTAGATTGAAGAAGTTTTTATATATTTCATTAATTTTTACCACTTTGCCCTCACAATCTGGATATTATCGATTACAAAACTCATTATTGTGATCTATATATAAATGTGTATGTGTGTGTGTCTCAGCGCATGTGATAATTATATAACCAATAATTATTAATCTTTGTTTGAATTCATTCCTTATAAACTTCGTCTCGATAATATCACCAATATTTTCATTTATATACGTAGTCTATCCTCTTCTAAAATTTAGTCATTTGTTTTCCGACCAATTCCTCCGCAGTTATTCATCTGAATTTGAAGACGAATTACTTAAATTCATCTGCGCTTGGAAAAATCCTGTGTTCGCGCTGTTCATAATTAATTTTAAATACTTTGAGAGTTTTTTTGTTTTTAAACGTTCCTGTTCTTAACGCGCCTTTCTTAGCTTCCGAAGTTAATAGCTCGCTCGAGCTATACGAGACGTAAAATTATATACTTATTAAAACACTTTGCGAATATTAGATACCTCGGTAGACACTTTGGAGATTATAACATTTTTTTATGGACTAACAATTTTCTTACGTATGCCACAAATTCCTTGATTACAATAGATACTCATACTTCACTACCGTTTTTATCATCGATTCTCTGGAAGTTAAATAATAGATCAAATTTAACTTTGATCCCGATCATATCCGCCTGACTTATTTCCGTCGATAAATATAACCTCCGATCGTTTATTATGTTTCTAATATATATATAAAAACACTGCAGATATATCTTACACACATACACACACAAACAGATATATATATATTTATATATGAATAGCTAATTGTTTAATTAGTATGCGAGAGTCGAAGGTTACATAACGCCCGCTCAGTTATAATATACCATGGGAAAGGAGAAAAGAACCGTTCGGCGCGTACGCCTCGACAGCGATTTGATAATTGATAACGAAAAATCGTCGAGCCCGCGATCAACAGCGGCAGCAGCAGCGGCGGCAGCAGGTGTTTCCAATTTTAACGCAACGCGCCCCTGCGGCCGCGCATTATCGACTTCCTCGGCGTTTCGCACGAATATCGCGGCAGGGGAGAAACGAGGGACGAAGTCGTACGTCGAGCTGCATCGAACATCTGCGAACCGGTGCAATCACTTCGCCAGCGAGTGGGATGGGCGGCGAGGCGGGGGGGGGGGGGTTAGTGCCGCTCGACGTAAACATATGTGACCAAAAATGAGAAGCGGAGTTATTGGAAAAATTTTGCGTTGCTCGATTTGGTATTTACACGATCGGACGTTATCCCGGCACTTCGGTCTTTGATCCTCATTCGGCATTATCTTGCGTGCATAAAAACAAGAAATAATAAGAAATAATCAAAAAAAAAAAAAAAAAAAAAATGCCCACAACGACGCGCTCGCCGCCCTTAAAAGTGTGCCACCGTTGTACATTGGCTTTAATTAGCGCGCCCGCGCCAACGCCCGGTTCTTTGCAACTGTTCATTATGCAAATTTACGTTTTTTGCGCAGGCGCACGCACGCACGCACGCACGCACACACGCGCGTCTTTACTCCAGTTATCATTTAGACATCGATATTGCAGATTTTTTATGCAAACTTTACGCTGATACGTTATTTTTAGTTACCGGTTCTTTTTTTCTCGATAAATAACGTATATCACTTTGGTTAGAAGGGAAAAAATGTATTCGATGTGTGTAGATCGAGTCAAAATTTTCACAATTTCGACCTAAAGGCACGAAAATTAGAAAATTAGGAAAGCGACACGAAAATTAGGAAAATAAATTATATAGGCGTCGTATACGAGGTGAAAAAGACTCGCGCACTTAATTCTGCCCCAGAACTAGGTCGATTTACGTATGTAATACGTAATATAGGTGTATATATACGCTATCTTTGTGCGTCATGAGAAAAAGGAAGCGGGGAAAGAAACGATGCCGACTCTGGCTCCAAGTATACTTATAAAGGCGCACTTGCGAATGCCCGCGGGTACCTTTACAGCGTGTACCTTTGCTGCTGCTGCGTACAAACAGCAGGTGCGAGTTGTCGAGAGCGCGGATAAGCCATAAACTTGGACATTCGGCTGAAAAGGGGAGTGTGGAGTACAAATATTTTCTCCCCCCCCCCATGCCGGAGTGAAGTCATTTTTTTCTCTCCCCCTCTTTTCTATGGATTTTTCTCGTCTCTGGAGAAAATGGTATACCCGCACACACACACACACAAACACACACACATATATATATATATAAGGGGTGGGTAACTGGGAGTGATCGTTTGCTCTCTTTACTTCGATGAGAGGTATCTATAAAAATTATACGAGACGGATTGCTGAGAATGGGAGGGGAGACCTTTAAAGATCCTTCTCGAAATCGCGCTCGTTTCCGACGGAGAGTCCCGGTTTTACGATCCGAATTGGATTGTTTTATTGGCTTGCAACCGCCCCCCCCCCCTACACAGCCCTTTCGAATTGTTCTCGCGCATCGTCGCGCCATTGAATATAATATATATTATGTGCGGCGTGGCCGTCATTTTTTTGTTACTTTTGAGAGAGAGTACCTCATAATCATTGGTTAATATATATATACCCATAGTTTGTACTGGATTTCGTATAAAAATTTATTATGGCGTATACGTATTAAATTTTATCGAAAGCTTTCCTTACTGCGTGTATAGTATGGGGAATCGTGAAAAAAATATATATAATAATATAAATGTAGATATAAAAAATGCGCTTATTATAATATAGATATAAAATTCTCTGGATACATCATCAATCCTTCCGATTGAAAATCAGAATCTGAATGATTCTTCCATTTAGCACACATTGTCGACGCTTATAATAACGATTGTGATGGCGAGTTTTTCTAGTCTTAAAGTCAGAAAATTATTTGCTCCTAATGACGGCGAGCTAATCAGGTAATGGATATATTTCCATTAAATACAGTCTTCCGAATGAAATTGAAGAAATTTTACAGTTTCCATTGCTGAGAATTTTATTATTCGCATAGAAAGTCCGCGGCTCGTAACCATAAAACTGTAATGTTCGTACACCGAACAGTTATTTTACACGCCTTTGCATTTTCATGGGTATGACAAATTCCATTCTTTGTCGCCATGATTATTAGGTGGAGATGGCTCGCGTTATATCTCATAGTCATTTGTAATACAACGTTGTTTCAATGTAAGAATAACAAAGTGATATACGTGAAAAACGGGTGAGCATACTTGGAGAGCTGAGTCGTACATTATAAATAATTTGTTGACCTGGATTAGTACCAAAAAACAAAAATCTGACCGTTTCGTCAAATATCGAAAAAATTCATCAAACATTCAATATTACCCACATTTTTAAATATAATAATTGTTTTTGTATATTGCTGCGTTGATAGTTAAGTAATGTAATATTACACATTGTAATTTAGTATCTATGTAAAATAATGTGTTTTATGAATATAGAGAGGCAAAAATAACAGGGACGCGAAAGACACTTTGAAACAGTATTTATTATTACACGAGAAAGGAACGTCTGTCCGCGAGGACGAGTGTCAAAAGACAAACCGAACCGTTCAAAGATAAAAAAAAAAAAAGCCCCGAGCGCTCTCCGTACGAAACGACGCAATATTTATGAAATATCCGGGTTCTCGAGGCGTCGTAAAATATTGTCACGCGGGACATGGGAAAAACCAGCAGAGACGCAGGGTTGATGTAAAACACGTGCGGCCGGCGCCGATCGTCCTAAGCAGCTGCGCCGCGTGGACCGTAATAAAACCGTTCCTTGACTTATTGGAATACGTGCAATAAACTCCACTGCGTCTCTCGCGTGTATTTCGGCTGCTTCGATCTCAAGTAGTTATTGCTGCGTCGCTTCAGCAAAAGCTTCGATAATCCAACATTATATGTATTATAATACTAAATCTAAATTGACGTCTAAAGTTAGATCGACGAATTTAAGCGACAGTTTTAAGCGGCGATAGATGAGTCAATGTTAATAAAAATTATTTATATTTTTCATTTTTATTTACTTGGGAATAAGTGGTCTAAAAATAATTTATCAGAGTCTTTTTACTTTTATTTATTTATTTAGTTATTTATTTATGTTTATTCACATACTCTGCACATACGTCTTATACGAAATTTGCTGTTAGAATATTATAATGTAATAATAATATTAATAAGAAAAATGGGCACCACTGCGTCCAAACAAATATGACAGCCGTAGGCGGTCCGAAATTTTTTTAATTAAAAAATCGATACTTGTATTTAAAATCTTTATTTAAATGTTATATTATATTCTATATTTTATAAAAAATGAAAACTTAAATCAGTACTAACACTTTTTCTAAAGGTAAAATGCTTTACAGAAGACTCCCCTTTTAAAACCCTTTCGATGATGTCGAGATAATTTCAGGATGCTTTTTTTACAATCTTAACTCTGTATAACTGCTATAACACTAGTTATGTTTCATTTTGATGTATTTCGGTAATTTCCGGTCTTTTTTTTTAAAGAAATTTTAAAAGGAACACGAAATTTTATTGATCTAAGGAATGCTTTTATGTACTTCTGTAACGCTCAGGACTGTTATTTCTCTCATTTCTTATCTCTGCCAAAAAAAATATATCATTTACTCTATATGCCCCAATGAATAGCATTTATACTATATATATATATATATATATATATATATATATATATATATATATATATATATATATATAATGAAATACCTACTTACCACCGCTCGTCAAAGGTAAAAACCCCGGATTTTCGGGGTCAACGAGTCTCTGAAGAAACGCACCCGCCAGTTCTACACATATATATCTACATCTACGAATATCGCGAGAGGAGGAAAAAGCCCGCGATCAGCGCGTATACGAGTTTACATGCGTTTTATTACACGCCGATTACACGCGTGATCCTTGAACCGCGACGAGACTCCGCACTGGAACGAGCTGCTCTTTTGACGGCTTCTCTTTCTCCTTCCCTTCCCCCCTCTCTCTTTCTCCCAGACGCACTCGAGCGACCCCCATTACATGCACAGGCGCACTGCGCTCAAACGGTCTAGTCTTATCTTTTCGCTACAGCGTAACGACAGTTTTGTCGATTTTTACGCATACGCGAATCATAGGATTATATTAAAACGAAAATTGGATTCTGTCTTTCTTTTGAGCGCGCGTACATGACTGGATGCATAATGCAAGCCTGATCGATCGGAAAATAATAAGCGCGCGAGGCTCGGGCCGATTAAGAACTCCGCGAATCAATTATCAGCGGTAAAATTAATAATCGGTACGATCAAATTTTTTAACATCGTTCATTCTCTCTCTCTCTCTCTCTCTCTCTCACTCCCTTCCTCCCTCCCTCTTTTCCTCTTCCTCTCTATAAATCGATGTATCGACGTATCGACGATTAACTTTACAATAATTATAGCCAAGGTGTACAAATAAGACCCGTCCAAACATCGAAACAGGTCGAAAACATCAGTGCTCGCTCCTTCATCCTCGCAAACTGGAAGTTAATACAATTGCCGGTACAAGGATTTTGGGCGCAACTGCATATATATATATATATATACACACACACAACGTACATGCATTTATAATCTCTACGTTCTCGTTCCTGTATAATACACGCGTGCATCTGCGAGGTGCACGCGCGCACTTAATTTTCATCCCATCCTCACATGGACGCTGTGCTGTGTGTTAGCCCCAGAGAATCGGCTGCTTCGGGCCTGTTTCTGCTCGATGCCCCCCCCCCCCACATCTCTCTCTCTCTCTCTCTCTTTCCGCAGAAAATTAATTGGGATCCCACTCGCGGCCGTTGGCTGCCACGCGATCCTCTCGGTATAATGCTGCCTCGCCCCAGAAGAGGGGCCCGAACTGCCGATCTCGCGACTCTTGGCGTGCGCGCTTGCTTCGGGGAGAGAGGCGGGCTGCTGGGGGGAGGGGAGAGCGGGCTGGCTAACGAAAATATAATGTTATGTAATTTTCTCTGGCTCGCCAGTCGTACATCATATGATACTCGCTCTTTATATGTGAACATGCGCTGTATGTGGAAAGCGCAAAAAAGCTCCTTGGTCCGAGAGAGAGAGAGAGAGAGAGAGAGAGTGAGAGCCTTATATCGTTAATGTACACCGACGAGTTATATGCGGAAATGAGAGAAAAAGAAGGAGAACGAGCGGGCGAGAGAGATGGAGTGGAGAGAGAAAAGGCGAGGCAGAAAGAGCGGGAGTTCGCGAATTCAGTGCGCGTCTCGTAAAATGAATAATTAAGCGGCGCGTCGTGGCCGAGGCTGCAATTTGCTGAATTATACGAAACAATTGTTTGTAATAGGTTAAATTTGCTATGTTGGAAGACTGCTTGATTCCTGTTCGAGCGCTATAGGTAGAGACATTTTTTTTGTTTTTTTTTTTTTTATGAAAGCGTTTTAATGAAGCTTTGAGGTGAGCGCGCAAAACGTATATATTTGATTAAAGCAATGGCTTTTAGATTAAGGCCATAATCCATTCGAATATCAAATGGGAACGATCACGGCAACAATTTGTCAATCCATTAACGTACTAGAGAGCCTTTTCCGAGATCATTTTCATAACTTTCTGCGAAATGCCGTAATTTTCGACATTGTATCCATGCGAATATTCGAATGAAAATTAAAAACAATTGAAAATTCTTCTTCCGTTATTACTAGGCACCTTTGAAAGCTTTTATTTTCGTGAGTTTAATAGATTTGACGAATGTTAATGTCGAAAAAGATTGAATCTGAAATTGATCCTAGTGTATCGACTTTGTTCGGAGGATTTAGCCAGGGATTACAAGTCATAATCGTTTCTATTAAAAATCAAAATCTGAATCATTCTCGTTAACAAACGAAAACGGAATCGTCTCCGTATTCTAAAACTTAGTTAGAATCATTTGTGATGAAAAATTGAAACTCTAATCGTATTTCATTATTTAACTGGATATATATATACATATATATATATATATATATATAGTGTTACGATGGTTCATTAATATATATATGTTCTGTCTTTAGACATTGATAATAAAAAAAAAGGAGAGTTAACTATTTTTAACGCAAAAACTATATGCGCGAAATGATAAACAACGAGGAGAAGAAGACGAAGAGGAAGACGAAGAGGAAGATAATGGATTCACTCGACGTAAAGAGAAAAAAAAACCCTCCGAGAACTGTTACACTGTAAAACCAGTCGAGCCGAGGAACTGAACATTTTCCACCGCGACGCGACCAGTGTACGGACAATAACGCGCACAGAAGCCAGGAGTCGCTGACCTAAGCGCCCCGGCCGCTGTGTACATTTTCTGAATAAATCCATTAGCGCGGTTATATATATATATATATATATATATATATATATATAGGTGTGCATGCGGTTGTGCACGCGCTATTTTATATACCGTGGCCGCGCCATTGGGGACTCGCACGCATATGGGGAAACGGTCGCGGTCGCGCGCTCGGGCGTGAATTTTTTTATACTCCCTTATATGGATATATATATTTATATACATATAGCGAGCGTTGGGCGCAGCTCGCACCGCACGTATGCGTTAATATGTATACATACGCGCGTAAGTCTATTAACAAACGTATGCATATTCATACAAACGGAGTTTTTAGGTACTGGCGATTTGGTCGGGCGCACGACTATGGAACGATTTCGCGTATTATTGGGAAACGAAAGTGGCGCTGAAACTGTCGATATTCGAATATGACAGTTTTTTATACGTACGACAATGCGATATGTGAATAAGTAGTATTGGAAATTTAAAATTAAACAGATCTTTCGACATTGGGTATACGCAGTTGAGATCTGAAGGGAGTTGGCAAAACAAAGAACTTTTTTAGAGTTATATCAGATTATATGCGTTTGTCATTTGTCTTTGGCTATACGCGTTTGTAAGTACTGTACATAAATTATTACAATTTCTTTACGAAATCTCCTGTGTTGGGTAGAGCAAATATTTCAAAAGTGGCTGACAAAATATACAGAGCCAATGTCCTTGATTAATAAATACAAAGGCCATTAACGAATTAAGAGCAATCAGAGTTTCGTAATTTGACTCAAAATCAAATGATAAATTCGTATAATATTTTCGCCTCAAGATCGGTAAATATATATGAATAGAATGGATTTGATACTGAACAAACTCGAAATGTCTGCATCTACTCTGGTCATGCTAATAGTTCTTGTAAAAAATATAATTCTAAAAATTGCTGACTTCATCTTTCTATCCAACGTTGGTCTGAAATTTTTATTAAAGAGCAGAGCCAAAATGCCGTGAGAAGGGACGCCGGACCAAATCTGACCAAACCAGTCTCAAATCTTTTCTCTTGAGCAATCGTCATCAACGATCCCGAGCTCATTGCGCTTACATGGACCAAGTGTTCGTATCAATTAAACTTTATCCAGCTCCAGGCACATTCTAAAACTATATAAGTACTTTAATTGCATTATTATAAGGATCGTTAAAGCACGCGCATTTCTGGCATAGGAATTTCATAAAATTGGACGAGAGTCCATTACACATCCCCGAACGAAATTCAAAATAACATTTACCGAAGTGCCGCTATGTATACGTATTTTCTATAAACCAATAGTTTAGGATCGAATCGGCGGAACATGCTTAATGCATCACGCGCGCGCCGATCTCTCCCCGTCTCCTCTACATGTAACTGTACATCTATCTGTCCCGCGCGCGTTTTCCTCCCATAATACACTCCCGTATATATATATATATATATATATATATATATATAATACAAACTTAAGGAGCGGGCAGGCATCGGGTCACTATCGAGTATCGAGTTCACGGTTGTGCGCGCTGCATGTAATATACGTATTAGAAAACTAACCCTGGGATCTCGGCAGCCAGATAGATGTATAGAGAGAGAGAGAGAGAGAGATTCGCATCGTCACGTCCCATGCAAGAGGGCAAATCCCATAACGATGTTTCAGCATTGGTTGCATGCATACGTATGTAGAACTGTCTGCATTATGACGGAGCAATGAAGCAACTCAGCTCTCATTTGGGAAACAACGGAATTGCGCTCCCTGCGAAGATTGAACGTGATCGAGTTCGATACAGCCGTCGATGACGATTCGCACGGTGAAAGAGATTAAACGGCAAAAACCTCGCCTAAAAACTTAGCCGGATTAACCAGTGCGTATATAGCCAGATATATATTTGGGAAAACGTGTCCGCTGAATTTATCCCATCTCGTGCTTTACATCCCTTGCGCCACGAGGATTAAATGATATACAGCCCGCGTCGCAAATCTTCCTTGATATTAAATAATAAAGATTTCGTAAATTCCGCACAACCACGGGAAAATTTCCTTTGTGAAACTGAAAGCGACGACGGCGCGCGCGCGCGCACGCTCGCGGCAATTGCGAAATGAGAAAGAAAGTGGAAAACAAGACGCCCATCCGCACGGCGAATGAGATCTCCGCGGTTATATATATATAGCAATAGCACGTGCGCGTGCATTGTTCCCGCGCGCGCAGCATCGCAGAGGGAGATAACGACCGATATAGATATACCGGCGTGTATAACAGACACGTGTGAACCATTTATAAGAAGGTCTAGGCACGTGGAAAGTGCCTGTCTTATATAGTTATACGTCTGTATGTAAGGAGAGCGTGAGGCGGACTTCTGGATCTTGCTTTCGCTTCGTCGGCAATCCCTTCGAGGATTCTGGATGTATATAACAACAGCAGGCGCACGCGCGTCTGATGGTGGGCGATCCAAGAGAGCCACGGACTCGCGCTTGTGTCGGTTTTTTTTTTCGTCTTATTCTTTTTTTTCTTTTCAAGCCACCGGTTACTTTCGTTTTCTCGTCGTCTTCTATTCTCAGAGGGAGGGAGAAGGGGAGGGAGAAGGGGAGAGAGAGAGAGAGAGAGAGAGAGATGTGGGATATGTATTGAAGATTTATATAGAAGTCCAGATCGAAGTACTGCCCATTTGTCCATTCAGAAAATATAACTTGAAATTATATTTCCCATAATAGAAAAATTGTATTCTTTTGATAATTTTAAGTGCATTTAACTGTTTTAGTTGAAAAATATATTCAAATTCAGCCTTTGCTTTTTTAATATCTATTATAATACCTGAAAGTTCCATTCCATTTTCCAAGCTCCTTTCAGAAAATTTTATATTATACGAATGTACTGTATATGGTTAAAATTACGATCAACAATTATAATTTAAACAATTCCCCTTAACTGACAGAAGAAAATTCTTTTTTAAAAAAACTTTAGACAAGACGAAGAAAGTTTCGGAATGACGTGTAAATGAGACTAACTTACTTCGGGTACATACAGACGGTGATTTATTCATCCTATATATGCATCCACGAACGAGTGTTTAAAGTACAACACAGCTACCGCTCGCGTATATATCAATCTATAACTTTCGCATAACATAAATCCCGAGACAGAGAGAGAGAGAGAGAGAGAGAGAGAGAGAGAGAGAGAGAGAGAGAGAGAGAGTGAATGATCGCCCTCGAAACGGTCTCCTCCCATCCAAATAATTGCATTCTCGCGCTACACCCGCGAAAGCGTCCACCGTCCGGCATCGCGCGCGGACGCAGCTGCCCTCTCCGACGGCAAAAGCAAATTATTCCCGCCCGTCATCGGGAGCCCGAATATCCTTCTGGGAAAATGTAGGATACGCGCGCGCGCGTGTGCCTGCACCTTTCTCGTCTCTTCGTCTCTCGTTATCCGTCCGCGTGTATGTATGTATATAGACGCCAATCACACGCCTCGTAAAAATCCGGAAGACGCGGCTACCGCCATAGGTGTGCGCGCGGCGTTTCTTCCGTCTCGGTACCGCCCCCCTGTCTCTCTCTCTCTCTCTCTCTCTCTCTCTCTCTCTCTCTCTCTCTCACTCTTGCTCTCGCGGCCTCTTTGGCGCATCGCAGAGCGCATCACGCGAGCGGGAAGAAAGATTTTCACACACGTTTCGGGAGCTGCGCATTACCATATGCGTATACATATATCACAGGCCTTTGGAACAATTGATCCTCCCGGCTCGCGTATTCCGCAAAATCCCAATTACGTACGGTGCACCGGCCTCGTTTTAATTAGTACTCGTAAATCAGTGGGGGTTTTTTTTTTCTTTGTTCGCGTCAATCGGTCGCTCTTTCATTTTGCCCTTTGAATTGCGGATGCGTTTTAATGCAACGCGTTCTCTTCCACTTTGATCTACAGGCCCTGGCTGAACATCCATGAACACCGTGGAAGAACAATGCACTGTGCCAGAACGTTCGGCGCACCTTTGCATTTTAAATTATGTGTTTATGTATATATTATATAAAATACCTCCTGCACTGGCTACCGATGATAAATTTGACTATAGGAACTTCATTTCAGCCCTTACGGTTGTCCGTAACATGGATCTACGGCCAGGCGACAGTTCGTTCGCGAGCGCGGAAAAAATTTAACGACAAGTCAACAAGTATGATTAAGTTAAATAAGTGTCTCTTAGCGGTATTGCAAGCGATTACGGTTTAATATAGTTGTAAAGTTATTCAACGGAGCAAGAGACGGTCTTTATGGCCAGTCTTTCGTTTTCTGCCCCGCCAACGTGGAGTGAAGAAAATTACGGTTGATTTCATCCTTAATAAATTCCCGCTGCCAATTCCATTTTTTCTTTCATTCATCCTTCGTCGTATTTCTCTTTTTAATGCTGCTTAGAATCATTTTGCCCGTCGTTGATTAGATGAAACTTTCCCCGACTCTCTTTCTTTCCTTCAAACTCTCGAATGGAATGTATGGAAGACAATTATGTTTCCGAGGCAGATGCATCATTTCGCCAGGATCAAGATTTGTTTTTTATACATGCCCTGCTTGTGGGTCATCGTCGTAGATACACGCACACACCAACGCATGAACACTTAAACATACACATGCAAATATATAGACGATGATTTGGATTTCTATAGGAATTGCTTTCGTTTTGATTTGCTGCGATTCTAATAACCGTTTGCATGATGCATCCCGAGGTAAATTCGAAGTTCATTAGGCTTTTTATGATTGTCAATCTGCATTATATTTCGATATAGTCATTGATTTTTTTGGTATTAGCAAACTATCTATACAAACACGCACACACACACACACACACACACACACACACAATAATACGTCGGGTTTAATGCAGAGTCGGCAGATTTATGCAATTCCGTGATTAAAGCGTGTGGAGCGCATAGAAATTAATATATTATCCGCTATGGGTATCCATAAATTTTATTTTTCTCGTAAAAGCAATGAGAAGAAATTAGTTGGTTATTTCAAAATTCTTGCGAACCGCGAGAAATCGCTCTCAAAAGACTAGTTTTTATCTATATATACCATGTATATCATTATATCCTTAAAGTATTCGTCGTCTTTGCAACGGCACATAGGGTTCTGTAACGTAAGAAAAAGGGCGGGGCCCTTGTTAATAACGATTTTTCACGTCCAATAAGTGAATCGGAATCGATGGCCAAGGTACATCTGTCAGCTGCTGTATAGTTCGAAAACCCCCATGAGAACCACTGACATCTGTTTAGGTTTTGTCCGTATACTATAAATTAAGGTTTATGGGGAGATGCTTTAAAACAACAATGAAGGGCCGTCCCAGCCGCCCCTGCTGCTGTTACCGCAGCGCGCCATTCGGACTCTTGATGTGGTAAAAAAATTGAAAGATCAGAATATAATGAGCAACGAGTAACGAGTTTGAAAGATTGGAAAGATAAGGAAACATCTTGAAAATGGACCAATGAGAGAAAGAAAATTTCTTAACTTGAATAATGAGGAAGACGCTTTGGTTTGTGTGTGTGTGTGTGTGTGTGTGTGTGTGTGTGTGGCTTAGAGAAATGCTTAAATCATCTGTGAGATTTTGCACATATGATATTATAAAGTCGATTTGCATTCGCATGTAGCATGGTAAATCACATGTTTAATCGCCTGTAAACCACCGAGTCGACCGGAATTGCGTTCAAATAGCGCAGTATAAAATTTGCACTATATGTAGCTGTAGGAAACACTGAATTTCCATATATACAAGCAACCTGGAGAAGAAGATATAAAAATACAGAAAAAGAAAGGAACAATAAGGGACGAGTTTCCGACGAACCACTGATGATCCTCCTTGAATTCTTTCAGACACACGCGCGCGCAGTACTTTTGTCCGAATTGTATTTTATCATTAGATCGAAATCTTCTCCTACGCCTTTTTTCGACTCATTTTCGTGAATCTTATACGTATAGAAAAATTTATACTTCTCTTTTTTACAATCGGTCGCGCGATTCTGAACACAAACGTGGACAGGCAACATCGAAACCTGCCTACCCCTTTATATATACGTGTACGGACGCAGAACCACCGGCATATATTTTACATACGAGAGCAAGTATTACACGCGCGTGCTCGCGTTCCTTCTTGATGGGTGGCGGGAGGGGGTAAAATAATGAGGGAAAAAATCGGAAGAGTACGAGTGAGGACGCGCGAGGACGAGAGAAGAGGGAGAGAGAGAAAGAGATAGAGAAAAAACTATACACCAGTATATATATATATATATAATATGGAAGGTCTAGATCTTGTTGCGACGCTGTATATGTATGTATACGTTCATCGCGAGGAACGCGTTGCAATTGCGTGATGCATACATACATGCCTCGATATCTTTGCCGATTATTTTGCTCTTGACCTCGGCAGATTTTCGAAGAAGAATATATATATATATATATATATATATATATATATATATATATATATATATAAGGGGATATGGGAGAGGGGTTACGATGAGTTTTCGAAGTATCCAACGTGGATACGGGATGATGTAGATTCATGTATACGATAGCCGATTATTGGATCGAAATCCTTCGCGAGGAGCGTGGATGAAGAATTTATGACTTCGATAGTTCGATAGAAAAATAGATATATATGAAAAATTCACGATATCGCTTAATGATTATTAATGGCACGGGATTTTGAAATAACGTAGAGCCTCGGAATCGATTAAATGGACTTTCGGAACGTTCTCGGAGAGAAGAGAATTTGGCGAATTTCAGTGAATAACGAAGTAAACGTCGATGGAATAATAGTACAAAGATTAAAGAATTCCAAACGAATAATGATCTCAGAACGTTGCTAAGCGAGGTACGTCTACTATCGAAACGAAAGAATCGACGCAATCTCAATGTATGCGAAATGAAAACTCTGTTAAAAAATTGCAAAATACGATACAGGGCGGTGAGATCAATTTCCTACCGACTGTCGTGAGTTTTTCGATATCCCCTGAAATTGAAATAAAGAAGCTGACTTTTCTTATTATACCAAAGATATTAATCTGCGTATGTACAAGTCATAATAATTGGGTTTAGTTGTTCATATATATAGTATCAACTTTATTAACTACTGCCCGATCCCTTGCTTTAACTATTGTGTAACATCCAACTTATGTATACTATTGTATACTATTGTATTTTCCACGTTCTTCGATGTTGCATCGACAATTATGAAATAAATTGATTTTCTATACAACTATATACACTGCCTGAAGATTCTCAATAGATTAAAGATAATCCAATATTGAATAGTTAAAATTTGTCTTGTATTAGTAATTTCTTTTTCAATTATCAATAATTCCTTTATTGTTTGATTTCAGGTAAGTCAGATTCAGTACTCGAATACCGGAAGACGACTACGCTCATAAATCGAGGTTTGAATTTTCTAATTTCGTGGGATTCCGTTTTACTCCTAAGCCAAATATTGATTTGAACGTTGTTATAATAAAATTTTATAAAAGCATCTGTCAAAATTGGAAATGCAGATTTTTAATAAACATTATGTAAAGTAAAAAAGAAAACAATAAATCCGACCAATGTGAATCCTGCTTCGCACGCTTAGGACCGAATGAAAAATCTGCAATCTTTCTATTCCCAATAGTCACCTAAGCGACCGGCTCCTCCGCGTCCGTAATCCACCCCGGTATATTCTTTCACGAGACTATAAGTAATACGGAATTATTGGGATTGCGATCAGAAGCGCGAGGAGTAAGTGAGATAAGCTCGAAAAATATTTCTCCCCCTCCCCTGCCCGCTCTCCTTCGCTACGTCCTCGCGTGGGCTTTGGCGTTTTTAGCAACGTCTTAACTTTCGGAGAATCTCCGTGTGGAAACGGAAAATGTTCGTCGGCACCTTTCATAGGTACACGTATAGCTGCTGCGCTAAGTTAACTGCGCTCAAGATTCGGAGTATTGTATTTATATATATATATATCGGTGTGTTAAGGAAGGGAGGGAGGTAAAAAGGCAGCCACAGGGTGTCTTGGAGTGCCGATGCCGGCCGGGCTCTACAGATTATATATACACCGCGGCTGCATGTGGGAAAGTAGCGAGGACTTGAGGAAATATCGGAAAGGTCGTAAGGAAACTCGTATTTCTGAAGGATAGCTCGGAACGGAATTCAAGAATGTGTTTTATTGCGCGGCGTTTCGTTTTGCCCGTTCGCTGTTTTTTTTTTCTTCCATTTTTCTTTCTTTTACCGTTACACGAATTGCGGCGCGAGTTCGTTTTTAAAACGTTTTAATTTCGCGTCCCCCCGACGGCCGAGGATTGAGACGTTCGAAGGAAAAATTATTGTCGATCGATTATAAATAAACATTTGCCACGATCGACTGTAATAAGAAAAATTGTACATAGACGGTGAATTTTGCTGGATAACCATCGCGTGCGCGTACTTGGCTGAGTTTGCGATTACGTTGAATTTTGCAAAATTTTGTTGGCACAGAAACGACCAACGAACATTCGAAAGCCGTGAATTTTCGTTTGTAAATTCTATACATTAAGCATTCGGAAGGTCACGATCTCCCATTGATTTTTCGCCTGTCGTTCGTTAAAAACTGATGGCGATAATAATTATCCACGGCCTACGGACAATTTAAGAGGTCACGAAGGGGAAAGTGCGTAAAAACAGCCGAGGCCTCGTCGCATTTTAACCCGAAAACGAGGATCGCCTCTTACGCCGACGGATTGGTAGCAGTTCCCATAAAGAGCCTAGGGGAGCTTCTCCGTCCCCCCCTGCCCCTCTCACGTTCGCCTTCGCCGTGCGGCATCTGCTGCTCGACTGCACCGCTCGTGGACCGAGCGCAAAAACGAACGATTGCCGCACTGCGCGCGCGTATATGGGAGGGGCGGGCGAAAGATTCGGGGGGTCGGGGAGTTTCACCAGTGTATAATACCATCGGGATCGAACAGTGTATCCCTTTGAGGCGAAGAGAAATGTAGAGAGGCAGAGAAAGAAAGAGAAAGAGCGCGAGCGAAAGAGGAAGGGAGGGGGGTGATGGGGGGGGGGAGATAAAAAAGGAGCGCACCGTTGCGGATCCGCGAAGGCTCGACTTTGAAAAAAGGGAGATGGGGGTTAAGGCAAGAGAGGCGGGGGATGCAAGTTATTTACGATCGGAGCTTATCGGATTTTTTGAAAAAAATTGCTCTTTGGGTTAATTGGTCATCGAAAGTTCGAATTTTTAGTTTCTTGTTTTATTCTTGCTATACGCTCGAGTATAGGCGTAGTGGCGATCGATCGTGAAAGATCGAGAGCAGATAGTTGACACAACTGTTGATTCGCTTTATTTTTGTCTATTGGACAACGAATACTATAAATTTGGGATTTGCGGTTAACGCAATTCACCTAAAGTTCGCTTATCAGGAGTATAATTAAAAGGATTTAAAATGATATTTAGTGAATGATATCGAATAATATCGAAGATATATATGCGTTTCCAGATTTTGGAATTTTCGAATTAATATATTTATATTCGAATTAATCTATTATTACATATTATTACATATTAATACATTAATACATGGATCAGCAATTTATCTATTCATGAGCACGCGTAGTGTTTAATTAATACATTCGATATCGATGAGAGCTGTATATAAATAAATAAGTATATATATATATATATATATATATATATATATCGGAAATAAACCATAATTTTCAATTCGCTTTACTTTCTCGTGAAACCCATATAAAACAGCTCGAGGCCAATGGAACCAAGCCAAATTAAGACTGAAACAGAAAGAATCACGTAGAAAAAAAATAAGCAACCAGAAAAAAAGCAACCAGCCCCCCCCCCCAGCATCGCGAAGATCCGGGAATTTGGAAAAAGGGACGTGGCGCGAAAAAAAGGATCTCCACCGTGGACACTGTCGGAAGAAGAACGAGACACGGAGGTAAAAGCTCAGAGATCCTTCGAGATCGCGGGGGCGGCGAGACGAGCACGTATATATATATATATATATATATATATATATATATATATATATATATATACATAAGCAGAAAAAAATAAAAATAAAAGACAAAAAAAGAAAACATCAGCCAAGGGGAAGATGCGAACGCGCATGTGGCTGGTAGCGCGCTCTCTCTCTCTCGCTCTCCCCCTCTCTCTCTCTTTCTCTCGTGCGCGATCGCAGATATCCGATAAAGTTCGCAAAGATGAAACTGGATAAGGGCCCCGCGCATCGTTCGTTGACCATTACGTTGTCGAGAGGAGGCCCTGCCCCCCCCCCCCTCCGCCACAACCCCACCACCAGACGATACTACGTACGGACGTAAGCGAGGAGCCAGCTTTAACGATATTTGTTCATCTCCCACTCCTTACCCTTTGACTCCCCACGGTGTGTATACGGCCAACCTGGTGCATGGTATGCGCGAGTGTGTGGATTCGCGCACGCCCGCAAAAACCTTACAATGGCATTCGGTTTTCTGCGAATTCTCCATCTCCCGTATATATATATATATATATATATATATATATATATATATATATATATATATATAGACGGGATAAGACGTAGAATGGAAGGGGGCGAGGGGAGAATATACACAGCAACGGCCAGAGGTATTCTTTTTTGCCATTAATAAGGCGAGGGCGATGAGGCTCCGTTGCCCTTTGTAATAGCCCGTGTACCACGCACCTATGCGCGATTTTCCGCGCTGGATAAACGCTTATATAATCTAAGTAATGCTACGATGCCGTGCATGTATATATAATAATAATAATAATAATAATTATTATACTTATCGCGTGTCTCGCCGACTGAAGCGTTGGCGGCAACACGCTGATAACTCACCGCAGATTCGTTACTCAATTTAATTAGCGTGGGATTGCGTATTATATGCGGGAGTTGGATAGACATATCTATATGGTATACATCGGTATATATTATAGTATCGCCTCCGCTGGTTTATATTGTATACTACAATTATTACGGCTTAATTAATTTAAAAAAAAAATATATGCATAAATATGTTCGCTCATTATCTCAAATTGAAACGCAGACTGAACTTTATTAAAAAATTATAGTGGTTATACCAAATGTCTAAAACGTGTACCAAAAACGTGATAATTTTGGAGATGTACTAGGGATCTCTCGGAGAGAATCAATCCTGTCCAGAATTTCATGAAATTTAAGAGAGGAATTTCATACAGTAATATACTAATATCTCTTATTACTATTTTAATGTGTTTCTGGACAAAATATCGATGGATAAATGTCCCCATATTTGCTTAAATAGATATCTTAGGTGCTGTACGTATGCATGTATTATTATTATTATTTTATCAAGAAAGGAAAAATAATTGGTACACTATAAGTGAGATATAATTGAAAACATTCAGATAATTTCATGTATGAAATTATTCGAATATTTTTATTTGTGCACCTTGTACTATTAATTATGATTATATATGTATGCAAGGTGTAGCAACTATTCTAATTACTTTAAAAGTAATAACGTTTAGTCTGTCCTAAATAAGGTTATCCTATTACAAATATCCCTCACTTTTGCATTAACAATTTTTTTTCTTATTAACCTACGATTATATTGCTGTATTCAACAAATTTGGCATTTTCGTTTGCATTACGCAAGTAACTTATATGAAATAAAAATTTATATATATATATGCTGAGAAATAAAATGTTCCCATTAATTTATTAACCACACTTTCTCGATCCGGATTCAGAATTCATCGCCAGCTAAACAATACATTTCCTCATTCACACGTCTGTCTTAATTATAAAAAAGAAGATGAAGAAGAAGAAAAAAGATGGGGAAAAAATGAAAAGTAATCGCGGCAACGTAAAACGACGCTTTCTACGAGAGAGCAATGCAAACAAAACACGAGAGTCCGCGACGTACATTATGAATCCGTATGTGTGTGTGTGTGTGTGTGTGTGTGTGTGTGTACTGCTTACTCAGCGGTCGCGGGAATAGCGAACCATTAGCGTCAGCAGCAGAAATTCAGCTCTGCAGGAGCGGGTTGAGGTAGAGGGGGCACCAGGCAGAGGCGAAAAATAAAGAAAAACTTCATCCAAGACCGTACGCCACGGCCTCCTTACCCGCATATTCGCGAGGTGTTCCGGGGCGCGTGCGCCCGATATATCTATATGTATACATCTTACGGTCTCGTGGGGTCTCGTCGTCGACGTTGGATGAAAACGCGAACGGGTTATGTGTATACCGGACCTAGTTAGCTGGGGAGCTGACGCTAATGGGCTGTCGCCGCGCGTGCGCGACCGTACCTTGCGCGATCTTTGCCTCCTGTGCGCTTTTCCCTTTCGTCCTTTTGCCCCTTGAGACTCTTTCGCTCTTTCGCTCTGTCTCTCTCATCTCTCTCTCTCTCTCTCTCTCTCTTTATATATTTTTTTTCAACCCACGTTTATCATCGTTCTCTATGCGACGCTACACGGCTACTGCAGGGATAAAGAATCTCTTGTACGTTGTGTATAACTTTTTGCGCTTTTTCAGCCCGTTCGGTATTTTGCTGTCGGTGTCACTTTTTGTGCCGAGTCCTATAGTTTTTAGAGCTACCGCGAAATCAGCGATCAACATATTAGTACTTACGTGGTTATTCAAAAGTGAATAAGACGATTTATCGTGAATATGATCATTTGTGATATTTAGAGCACGTTTTAGTGAAATATTTGCTTGGGTAAGAGAACGTAAGATAAACAGTTTAAATATCGACATGGAATCAGTGACATAGGACTTTAATTCTCATAACGGATGTCTGATGCTGAAAATAGCATGCATGCCATTTATTTGATCTTCGAAAAGAGTTGGACGTCGAAATTTCAGTATTGCGGTCGCTGATCATACTAATGTCCATTGGTTACTGTAAATGTTACATCATCGAATTTTAATTTTATATCCAAAATTTAGTCAGTCAAGAACTCTTTAAACGTAGTTGATGCTTACTCCAAAAAATCTTAGATTTATTAGGAAAGAGATAGATGATAAATTAAAACCAGTAGTTTACAGTTTTTAACAAAAAATATGTTTTCTTTTGATATGCAATTACATATTTTTCAGTATCTTTTATATTTTAATTGAAAAAATCTGAAAAGGTACAATTTTAAATGGTTCGTTTGAAACATACATAATCACAATTACCTATTTGCATATCGGGCAGTTTCTTTTTTGGAAAACATTTTGTTGATGTAAATTATTCATTGGCGTACAATGTCACTCGCATTTGATTAATTATTCTTACACTCAATTACACTATAATTCATAGTAATACACTCAATAACAAATTCATAATTGGGAGTATAAGAAAATGATACTTTTAAATACAACTTAATTCGTTTGCTCCACCAATGAAGAATAAATCTTGAAGATCAATAGACAAAGCTGAAAAGAATCATTGCCATCAATCTATTGTTTTAATAAAAATGATTTACTAATATAATATCTTTTCCATGTCGAATGGATAGAGGATTCTGCTTAATATCAAGTCTGTGAACTAAGGTGAACTGTATACCAAGACTCATTTGGTACTCGGCACCATTCGAAAGAACAACTTTATCCGAAACGAAAAGGGATGAAATAAAAGAATATCGACCTCATTATACGTATGCATCTGTATATAAAATCGAAAACTCATGCAATCAAATCTCCCAATAATACCCTGCACACGTATTTCGTCATTCGCTCAATCGTTTACCAGACAATAATCTTCGAGTTACATTCGAAGTTTGCCTCTCCATATATATATATATATATATATATATATATATATATATATATATATATACTGATTGTTTCTCATCCTCCTGGAGTATAATAAGGCGCAAAAGGATGGGAAAAAAGTAAATAAAGAGATCTCTCTCGAATCAACACGTCCGATGATGTTTAATGCTTCTGCGTCACGTTCCGTTAATCGCGTTATTCTCTCTTTCTTTTTCTATCTTCCACTTATACATATAGACACTCCTCCTTCGAACAAGCGCGGCGTTGCACATCTTTATAATATCTTCCCTTGCAAGCATACATTTATAAATACGAGTCATTGCATTCGTTGGAATCGTGTTCATTCTCGCGAAGGGCTATAACATCGCGCATATGTTCCCGTTGCTTTGTCGAGGCTATGCAGTTGTGCAAAAGATTGCCTTCTGCCTTCCACCCCTTCCTACGTCTCACTCTGTCTTTCTCTCTTTTTATATATCGGCGCAGTAACCAAAGCAGGATGTGTATATTTACGGGGTGTATTGCATTGTATCTTCTTAATCATTTTCATAAATTTGATGCTTACCAAAGTCTTGTTCCGTGTTGATTACGGAGCTGATAATAAATTTATAATTACACATCAGGATATTATCAATATGAATGGTAGGATTTTGCTTGAAGCTCGTAAAGGTCATGCTTGTTAAAACGAAAGTTGAGATTCAGCATCGTTTGTATTCAATAATTTTTTCCATTTCACGACAAACAAGCTACTTCTATTTCCAATAGATTTGATTATTGTCCAAATAGATTTTCTATTAAAATTACATGACCATATGCTGCATCTAGTCTTTGGTCTCCTTCTCTTCCATCTCTTTTGATCCTTTTTACAAGGTCAAGATTACTTGATAAGGTTCGCGTCAAGACATCTGCGATTCTCCATTTTGTTTTACTTTCAAAGTTTCTGTTCAACCTACTATTGTAATCGTGTACCAACTGAAATGTTGCAGCGTATCATCAAAACGATTCGTCTATTCCGATTATCCGGTGCAGGAAGAGCTGAGTTGTCCATTGGAATCATCTATTTTTGAAATTCGAAATGTCATACAGTTCAATGCATCTAATATAACTAAATAAATACACATTAAATTATTTTAAATAAATACACCATTTTGACAAAATTTCTATGTTACAATTTAATCTTTAATCCTACTGATTCTTATTGCTAAATTATATATTATAATATATATGATAAAGAGAAATGAAGATGAAAATCATTATTTGATGTATCGCTGTCAACGATTTTTAAAATATTTCCATTACATTCTTACATTTCGTATTATATTCTCTCATACTTTACAACCGTTCACAAACTCCAATTAAAATTGCTACTCTCTTTCGATTAAATTATAAAAAGTTATATACAGGAGATGTAATGAATTAGTAAGAAGCCCAGCTTCAACATCGCAATTCAGTGTATAACGATCGTCGCTACGTCAGTTTTTCCAAAAGCTTCGTCACGTCGGACGAAGAACTTCTACCACATCATGTTTTGCCGGTAAGAGAATAATAAAACGAGCTGCCAATAACTGTACAAGCACATACATAAATATACGAAGATGTATCTCGGAAGCCGCGATTCAAAAGAAATGTAGGGAATCACCATGCTTCTTTTTTGTGTCGTATACGAAGATACTTCGTGAGCCACATGCGTAATTAACTGCACCCCTGTCTGTGTGTGTGTGTGTGTGTGTGTGTGTGTGTGTGTGTGTGTGTGAATGCCATTATTTAATTAACATATTAAGCTTGAGCGTTCAAGTCTTAATTTCCAAACCTTAACCATTTTTTAAATCCAGCTTATCTCTTAAGACAAAAACAATGATATTATCGTTCGTTCGGCAATACTACGAACCGAGGTATTTTCAAATCAGTCCTCTAACTATATATGATGGTTCTTAAAGTCTATAAATGCTAATTTTTCATTCTCGCATTATAACACTGCTATTATGGGCTTAAACGTGCTTGTAGATAATTTTAATTCGTGTCACCGTAATAACGTGTCTAAAATTATTAACAAAATAATCGACATAAAGCGCATTACACGCAACAGTGAAGATCTTAATGTTCTGGGTGGAATGGGAAAACAGGTATAATCGTCGATTCTATCCGTGTCGTTTAATATTCAATAAATGTCGCGCATACTAATTACCGATGCGACTGACTGAGCTTCTTAACCAGCAATTACTCTTAATTCGCAGATTGTTTCATTAGGTCCTGGCTTATTAAATATATTTTATAAAACTGGAAGGGCATATATATATATATATATATATATATATATATATATATCCGGACCTACAAAGATTTGAGGATACTCCCAAAGCGCGGGCTTCTTTTTTCTAAATTTAATATGGGCCGCACGTTTTGATCGTTACCTGCATGCGTACGCGTACACATGTTATATATGTATATAGGAAAATATTTGAAATTTCATCACTTGTTCCTATATATATATATATATATATATATATATATATATATATATATTCTTTTATATATATATTCGTTTTTTATATATATTCGTTTTGCGCACCGGCTAAATTCGATTCTTTCCGTCCTTCTTTTGCTTCGCCATTATATCAAAACCTGTTCTTGCGTAGAGAGAAGAACGTGTTATACCTATACATGTATCGATTTTTACTGGGACGCATTTGCGATCGCATCGTGAAGGATAAATGACTTTATGTGCATTCGAATTTTAAAAGGTTTTGTTCCATGGTATGCTATAATCTTTACAGATGAATTGAAATCTGAAATTGTGCTAGAATCCCAATTATATGCAATATAATCCTCTTAATTAAAAATGTACTGATGAATGTACGCGGCATTGGTTCGATATATACATCTATATTCGGTGGGTCTAGAGAAAAAAAAAGAAGAGAAAAGAAGGAGAATCACGTGTTCACGTCGGCGCACTTATTCACCATAGGGGACCAGATCCTGTATTATAGATCCATAAACCTTTTTCTTTATACGCCTTTCATTTTTATTGCCAAAAACTGTCTTATTCCCGAGAATTAGCTCTCCTGGAGAAGTTCGCCATACAGAGACTTATGTAGTATAGCCATATACGTATATATATATATATATATATATATATATATATATATATATATATATATATATATATAGACACACCGCAGTTTTCATCTAAATTTTAAATCCTCTCCCCATATAATATCGCATTGGAGTTTTAGTACCGCGGCTTAAAATTTATCGCCGTTACCGAGCCGTTTATACTTTCGACTATATATCTATATACACGTGTGCGCCGCGGAAATATAGCTCCGAGAGAAAAATTAAAAGAGTGTCCCCCTCACCCCTCCATCTCTCTTTATAACGCAATCTAACGATCGTTCAAACAAGATATTCATTGGACTGGCATATATATATATATATATATATATATATATATATATATATATATACATATATATATAGTATATACATACGTTTTTGTTGCGAATCCCTGTAAGGTAATTATCTATGTGTGTGTGTGTGTGTGTGTGTGTGTGCGCGCGCGTGCGCGTGTGTAAGAGGATCTAAACCTTGAATCATCGTCCTTCTCCTGACCCTCGTTCACTCCCTCTGTCTCTCTCTCTCCCTCTCTCTCTCTCTCTCTCTCTCTCTCTCTCTCTCTCTCTCTCTCTATCGCCCGAAAAACTTAATAACTCTTTTGCATTCGACTTCTGGGGGATCGCCCCCGTGCGACTCCTTCATTAGTTTAGAATTGCACCGATTACCCGAGCTACCGGCGCCGATGCTGCTGCTGCTGCAGCGCTAGAAGCTCCGATGGCGCGCGCGCGCGCGTTTGATCGGCAAAACCTGAATTGTGAAAATAAAGAGGAAAAGGGGAGGGGGGGATCATTTCCGAGTGTGCCTAGTTGGGTCTATGTATGCGTCAGGCTCGAGTATATTTAGGGGGTATGTGTAATATAGTAGGTATAATTTGTTATAATCTTTCCTCTGCTCCGGCTTCATATTCGCTAGGCTTTGATGTTCGCGTGGCCGCGCTTTGTCTTTAAGGGGGCGCGCTACAAGGTTATGACGATTAAATCCATGGCGAATGTTACTGTGGCGCTTATATTAGGAAAGGTTTAATTAAAAATAAAAGTCTTTTAGGCCTAATAGACACTTTTCAAAATTTTCGATAGTTCCGAATCCTTCCTAGATGCCAGATGTATACATACACATCTAGGTTATAGTGTTGATACTTGGAATTGGTTAATTAGCCAAAACGCCATAATAACTGTCATTAATGCCGTCGGCCCGAAACATAAATTGAAATTTTTATTGTTATTTGAAATTACTTATGGACCATTTACAACTCATTTTTATCGTAATAAGAAAAGAACAAAGCAAAGAAGTTAAATATTCCAGATTTTTACAGTTTGTAAATTACCGCATGTATAAATTCTAAAATTAACCTATAACTTTTATACCCATATAAATAAATATATATATATATATATATATATATATATATATATATATATATGTGAACGTATGCGATATACCTGCAATATTTTATCGGTAATATTTACTCCAAAGCGTTCCGCGATGATATAAAAAATTCATTCAAGGAAGAAAAAGAAAATCAAGACAAGCTGTTCAAATAAAACGGGTTCTCATTTCTTTTTTCCTTTTTTCTTGGATTTGCTTTTTATACCAAAGTTGGAAAAAAAGTATGCGCATATATCGGAATAGACTAACACACACACACACACACACACACACACACACACACACACACACACACACACACACACACACACACACACACACACACACAGAGAGAGAGAGAGAGAGAGAGAGAGAGAGAGAGAGAGAGAGAGAGAAGTTCCTCACGAGATGAACGGCTTTAATGCAGTCATCAAATTAAGTATAGCTTATTATTCAATTTGTCTTCGAATCACTTTTCCCCGTCGCGTTACGCCGCTCCTATGCAGCTCCAGTCATAGTTTTCCCCCATTCTATACACACGATATATCGATCGCCGAGACGTCCCTCGAGGCTTTTCCGCGAGATCGGCAAAAGAGAAATTGCCATCGCTTTGGAAGTATCCAATTTATATCGAGCTCGGTGTATGACTTTCGGACCTGTAATAATCATTTATATATATATATTTCGTGATCGCCACGACGTATATAGAATGAGTGCAATTTTGATTTCGTAATCAATTGTTACAGATATATATGTTAGAGATACCGGGATCCTTTGCTTCAATGTGCAATCGGTCCATATTCTTTGTAGATATATTGATTGACAATTATTTTTCGAGTCGATAATGCCCACGATATTTCTGATTTTCATTAATTCTAGACTATGAACGTATATGAAGTGTATAAATATATATATATATATATATATATATATATATATATATATATATATAGTAAAGGAGTTCACGAGGATCATTAAAGCACGACCAATTGCGTTCTTGGGAAATATTCTTAAAAATACTTTAAATTAGCTTTTTGCCGAGAGTCGATCGAAATTATTACGGCGCGGTGGTAAAGATTTACGAGTGTGTGTGTGTCGGTGGAAAACACGAATATCACGAAAATCGCAAAATACAGTAATCTTTTGAAATGCTGCAGGAATTTCCTGATGTGCCATTGATATCGGCCAAACGAGTCGATCGTTAAAAACTAGAATAAACGATCGTTTAAAATCGTTTCCTTCGTAATGAAATATTTACTCCCATTATATTGTCGAGGAAAATATAAAATTTTCATTTACAAAATTTTCATTAAAAAAAAAATACGATAATAAGAAATGAAAAAATAATTCATAATAATGCTGCCGGATAATAATAAATAAATTTATATAATAAAAGAAATTATAAATCCGTACAAAATATTTCAAATTTAATAGTTTCATTATCATTATAATTGTTGTTGTTGTTGTTATTGTTGTTATATTTGTCATTCTGTCTATTGATTTGAGTTTAACAGTGATACCAATAGCACCGAAGTTTGAGAATTTGATTATGTGAAAGGAAACTGTCAACAGAATCAATCGAAAGATGTTAAAATAACCTTTTGAAACTTTTGTGAAAGATTCCACTATTCAATACTAATAAATCGATCGTCGAATTTTCAACATTAAATTTATTTTGCTCTACAATAGATCGGTTGCAACTGGCTAATAAACCACTCACCTGCGCTAATATGTATTTTTTCCTGACAACGTCCTTACACTATTCCTACAAAGTGGCCCAATATCGAAGTGAAATTCAAAAAAAAAAAAAAGAAAGAAAAAACGAAAAAATACGCAGACGCATCGAAAAAATAACATACGCCGATAGACGCTCCCATAAATTGACTACACCCGCCGGTGAGATTAACAAACCCATTAAAATTCAATTAACTCCTTTAACGACAGAGTTTCTCGCTGCTTTGTACGATATTAATACGTCCCCCCCTCCCCACCTCGTGACCGCTCTTAAAATCCCCGGGAATCTCGTAAAAATGGGATTTATATATCAGGAAAGGTACGCGAGCGCGCGCACCGGTAACTGGCGCCCGGCGCACTTACCGCGCATAGTGTGTGTGTGGATATATATATGATGTTGCACGGCAGCCGCGGGATTGCGGGAGAGAGAAAGAGCGAGTCGCGCATATAAAATACGTGAGTTAGGCGTCTAGCCTCTATGGGAGGAGGATGTTTCTTTCCCCTCTCTCGCCCTCTCGCGTTCTTTCTCTTTATTCAACCCCCTTTTGCGTATATACACGTTGCAGGGAAGTAGACGTGTATGTATATGAGGGAGAAACTTTGCTTCCTCGCCGCTCGTTGAAATCACCGTTGCAGCGCGATATCGCGGTGGCCTCTAATGGCGAATGAAATGCCTGTGCTGTGCGCGCGCGCGCGCGTGTGTGTGTGTGTGTGTGTGTGAGAGAGAGAGAGAGAGAGAGAGAGAAAGAAATATTAAAGTTTCTGAAACCGTTCATGTGTCTTGATAAGTACATAGTCCGCGGCGATTCGGGAGATGGATGAAAAAAAAGGGGCTTCGCAACTAAATCCTTTTTCTATGTTGGTTTATTGAAGTTACGGGACGAGGCTTAGTGCAATGTAACGGATCTGGCGAAACGCGGGCCATAAAGAGGCACAAACGGCAAATTTAGGAGGAATTAAGGAAAGCGCTAGGGAACGGTTGAGGGGGACAGGGATGGAAGAGGCGTAAATTAACGGAACGAATATATGTTCGTGGAAAGTTGACGATCATTTGCCGATCCCAAAATTGACGATGAAAAGAATTTATGGAACAATTGTGTCATAAAAAAGCAACAGGACAAGCATTGTAAACACAAGTTTCGTTCGACATGTACATGTCTCCTAATTATTTTATATACTTATTTTGCTTTACTCGTGTTTGGGATAGAAAGATGGAAATGTTCCTCAATCTTGAAGCTTAATTTCTCCCCCCCCCCTCTCCCACTCTTTATATATATATATAAGAGAATAACGAGTGCAACCGATACGCGCAAACGAGATTTCGATCGACTTCATTAATCCAGGATAAATCCATGCAATGCAATATAGGGACGTATCTAATGATTTTTTTATTTCCTATATATATACACATTACACACACGATGACGTGCTCCAAGTGGAAAGCGACGGATGACCTCCCACGCGCCGATCTCTTGCATGAACGCACGGCTCGTCGAATCGCATTATATGATACATATACGGATAGAAGGAGAGAGAGAGAGAGAGAGAGAGAGAGAGTGAGAGAGAGAGAGAGAGAGAGAGAGAGAGAGAGTGAGAGAGAGAGAGAGAGAGAGAGAGGGAGAGAAAGAGCTCACACAGCTGCAGTTTTCCATTTGGTTGAACCGATATATATTATATGAGCACGGATAAACGATAGAAAGAATGATTCGTTACATATTTATCGATCGCCGAGAGCTTGACGAGTCGAATACACATTAATTATTGCCGATGCGTAAACAAAGATGATTTTAAACATATGTATGATGTGTGCATGTGTGTCTGAGTGCCCTTGTTAGTGGAAAGATCGTTAGAAAATAAGGAATCCAACAAATAAATTGGAATTCTTTAAAGATAGAGCGATTATATGAACCATTGGTCTCGATACAAATCAACGATATAGAATATAATTAACCAAAAAACTTTCTTTACTTTGTAACTCAAACTATGATAATGAAATGGATGTCTTTGATATTATTTACGTTATAAAAATATTTTCCCGTATAATGCATTGTATATTAAATGATTTTTTTCGTTTTTTTTTTTTGTTTTAGGTAAGTCAACCAACAAACGCCCTTTTCTGGTATGCAATGGAAGGCAAACGAAGCAAAAAGCTTTAAACTACAAAGTATGAGGTCAGATGGCTCCGTTATTGTAACAAAAAATTAACGTTCTCCTAAAAATTGTATAGCGCGCGCGCGCGGTAATTAAAAAATCTTTAAACACGACACGAAAATTCTTGTTTAAAATACCAACTATAAAAATCCCTAATTCGTAACATTTCCCAACGAATTCCGTACTTCTTAGTTAATAGTTCGAAAAGAAAACAACTTAATTATCGTTCAAGTACGTTCAAATTCTTGGCATGATTATCTCCTTACTCCCATCACTATGAGCCTACAACGTTTGTTATACATCGTAACTGAAACCGTAAAATCGACACCTCCCCCCAGCGAACGAGGATTCTAAGGCAATTCGTTGGACAGTTCGTTGCCCGTCGAAAGGGCAACGGATGTCGCGATTATCAGAGCTGGCCAATTGCTGGGGCGACAATTGAAGTCTTCGACAGGTAGCGCATTTCGCGAGTTTACCGAGGAAAGGTTTTCATGTAAATGAGAATTTTTTAAGTTCTACCCGAATGGCTTCTCTATTTGCCTCTTTCAACGCTTTGAACAAAAAAAAAGTCGTTGTTCTAGAGCTTTATCTGCATATAGATCAGTCTAGAATTTCTACGTAACATGCGTGAAATTCCGAATATAACTATAGTATTTTACGGAAATCTGTAAAATATTAGTTTTCAATGCAAATTATACAAGAAATGACGCTTGATTATACCGAAACATTCGAGATCTCGTCCTCGTGAATTTTTAATGCATATTTTACACGTAAGAACCAGCGTTCATCTTCTTGTACACAGACATACGCGCGCAATACAAAAGCTCGTCGAGCTGTCGCATCCTTCCGCGATCCTAATGCAGACCCCTCTCCGCCCCGGACGTGGAAATCGGCCAACGCGAGGAACCCCTCGCTGCACCGGGGCGCACATAATGTCGCCGGAGGGGCGATGAGGCCTACTTTTTCAGGACAGCGAGTACCTTATGTGTATATATCCATGCATATGCATATACACACACACACACGTACGCGCGCGCGCGCACAATATGGCCCGCACCTTCTTCCTAACTCCTCTCCTGCCTCGGTTTTATCCTACGCGGCGCGCGAGCCGAAAGAGACAGAAAATTCCTTGGAAGGTTCGCGCGAGAGACGATGCGATGCCCGCGCGCGCGCGCGTCTGAGAGAGAGAAACGGAGTTTGATATTTTATATATATATATATATATATATATATATATATATATATATATATATATATATTATATACTGGGGCACGTACGCTTCGTAAGGTGGTGCAAGGTGGCTGTATGTGTGTATGAGCGAGAAAGCCAACGAGCTGGGGAGGGGGAGCTCTCTCGACCACCGGCAGATGTTCCATTCGGTACACGTATTATACATACACGTGTCCCGTACTATATATACACACACGCTGTAAGACACCGGCCGCCCTCGCCCCAGGGGTGTACAAAGCGCGGGAGCCAGGGCGCCCCACTTTTGGCGAGCGCTACTACGCAGGGCGGTAATACGCCTGCTTCTGTATTATTTGTATATGTATATACGTGCGAGTCGAACGCTGCTGGGGCGAGGGGGATTGTGTGGCATATTATACGTTACCATGTATATACGTAACGACCGTGAATGTGCTCGACGCGTCCTCGCCGTTGGGAGATATATATATATGCGCGCGTACACACACACGCTTCTGAATTTAAAATGTGCGCGCGCACGTATGGACGAGGAAGTTGGAAGAGGGGGTGCTTTATATTCGTTGGTGAGCGCGGGAAACGTCGAGGAGCCGGCCGATCGTCAACAAATTGATTGGGTTACACACACACACACACACACACACACACACACACACACACACACACACACACACATGTTCAGTATAATATTAATTATTAATTCGAAAAGTTGTAAAATATTTAAGTAGCGAAATAATATCCATTATACATATAGATATTTTTCGATTTATTATACATTCGTTGTACTTTTTAATAGCGAACAATATAATTATTTCAAATAAAGATTTTAAGCGGTTAAAGCTCATGGCTCTTTTATATCCCAGTACAGTATTTAAGTACAAAAAAATTAAAGTCATCCACGCTACAAAAATCTATGTAATTTATAGCAAACAATTATTCGAGACGATATACGAAAAAAAATTGAAATAAAATCGAGAACAAAACGATCGTTACGATTACAAAACATCAACAATTATAATGCGAAAATTGAACGCTACAGAATCAGATATACCAAGTTGCACTAGATATTTGTACTAAATTTGCCTTATATGTATATTGTGTATATATATGTATATATATATATATATATATATATATATATATATATATATATATATATATATTGTACATATCAATTTGTGGCTGAAACTATAAGGATGTGGATAAGTTGAAATTTCTATATGAAAAAAAAGGAAGAAAGAAAGGTAGAAAAAGCAAAAAATCTCTCGAGTCCGTGGTAGAGATTAAAGCGCTATAGAGAGAATGAGAGAAAGACAGCGGTGTTGCGATCAATAAAATCGACCGAAAGCCGAGAAACCGGGGGACCAACCGCGGGCGCCCCTGGCCGATGCGCCCAGCTGCCGCTTCGTTGCGGACCGAGCGCGGCCCGGCGCGTACGTTACGGGCCGCGCGGGGAATTTAAATTTCTTTTATTCGTTGCCCGTTTAAAGGACTGCTTCGATTTCCGTTTAAAAAGCCAACTTCTCTTCCTCGACACCTCCCTCCCGTAACATAGAAAATTTTTCCTCAAATTTGTTTCTTTTGTATAATTCTGTGATTTCTACATTGAAAAATTTACTTTATTGGTATACTTCGTTTTAGATTTTCGTATTTGACTATTGCAGCAGATACGATTCACGCGTATTTTTTTATTGTTTATGTTTTATTATTTTTATTATTATAATTATATAAAATAAAAAATGTACAAAAATGAAAGGCATACGCATCGAGTATCGTTTATTCACTCCATCAACGCCCGCGGTGTGCCCTGTCAATTAAAGGGTTAAGCAAAACCCGGGCTCGGCGCGCTCCGCTTCTCACGTTGCGGGTGCGAGGAGGAAAAATTGAAATTCACGAGCGGGCGCGCGCGTTCGGTATGGCCATAAATTGTGCAACACAGTATGTATAAAGAGAGCGAGAAGCGGCGTTTTTGTCTGATGCTTTTGCGGACCGCTTGTATTTTATATATATATATAGGTGCGCGTCACGCTCGTAATATGATTTTTTCAATTTTCAAATACAATAGAAGATAATGGTGGCGGGGAGGAGGGGGAGAGTACGAGAACGGTGTTAGAAGTGCGGGAGAATCGAGGGGAGAGTATAAGGCGAGATTGAGCTTGAAGTCATGACGAATTGATATTGTTAATTTGCGAAGTTATACTGAATATACGTAGTTCGGAATATTAATGAAAAAAAGAAACAATATATATTAAATAATATTAATTTGACTTTCGAACTCATAGTAATTCAAGCAGAAAACTTACGTCGACGGATAACTCTATCCATATTTGTATTTCTGCGCATTTTTTATTCGATTAAGTGCCACATTGCGCGCGTATAGGACGCGCATTCGTCGCTGGAAAAAGAAAAATTTCTCAGATCCAAAAGAGAGCGAGAGAGAGAGAGAGAGAGAGAGAGAGAGAGAGAATGTTACACATCACCAACAGTCTCTTCCATCCTCACGCTCGAGAGTGCGCGCCGAGGCCGAAATTTCACTCCAATTTATATACGTACGTTTCTGCGCGAAGTCCAATTAGCCCGGACGAAGAGGCCGCCGCGGCTCCCTACTCTCCCCCCACGTTCTCCGTGCCCGTAAAGCAATCACAGCGAGCGCGCGGGCGAAAATGCGGGCGCAATTATTTATCGCGTTAAGGGGCGCGCGGGGGGGGGGAGGGGTGCGCGTCAGGGGAGCCACGCGCCTGCGCGAACGTGTACGTATGAAACCTGGGCATGTATACGAATTAAGAGTGCGCGTCCGCAGCCTTCGTATATAAATTAGCCGTTCGATCGCCGAAAAATTTGTCGGTCCACAGCGGGCCGACGACGGCGACGCGAGCGCGCGCGCGTATGTATTTCTATACACGTATACGGTTGTGTGTGTGTATATGTATCTGCAGACGCCATTCGTTACGTTACCGCGGACGTTTTAATCGCGCTGCAGCGAGCCAAGGTGGTACCGTGTATTACCGTTTTGTTCATGGATCGATGGTGGGGGGGGGGGTGAAAATAAAAACAAGAAGAAAGAAGATGTAAGGAAGAGAGAGAGAGAGAGAGAGAGAGAGAGAGAGAGAAGAAACTCTACCGCGTGCTCATAGTCAATTACGTGTATTTGCTTTACTTATATTTTTTATTCGTTTTTTACCTTTTAATTTGCGAAATTCAAAAGATGAATTTACTCGTATACACAAATGCGTTATTTATATGCTCGAGGGAGTCGAAAAAACGAATTGAATCGGTTATCCGATGGTCATAATGCAAGTTTATCGCGGTCCGATGATTCAAGAGCCGATGCCGGCCGCTTATTAACGAAGCGAGCCAATTTAATAATACCTCGATGATAGCATTATGGATTTCATAAATAAAGCACTTCGCGATAGTGCGGCGGAAATGATCAAACTGTCCCATTCTGGCGTGCTTAAGAATTACATAGATAAATATAATTGCTTATATATTCACAAGGTGGGGTAAGGATAACCATTGTTATAATTAATAAAATTTATATAAAAAAAAAGATTAACATTACAATGGTATATGCTGTTTGCAATATATTTTAGACTCTAGCTAGCTTTATTATTTCATTCGATTGTATAGATTGTACATTATAATTTCGCTAAGTTGCTAACGACGAAGTAAACGGAAATAATTATCGATCCTTTATACACCAACGAGCAGACATTGGAAACGAAATGGCGCGAATTTTAGAAAAACTCCAGGTACAGCGATCGGATCGTGTGACATTATTCATGCACGACTAT